>BMAO01009631.1:178529-523590 GCA_019973975.1 Trichonephila clavata | reverse complement strand
TTTGTTTTAAAGAAAAAGATCTATAAAAAATATTTTCTTTTTTTACTTTTTTACTGTAGATCTATTTTGAAGAATTTCAAATGTTATTCTTTTCGTAGATAATCTTTGAATAGAAAACTCCAATCAATTATCTCCATCGGAATTAAAATTGTACGATTGTCAATTAAATTTTTAATATATACAGTCGACTCTCACTAATTCAAACCTTCGATAATACGAAGCTCTGGCTTATTCGAAGTACAAGCTCAGCCACTAGAAAAACTCTTGATATTTCGAACTAAAAAAATACGTTGAACTAAATTATTTTAATCAAGCAAATGATGTAGAGAACCTTCTAAGTAAAATTGATCTGATAGTTCCTGTGCCTAAATTATTTCCAAAATGTTTTCAAAATAAATTTGAAAATGTGTAAAATTCCTATATTGATTACCTACTGATTATAATTCCCTATCACAGAAAAAGGTGATAATTAATATTTAGCTAATAATCATAGTAATGCACCATTTTATTTTATACTATACAATCACATTTGTTTATTTATTGCTGTATATCAGATTACACTGTTTAGAAAGATGTACAAAGATATTCTTCTTTAAAATGATGCACATAAATTAATTCGGATCATTCAGTTGTGTTTACAAAACTACATGAGCATGCATTTTTAATTAATCTTATTTTATTTTGATCAATTTAGCTGTAATGGCATGGAGGGGAAAATAAAGAAATTACTTTGTGTCATGAATAATATTACTAATAACATCAACTGTAAAGGTGTATTTATAGTAACTTTTAAGTCACTTCTAGTATATCTAATTATGGTAGTTTTGGCATAATGCTACGGGGCAAAAGCCAAACTCAGATCACATTTTCAGGGAGAAAAAAGAACCAATATTAAAGAAATCCATAATTTGTAATAAGTATATTCATTTATCATACCGTGACCTTAAATTTTTATAATATTTTACATTTTGCGACATTTTTACTTCAAAAAACATTTATTTTTTAGTGATACTTATGAGTATTATCAAATGTTGTATAAAATTTAGGAGATATATTAATAAATGATACTTATGATTTCATTTTTGTAATGATTGTCAGGGAAAAGAATCCAATAGGAAAAAATCATATTAAAAATCATATATAGTAGACTCTCGCTAATTCAAACCACCATAATACGAACCTCTCGCTAGTTCGAAGTATATGCTCAGCCCCTGGAAAAGCGCTTGATATTTCGAACTAAAGCACTCAATATTTCGAACTAAAATCTGCTTCAGGTCAGACTACGACACGCCATAAAATTCAAAATTATCTTATATATCTCTGGATAATTCGAACACTCACTATCATGTAGAGTCCTGTAGCAAACAGGTTGGAGCTCACGTTTTGTGTTGTATTGTCTCTGCGTGTCTTCCATGTAACGTAGCCTCTTTGATGACTATCTGCCTGCCATCTCTTCTTTGTGTTTCTCGGTTTCTCAAGCAAAAGGTTGCTTTTATTGCTTTCCTTCTTTGAGTGGACAATAGACTGGTCGCCCTTGTGGTCAGCTGTGAATATCTTTCGTTTAACACGTGGCCTTGTTACACATGTGTTCAGAAATGATGGCCCGCTATTGTGAAGAAGAGATGCGTAGGATTGTATATTTTGCTTCGGAGTGACATGACGATATATGACTCATGTGTGTGACTTACAGCATGTGGCACCAAATAAGGCATGGGCCGATTTGGACCCTGCCTTGAAGAACCAATAGTTTTGGGGACATTGTGTGAGGGAACTGGTAACAGATTAAACAGATTTTTAAAGATAACAGATTTTTTCGTCAAAAGGACTAATTATAGTAATTATTAGTATGTATTCTTTTAATAATTGTTTTTAATACATAAATGTATTTTTAATACATAACTTTTAACTTCTGTGTAATATTTATATTGTATATATACTTTTTAATAATGCTTTAAAATAACTTAATACATATGTACAATTGTTGTTTTATCACATATTTCAAATTTAAATGTGTAGGAAAAAAATTTATTTTCGTGTATTTTGGGAGTTTTTTTCTACCCTCTTGATAATTTGATCTCTCGATAATTCGAAGTTTTTCATAGGTCCCTCCCACTTCGAATTATCGACAGTTGACTGTAATATAAACACTCCCCCCCCCCATTCAGATGCACCTAAAACCACATCCATCATCTGAAGTTCCCCGTTTAATTTCAGTTTTTCATTTACTTTATTATTTCGAGTGGTCGTTTCCTATAACTTTTTTTTAAAAAACTTTGAGACACTGACAATACAACATTCAGAAGGAGTGGTCAGATAATTATGCCAATTTCTGGGTAGCCGCAGGTCACCAAGTAATGCAAATGATGTTAAATAGGCTGTTCTCCGATACACGTTTAGTAACATGTAAGAGAAGGAGCACATGCTGAAAGAACAATATTTGTTCAATTATTTCTGCCGGAGAAATCTTTGAGGATTGCTTTTCCTTGTTTCAAAAAACGCATGTAATATCAACGAATGCCTGGACGCCACGAGTGAGCGGGATTCCAGCGGGCACATGATTTTACGAGAGGCATGGTAACTCTGGACTAAGACGCCATCCGTACTCTCATTGATTCCATACCCAAATATGTTGCTTCATGTATCACCTTCCGTGACAGCCTTATTACTAATATGACATTTTTCTCTCGCTTTGTGTTATGAGTATAATTTCAAAATAAACATCACTTATTGCCCATTGCTGCCTTTCTGTGTTTGCCGAGTTTCTTCACTTTCTAGTAATTGTTTTTAGATATTGCATTTTCAGTATCCTGTAGTATGTATTGTATGAAATGAAAAAGAAATATAAAATTTATACAGATAAGATGTGCAAGAAATATCCGTACTTTTTCTCCGGGATTTTTTAATCTCAAAAAAAGGGTGGAATGTTATATTCAGATGGATTCTAAACCCCATGGGGATTTTGGAGAATGAGAAAATTGATACTGCTTCTGGAAATTACCTGTATATAATTAAAAATTCATCCGCTTGAGTATTAGTTTGTTTAATACTCCTTATAAAAGATAGCAACTTACTAGAGGAAATAATAAAATATATTGAACAAAATATCCCACAAATCCATTTTTTAAAATTTTTTTTAAACTTTTGTGTGTGATTCATAGTCTTGTAACAAGAAATATAAATTCTCCTAGGTTAGGTCATTCTTTTCTTGCTCCCAAATGATGCAATATTAAGTTCCCGCACCATGTAATCAAATGTCATCAAATTTTAATCATAAAACACATTTTGGGAAGTGTTGAAATTCTGAAATTTCTAGATTCTGTTTTATTGGTGTGACAAACGTTACATTATAAGACAAAGTAGTTGTAGTTACGAAAAAATTTATTTTTATTTTGTGAATAGTATTACTTTTCTCATTGTAGACTACATGTACAGTTTTAGATAACTTCTGCTTAATGCATTTATTCCTCCCTGGTTGATTGGTTTAATAACAAAAGTGTATAAAAAGAATCTTAGAAATCCATTTAAATTGGATGCATTTCTATTCACAAGCATATGCATAATTCTTACTAAAACTGAAAAGTTTTAAATAGGGGCTTTTTTTAAACGTTACTGACAACAAAAACAAACTTTTAATGTAGCTATAATATTATTTACTTACATAATTTGATGCTGCTTCAATTAAAATCCCATTCGCTTAATACATTCTCTACTGTTGTGATTGTTAATGTCATAAAGAATATAACCAGAGAATACATTCCCTATATACTCTCACTCATTTTATTCTAGAATAAATTCGCACAATCTACAACAGGGGTTGGCAACCTATGGCACGCGTGCCACATGTTGCACGCGCTACAATTCTCACTGGCACTCGGCACTACTTTACAAATTTGTCAATTTTTGACTGGATGGAAGTTGATAAATTTCTCATGGACCTAATTTGACTAACATCTTCAGAATTATGGAAAAAATCTGAGAGATAACTCTAAAAATAAATTTTCTACCAATTTGTGAATTATTGAATGCTTTCGCGTGCGCGCGCCATATGTACGAGAGCTTGAACTTAACGCGAAACACATTTTCGGACAGAATAAATGTCTCAATTTTTGTAAACATTTGTGACATTGTAACTCATGTGCATTTGTTTGTAATAGAGTGTTTTAAAATTTCAAAATATTTCATAAATAATTAAATTTTTCCTTTTAGTATGTCAAAGGATAGCTCATTTAGCATTACGATATAGGAGTAAAAATGCAAAACCTATTTTATAAAAGAAAAAAATGCGTCAACTCTCTGATAAAAATGACTAGTATATGCCACTCTCTACAGGATAGGGAAGTCAGAATATATAATATTAATGTGTGTGTGTGTGTGTGTGTGTGTGTGTGTGTGTGTGTGTGTGTGTGTGTGTGTGTGTGTGTGTGTGTGTGTGTGTGTGTGTGTGTGTGTGTGTGTGTGTGTCTAACAAATATTCCGAATTTGGGTCCTATTCTTTAATATTAACCGAAGACAGCCTTAAGAGAGAAAACTTCATGTACTCTGCTTTCCACTTTTGTGGTTCTACATATATACATATCTAAGTAAAAAATCTTTCCTCATATGAAAAACATTTAGAGTCCTCTAAGAAATTGTTTAATACCTAAATGCTCAGAATCGTGTCAAATTGAAAGTCAGAAATTATACCCTTGATTTTGCGATATGAAAGTAAAGCGGAGCAAGCACTAAGTTTACATTTATTATTATTATTATTTTTACCTTTTTATTTAACTATAATTTAGGTAAATATATATATTTTACGTTGTCTATTTCTTATTTTAATAAATATGTTTAAAAATAAATAATATATGTACAATTTTATTTTTTTTTATTTTTGTTGAAAAATAGTTATATTTTATGTGTTATTTATTTTTATATTCTGAAATATATTTAAATGATGCAAATTAGTATGTAATAAAACTGTAAATCTGTATTTTGACGTCTATTCTCTAACTCTACATGTATAATCGTGGGAATCGAATGGTGTTTCAAAAATGTCCGACTGTGTTCAACGCCGGTAGATTGGTTTGGCATGCCACAGCTAAAAGGTTACCAACCCCTGCTCTACAATCTAATATACTTGAAGGAAACTGGACTACATCTCTCACTACCACATTTTATAATCTTTTATCTTCTTTTGATTTTGGAATAATTTTGTCTTCTAAACATTATCTGCTCTCTGTCTTTTTCTTAATAATTTCATTAAGAATACCTATTATTTTAGTTAATAATTGTTAATCACAAATTATGCTCTATACACGGATGGAGATTAGCTTAAGTGAGGGGTTGGCAAACTGTGGCTTTTAGCATAGAAGGTTGCGGCTCTCTTGACCTTTTAACACGCTTTTATAAGTTCCACTTGTATGTAACGGAATCTTTGAACTCCATTTTTACCCACTTTAAAAGATCAGATTAATTCAAAATATGTACACTTGTCAAGGACCGATGACAATACAATAATTTCATAATTTTGTTCAATTGTCCTGATCAGGATCATCAAGAATAACAATTTGCAAATTTAGCGACTAATTCCATATTTGGCGACTAAAAGATTAAAATACATCCATCAAGCGAAAATGTTCAGGATTAATACAGATACAAAAAACAAAAAAAGAAGTGTTATTTATGTGTGTGAAAAAGGGGAGGATACGTCAACCATTTCTTACCATAGTATAAACAAGTGTCGAGTTTTTTCTAAAAATGGAAATAAAAAAAAAAAGACTCGTGCACGTGAAAAGAAAAATTTATGTTCTAACTGCAAATTATTTTTTGTTTTTACAAAGCAATACGCTTTTAGAAGTGATAATACGAATTAAAATCATAGCAATACGTTTAAAAGATGACAATACGATTGACATTCAATGCTTTTTCTTAAAACCCTTTTATTAGTTTTACCTGTATCTATAGAGACGAAATCTTTGAAATATAACGATACAGGACTCATCCGATGTCCCGTAAGCGGAGAGACTAAATACCCTTCAGACCTGTTAATTAATATCCATTGAAAAGCAAGACTAATTCCAGCAGCCATGTAATTCTGGCTCCAAATATCAAATACAAGGATAAACTCAACAATGAATAAATGATAGCTTAAAAAATTAAAAAATCACGCTTTTCGTATAGATTGAACTAAAAAATGAAAAATAAATTATAGCTTAAAAAAACTAAAAACACGCTTTTATAGTGAATCTAACTAAAAAGTAAAAAAATAATTCTTAATATCAGAATAAAATGATTAAGGAGAAAATTAATGTCATTGGGGTAAGAGCGTGAGGTGCTTTGTACTACATTTTTACACTAACTCAGCATTTCGGAATAGAACTAGTTAGATATTATAACGATTAATATAGAGCACCCCACACTTTAACCCCAATGACATTAATTTTCTCGTTAATCATTTTATTCTTATATTAAGAATTATTTTTTTACTTTTTAGTTCGATTCACTATAAAATAGTGTTTTTTAGTTTTTTTAAACTATAATTTATTTCCTCTGAGTTTTTTAAAAAAATAACTGCACTACTAAAAATTGTGTTCATTTCTCTTTTTCCTTTATAAGTATTTAGTAAAAAAATTACCTATATATTTATAGATGCATTGAAATACATGACTGGCTTAAAATAATTTCAAAAATTGTTGTTTCTGTATTACAAACAATTTTTCATTAACAACGCTTACTGAGAGTAAGAGAAAGTATTATGCTCATTTAATGTCTGCAGGCGTACACTGAGGTTTAGTCAATCTTCAGGCCAAGTGAAGCTGCATATTACCCTTCGCCATGGACCAGTCCCATATTACAATTATTCCTACAATAAATTGGACTTTAATAGGAATTATAATATTAGTTAACCAATAAATTGCTTAAAATGCCGCCATGGGATGATATACCCAAAAATTATTTCCAGTAATTTTTACTGAATTTCATAAATGAGTTCAAGAGTACTCCTGATTGGGGATGAGAGATAGACTTAAACCCCAACAGAAGTAACAAAAACATGTTCCCTATTTTATGACAAGATGTAAGGCTAATAAAGAGTGTTGAATGGACTTTGTTTTTGCAAGATCAATCAAAATCAATTTTAATTATTAATATAAACGTATGATTCTAGAACAAAGCACTTACGATTTTATTGGTACAGAGCTTTTTCACGCGAAACTTCAAATTTAAATTCACAACATTATGAAACTTTTACAATTATTATTCTTGCATTGAGCCACAGAAATAAAAATATCTTCCGCAGTATATATAAAAATATTGCTTTGATAAAATTGTAGTCAAATACAATAAAAACATATTGGTTGCAGTACTCGAGTCAAAATTGCTACCGCTATCAGGGCCCTCCCCCCTTCAGCCTGTGGTTGCGGTAGCCTAGTGGGCAAGACACGAACTCGCGGCTGGCGTGTCGTGAGTTCGAACCTTGTTCCGCTGAAGATCCGCCGTGTAGAGAGGGGCTGCTGTCGAGGATAAAACATCCCTCCGTAGGTGTGGTGTAGAAGTTAGGAGAGGTGGTACCATCTCTGGTGTCGTCCTCTCCCCTTGAGCATGGTTCAAAATTACGAGGTTTATGATAAGTTAATTTAGTTTATATAATAAGTTTTATAATAAAATAATTTTTAAAGATCAGAAATACCCCCAAGAGGATTATTAGTATAAGGAGCGCAAATAGAACCGTCACAGTTCGATAACAAATAATAATCAATAATTATAATTGAATAAAATACTTTTGCATAAAGCCTATTCGAATTAATGTCCCCTTGAAAGAGTGAGCAATTTTACTTCTTGGAGAAAAAGTTCGGTATTTAAATCTACATCTTAGTAGAACTAAACCTGAAGTGAAATTCATGTACCAATATTGTGGTGAGGAAATCTTATCTCGTGTATTTGTTTTACGTTGACAATTACAAAACGATGTTATTTTCTCTCATATAGACTTAAGAAAATTTTTTCGTAATGTATTTACATAATACAATAAATAAACATTGCATTACCATAACAAAAAAAGAGCACATGAACTTTGGAATTAAGTTATACCTACACTAAATGGAAAACAATTTCGTGCTTTATAACAACTTAATTTTACTATGTCAAAATGTCATGACATTTTCAATGGCATGAAAACAACCTTAGAGAATATATTTCGTGTTTTGGGTTGTCCTTTTATCTTGCATAAAACAAAAATAGTTAATGTTTATTTGGTTTTGTTCGATGTTTACATTGGTTGCGTGTGGCAACGCTGTCGTGACTGTATCTCAAAACTGTTACCGTCACAATAATCGAGAAAATTAAGTTACTTAAGAATACGCTAAAAATATAGATGAAATATTGGATAATTAACAAAATTAATAATAAGTGACATTTGAAAAAACGATACTATGTATCATTGGTTGTACAAATTTCCAATCTTTCTCGGAATTTTCCCTTTCATAGTACCTTTATATATACGCAGAATGATAAAAACTAAGCATTAGATAAATTAACAGTGTAATTTTACTTAACTATTTAGTTATCATATCCATAAAAAGTATATATATATATATATAACTGCTTCCGTTCTTTTAACGTTTTAAATCCAATAACACAACCGCTTGCTATACAAAATTTAAAATTTGGTCCTACTGATTCACTACATGGAAATAACTAATGTGTCACAAATTACTAAAAGTTAACAAATGCTGCATAAATAAATCATAATAAGTTTTGAAACATTTGATGTCTATACGAGGGGTGATAAAAAAAAAGGTTACAAGCCGAATAAAAAAATATTTATTAACAATAGACAGGAAATACAAAAGGGAATTAAGAAGCATACGTGTCTATCACATTTCGGCATAATCACTAAGTCTGTTTAGGCATTTATCAGTACGCAGAACAACTTGTTTAATCCGTCTTGGTAGAAATTAGGTCCCTGTTCATTGAGCCAGGTCTCGGAGGATGTTTTCCCATCACTGTCTTGGAATATCGCAGCACATCAGAAACAATATGCAGCAAGCTACCATAGCCCAGTCCCAGCTTTAACGAGATTTTACTCAAAGTTACCCGTCGATCATTTTAAATCATTTCTTCAATTCGTGCCGTGTTGGTTTGTGTCGTTGAAGAACTTGGCCGGTCGCTCCCTGCCATTTTGCGGTTTTCTACATCCAATCTGCCTGATTGAAAAGAGTGACACCATTTCTCTACATGTTGTCTGCTCATTGCTTCTTCACCATAAACTTCCCTGATATCACTGTGAATGTCAGATGCGGACACATTCTTTACCCATAAAAATCGAATCACAGTTTACACTTTCAAAGGAGACCAATTTCCTAAGCTCTTGCCATTTCAATCGTCCTGAACCGTCTTTGAACTTTCAATACCTACCCGTAAACCGGCTGTATGACAATAACTTGGTTTGCCTCCACCCGGGGGAAACAAAATTTCTCCACAATATGTAGTTTTCAAATGCTGTGGCTTCTAACCTGTTGTTCTGATCCTCCCTTATATATAAAAGTATTTTTAAGATATGCTAAACTTAGAAAGTATAAAAAAGTTATACTTCGTATTAATATGTTTACTCAAAACAATCCTTTTAAGAATAAATGCCAAAAAAAAGAATGAAAATTTAATTTGCTCGAGGTATGAGATTTTTAAAATGTAAAATTAAAAATAAAAAAAGATTAATGAAATAGTACTAATTAACGTCTCACCCTAACGCAATGCGAGAGCTACCGGCGACGGACATCAAAATTTTGATCCACCGGGTCTTCAGTAGCCTCAAACCTCGAACCTAACTTACGCTAGCCATAAGTTCTTGACCATGACCACTAGAGCTTCCGCAATTACGTCAAAGTAATTAAAGCTTAGTACTTGACTTTAATTTAAGGTAATATTCAAAGAATAACAATGAATCAAATCCGAATTCGGAACACAATATCAGATAGCAAATGTTTCCATTTCCATATAAATTTATGACTTCAAGATTATTACACGCACACATGTATAACATTTCTCAAAAAATTTAATATATATGTATAAATTTCGTCATTGCAATATCACTTTTAGTGTCTGGGGATTCGCGAGTCACGGTTGGGAACCGCTATTTTATAGGACAACGGAGTCAAGTTTTCAAATTAACTATAGATTTTTTATTTTTTATTCTGTTATTATAAAATGCTCCGATTTGGGATCCTTTAACATTATGTAAAGACAACTTTAAGAAGCAAAGCAAAAAATCAGATAGTACATATAATGTATGCGTAACTTTTTACTTTTACATTATGTATGTACAATGTAACTCATACTTTTTTTCCATAAATCGTAAAATATAGATGTGTTGCTTAGAAATATAATAGAACTTATTAGATGGTATAAGCTTTCTTATAAAATTTGAAATAGCTCTTCAGCATGTTTCTTAGTAAGGCAATTTGAATGCTTTTTTGGTTTCTTTCGTTTTTGTCACTTTAAATTAATCATATGTTCCTTTTTGTCAAATAAAGAAATTTTTTTTTGAATTTTTTTCTTTGCTGATTTAATTTAAAGGGTATATTAAACCTTAACCGAGGCCTTAGGGAAAATACCATATTATGACCTAGAATACTCTAAGGGTTATTGATATTTCAGGATCTTGTAGACCGCCATAATATCGTATAGACTACCATTATTTACAGGGAATTTTAAGACGATGCAAAAGTAGATGCAATAAACAAGTAAATTATAGTTTCTGAAAAAAATATTAAAATCTGATTTACGTGTTACGAATTCTTTTATCTCTTTATCTGAGTATTTTGTTTTTAAAATATATATAAGAATAAAAAGAGAAGAAATTGTATATTATTGAACGACTAATCAGCACTGCATGTTATTATATAAAAAAAACTGTCTACTTATCTTCAGAGCTAAATATATAATTTTAATCTCCCCCCCCCCAAATTAAAATTTCAGCAAATATTTTTATTCTCCAGAAATCCTAAATTTAAATTTATTAGTTTCCTTGTTAAAATTGATTTTTTAAAATTAACTTTTTATGGGTCCAACCTTGGTAAAATTTTATAACTTAAAACAGTCGTATATATTTTTTAAGAAGATGAAGATGTAGCCTTTTCCTATAATTATAAATGTGTATTAAAATTTCTACTATAAGCCAAAACTTTTTTGGTGTTGTAAAAGGAATCAATAAATGAATGACATTGCAAATAGATAGCTGAAATAAATCAGTAAAACTCTCTCGTTCTCTTTTTTTATATATATATACGAGGGCATTTCGAAAAGTAAAGATACACTGTACGCCAGAGAAAAAGAAAAGTTTTGGCGAGCAAGTTGGCAACACAGGTGTTAACCTTGAACCGTTAGCTTTCTCCTCGCGGTCGTTCAGCATTTCAACGTTGATTCTGGTTGGAATAGGTCGTGTTTAAAATGGGGCTGCGCCGATTCAGAATCCCGCCAAATGCGAAGTGCGCTCCGCCATACGTTTTCTTCATGCAAAAGGTCAGAGACCAGCTGATATTCACAAAGAAATAGTTTCTGTTTTGGGAACAAAATGTAACGAAATGGTGCTGTCATTTCTCTGAAGGTAGGACCGATGTTCATGACGAACAAAAAACAGGTCGGCCATCTGCCCTTCTTCAGAGAACGGATGAATCAATTCGTGCGAATAAACGTCTCAAATTGAAAGAATTGCATCAGATCATACTGGGAATCATTCCACGACGATGATGAGATCAAAGATGAAGTTGAAATGTGGTTCCAACAACAGGCGGCAACCTTCTATGACTGTGGGATACAAAAGCTTGGGCACCGACTTAACAAATGTTTGGATAACGGGGGTGATTATGTCGAAAAATAATAAATAATCCAGTTAATAAGATGTAACTTACGTTTTCTAAATAAATGTTTTTTTAAGGAATGCGAGCCATTGTATCTTCTTTACTTTTCGAAATGCCCTCGTATATGTGTGTGTGTGTGTGTGTGTGTGTTCCTTTAAATTACCTTAATAACCACTCTTACATATGTAATTACTTTACACACACACACGCACTCTTACGTAATTTAAACATACTGAAAACAAATTTGTCCTACTTAATTATTTGAGTTATTATTTCCTACAAAACTTTTTTTAGCCTAATTTCTTCCATATCTGTCATGAAATGTTTTATCTCAGTCATTTTTAAAGGAAACAGAGCTTAATGGTTGGTTTTTCAAAAATGAATCGATATAAGAACTTTTAATTTTTAATAAATTATATATAGAAATTTCCCTTTATAATTTGAATCTGTTTCCTTTAAAATTCTTGGTTGCAAAAACTTTTTTTTTTACTTTAACAACTTTTTGGGATTGCTATACATTTTATGAAATAATGGATGTATTACACTTTATCTAAAGTTAACTGTATATATATATATATATATATATATATATATATATATATATTTTAGTATCACTGAAAAAAGAAACAAACTCATTCTCTTAAGAAGAATATTTTTTATCAATCAAATGGTCAATAAATGTGTATCTTAATTAAATATATGTGTCTGTAAATACAATAAAATTTTAGTGCAAATTTAACAGAGCACATAATAAACACTAAATATATCACTGTATGTTTACCGTATATATATCTGATTTAAATAATCGAAAAGACACTATTAATACCACAAGCTATGAATATTTTCAGGTAAAATAACCAAGACGTTATTATATCTGATGAAAAGTTACAATTTTCTATTCTATTGTTTTACCTCTTGTTAAATTCGAAGTAGCCGTTTATTTTTTATTGTGTATAAAATGTTTCCCATGATGGTAGAACGTTTTATTAAAATCTATAAAAGAAGTTTTCGTGAAAAATAATATTTAGTATTTTCTTCACATTCAGTTACAATACAAACCAATGCGATATCAATGAGTAAGAATTTACATCCATTTTGATGTAAGTATAATTTTATTTCATGTATTCAAATTTATTGTGTACTCGAATAAATTTCATTAAAATGAATTTCACCAGGCAATTTTATTTTGAATTGTTTAATTTTGTGTTAAAAAGGCCTTCTTTCAGTAAACGTTATAAAAGGAAAAATCATTTTAATAAACAAATTAATATTAACACAAACGTACAATTAAGATTTACACTCAATCAATCTTTTCGAAACAATGATGAAAATAATTCTCATAAAATGTAATTCAAATAATTGGGAATTTTTAAATATTTTTTAGTTAGTTTACATACAAAAAAAATTCCCATCAATAAACTTAAAATCGAAGGAACAGCATGATTTTGTCTTTTCCCACATACACTTGATTCCAAATATAATAATTATTAAAATCGACTGGTTGCATGTGTCATTCAAACCTCTAAACACAGACCAAATTCTAACAGATTGGATTCATAAAACCCGGAAATAGTGATAAATACCTCCAGATCCACGCTAAATCAGAATCATAAAAGTTGCAGTTGACAACACAAACCAGTCGAGCATGCCTTACACTGCCGACAGCTTAGGTTTAAACCACCTGTCACGTTCAAAGTGAGGGGAAAAAATAAAACAAAAAATCTTACGCAGATTTACTACTAAGACAATATATTTCAAACATCGAAACTTATCTTCCAAACATTCAAAATATTTCTTACGAATGTGAATGGAGTTTAAAAAAAAAAAAAGTAGACATATTCCACCATCTGTGCTGTTCCATTTTCATTCTGAACCACTGATATCCGATATGAGAAGTGAGAAAACTCAGTAGAAAACAGTAACAGCATGTCAAAGTTCCTGAATAGCAGCTGGTCAACACCCTGGAACAATTAACCCTTAGGGTAACATAATAGTAAATAGTCACGCAAGTTGGCCATTCGTGGTACTCTCAGTGGTAGATTCTTATACCCTGGGCCTCACCCCCCCCCCTTACGGAGTGGGAATCCAGATGGAAAGGAAACAGTGGCATATTGATTCTGCAATAATTAGTTCTATTGGTATCACAATGAAGTTATTTAAACAACTGTCGAATGTATGAATCGAATTATTACATCAAGTTACCGCACTTTCATATTCCATGTATCTAATTATTACGACAAAATCATATATTTAAAGGTGCATCAAGAATCTGTATGTATTTTCACATTTTTCTTTATCTTGACTATGTGAAATGACGTTAGCAAATGCTTTTTGAAATAGGTAGGTTGTCAAAATGTTGGAAATGTGAATACTCTGAAACTGCTAATCCAGATGTTTTTTGAAAATTAATATTTTTTATTTTCTGAACTCTTTAATCATTTATATAAAATGTACGTGTACTTTGAAAATCAGAACATCTGGATACATTATTTTTCAATTATTAAAGATGAAATTTAAAAAAAGCATTTAAAAGCTATATTATACCGAAAATTGTTATCTCAGATTCTATGTTTCTTAAATAATTTAAATCAAAAGATCCTTAAAAATTATCTATCTATCTATCTATCTATCTATCTATCTATCTATCTATCTATCTATCTATATATATATATATATATATTGATTCATTGTCTACAACTCTTACAATTAAATGAAAGTAAAGTGTATCTAATCTTGAATTGTATACGTTATTTAAAAAATAGAAAGGAAGTAATGTTCAGAAAATAAGTTTTGTAAAATCTTACGATCGAATAACAAATTCAAATTGTGACTCTGGATTTTTACTATTTTATCAATCAATATATTAAATAGTTATTATTGTTACATTTATTACGTTTGGAGAAAGTATGAAAAATATTTAAAAAATTAATTAAATATATGATATAATACAAAACCTAAAAGCTAGATGAATAATTTTAATTTCCTTACATATTAAGCATAAAATTTTAATCGAGGAAAACATTCTATGACTTCCAATTTTTTTTCTGGTTTTTCATCGCATGTACATATTTAGCATTATAAAATGATTTATTTAAAATAAAAGTGGTTTTGTTAAGAATCCAAGCTCTTAACCAACTTCACAAATACATATATTATGAATTATTTTTTTATATATGTTTCTTTCACCATGAATAATTACTATATAAAGCCAAATTCAATTGCATAATATATCAGAAACAAAACTGTCTTAATATTTTTATTTTCAGAGGTATGTTACAATTACTATTTCAATTCAATACATTTAATTTTTCATGACATTTAATTCCAGGAAATGGATTTTTTTTTAAAAAGAAAGAAAGAAAAAGTACGTCTAATTTGCCCTTCTTCAAACCAAATGAAAACTTCAATGTAAGAAACAATTCTTATACAGTTTTGAGTCTTGAAGTAATACGAAACTGTACTTAAAGTAAAAACTCTTCTATAGAACTCAAAAAGTTATAATCGATGTGACTTTATTTTTATTGTGCTTTATATCAGAATTTCCTGTTGCAAGTATTTTCACATTTTAAAAGTGCTTATTCAAAAATTTACATCTTATGTTTTAAAATGCTCCCTATACATGGGGAAAAACACATTGTAAAGCTTTATACTTCAGATTTAAGGTAATAAATTAGTAAACACGCATTCCATGTATATCAAGGTCTCCAGAATTCTTTGTCGATTAAATTTCAGCAGCATGACAGATTTATAGCTGGATTATTCATTTATTTTATGACAAAACAATTTGAGTCTGAAATTAAATCTAATTCTATTTGAACAATTTTTTAAAAATACATATTCGCTCATTTACAAAAGCACACAATTTCAGCTACGATAATTCACTTAGATGGATATTTGGTACAGAGAGATATACGAGATCACTTCATGAAGATATACTTAATGAACTATTTACTATATTTGGCCTTATGAATCAAGCTTAAAAAATAAGAATACTTCGTTGAATTTTTCTTGAACAAGATTGCGTAACCAAACCAATTATTTTTACAAACCTATTTTAGCGGAGCAATGTACTACTTTATGTCAGAAATAAATTACAAAACATAGTACGTTGGAGACATATATCTATAGGGCCCAGTTGGATATCTGAAGGTAGAAAAAGAAAAGCCGGTGCTCTCCGCATAAGTATCGATTTTAGTGAATGAAAACAAAAGATCTTTTTTTATATGCTTTACCTCAGCAATCGGTAAAGCACTGATGCAGAACAAAGTACAGGCTCAATGATAAAAGTAAATTACAAACACATTGGTATACAACTGTATAATTTCCAGTAACAAATGTTCCTAAAAGCTCATTTAGTGAGGATTGAATATGTTTATTAAATACGTGACAAGTATAACAAGATAAAAAAAAATTTCTTTTTCAGCTTAGAAAGTATAACAGTTAGAAAGTTAAAACCTTATCAAATTGCATCTAAAAATGCATTTATGGTATCATAGACATTACATTTATTTTAAGTATGTTATTCAAGTTTTTTGTACTGAAAATTTTTGATCGATTTTTATTAGAGTATTAAAAATCCGCTAAAAATCTGGGATCACTCCAAAGCTTTAAATTAGGTATCAAAGAGTAGAACAATAAAAAATTATTAAAAGATACTTTTAAAAACTTACTGAAAAATGAAGTATTTTGTTAGCTGCTTTTAAAGAATCGTTTTGAATATGTGCAAGAAGTTATTTGAGCGATTATTTAATAAATAATATTAAATTGAATGAAACTCGTAATTTCGTTTATTTTTTAATGGTTTATGAAATCTAACATTTTGATAAATAGTTTAGTTTTATATTTGAAGTGTATTTTGTATAGTCTTTACGCATCTGGTCTTAAAATATCTTGTCGTGGCTCCAGTTTTATGCTATTTAAAAAAATTAGAATACCCTACTAAAATAAACTTTTAAAAAATGGCATTTTAAAAACGAATTTTTAATTTTTACCGTATTTCGTCCTCAATTAATTATTGAAATATGTGAAATGTGAAGCAGCTAATAAAAATGCAATAAGAGGAGTAAAGTTCTAAATTTTAATTTTCAAAAAACTTATCAACATAAAATTAAATCTTTCAAATGAATAATTTATAACTTAAATTATTCCTATCCATTTTCTCAACTTTACTTTTTTCTTCAAGTGTCTAATTTCTAAAATAAATTAATTTTTGAAGGAATAATTTCCATAATTTAGAAAATGATAATAATTCTAATTAGTACATCATTTTAAGGAACAATTCGAGTTGTTAATATTCGAAAGTCTAAGAAAAACCTTAGGCAAATTAACCGTGACTACGTACTCAAAACTTCAATTATAACATTAATAACATCTCTTACAGTATAATATTCAAATGCTTATTTATTTACTAGAGTTAACTGCCAGATAACAGTTAATGGTAATTATTGGAACTATAAAAATTAATTTGTATACAATAAAAACTATATATTATTGTTTAAAAAATATTCTGTTTCTCTAATTTAAAAATTCTTATCTAAAAGTTACAGAGGATAAAAATATATATCTACTTTAGTATAATAATTTCCAGTAAACTATATATATACACATAGGATATGTATCATTTCTCTGCTTTCCAATGTTATCAACTAACATACAATGCATTTATCTCTTAAATGATGTCAAGGATTTTGATTTATATTAAATAAAAAGTAAAATATATTTAGAAGTAGTTTGTATAATACAATCAAAACCCATGTAACCGGAAAAGTCATTGGTCACTATAAAAATTAAACGAATATATAACCGAAGGTTTTTATAGGATTTATTTTATATTTCTGCCGATATTTTGTCTTGAAGCCTTATGAATGTGTGCGTGGAAATATTATTTTTGTTCAATGTTTTCCCATAAATTTAATATTCGGGGAATTTTTGGTAATTTTAAAAGAAAATATTTGACTAAAATACATAAAAGGTAAGCGAATAAAATAAAAAAAAATCTCTCATGCACACAAATTAATTCTACAGTAATTTTTTCAGAACAGAGAGAGAAAGAGAGAGATTCTGTGCTTTCTTTTTAAAAATAAACTAATTAAAACTTCAAAAAAGTATCCATTCCTAAGCTGTATATCAAGTTTAAGTTACTAAAATTTTGAAAAAAATAGTTGCATAAGCAACATTTTTATATAAAGCAAAGTTAGAAAAATATGATTCTTTATAAAAATAAAAATAAGTCTATTTTTAAAGAAAAAGTAATAATTTTAAATATTTTAAGCCATAAAGGATCGTCCAATAATGTTTTCTACTTATATTTTCTAAGGAACCCTTTGAACAAAAAAAACTAGAATGCAATTATCGTAGAATAATAGAATTTAATGCATGAGCATTGCTTTTGGAAACGAAAGCAGTAGAAAATGAAGAAATGAGACAAATAAAAAGAAACTGAATTTAGTCACCTTAAACCATGAATAAGTCTTTAAAATAAGAATCTAATCTAATAAATGATACGAAAGACTAGTACAAACAAAAAATTCTTTCTCGTGTCTAAGACCAAAAATTTTTAATCAGGGGCAACTTCAAGTGCCTTAATAAGAGAAAAAAATTGATTTAAATATGCTTAGTAAATTATAAATTTATGTTCTGGAATTCAGTAATATTTTTCATGAAAAATAGCTTTTTTTATTTTTACTTATCAAATTTCTGTTTAATAAAAAGGATAAAATCAATTATATATCTTTCACATCCTTGAGAAAAAGTCCAAGAAAACTGTTTGATTACAATTGTGGTTTGGGGAATTATTCCACTTAGTTATTTATTCAGGATGTCAAAACACAAGAAAAATATTTCTGGATTTGAAAATATTCCTTAGATTATTTTCAAACTTAGCAATTATATATAATATATATATATATATATATATAAAGTTTTAGAGTCACAATTTTTTGTATATTTGATTTGTTACAAATTCAAAATAAGTACTGAAATTAAATCATTTCAAACTGTTAAGTGAATTAATTATATATAGATGATTACCAATGGAACTTTTTTTGTCAAATAATGAGGAGAAATTAAAAACAAAGAAAAAAATTAAAAACTTCTGATAATTTTTTCAAAAAAGTTTTAAAAAACTGAAACATTATTGAAACATTTCAAACATATAAATATATAAGCAAATCTTTTTATTTAAATTGACTCATATGGTTTTTAAGATCAAAGCCTATTCAAATATACTATCAACTCTAACAAATAAACCCACCTACTTATTTGATAACTCATTTATGGAAGCGAAAGAAAAAAAAAGAAAAAGAAAAGGAAAAAATAGCTATAAAAAATAATATTGTAAGGCTACTTACCTGAAATGAAAATAAAAATAAAATACACCATCAATCTCTTAAAGAAGCTATTAACCCGTAGCTACCCGTTTTATACATTAAAATTGAAAAAAATAAGACATTTGAACAAATGTTTAAAGAAAAAAAATAATAACATATGAATTACAAGAAATAATAAATAACTCAACATAAAAGTATAAAAATAGATGAATTGTATTATGTTATCGTCGAATTTAATAAAATCTAAGACAGCATTAAAAATATTCAAATTGTAAATTCAACTCCTTTTTAAAAATTAAAATGTACATCTTACCTCAGTTCGTCGATTCAGTGGACTTCCCTGAACAGCCAATACACTGGCTACAATCAGCACGAACTTTGTGAGCCAGGGGATCATAGCTGCCCCGGCCGCTCACGAAATCATGTTTTATTTGAGTAACTAACACTAGCACGACGCGCTTTTAACCTGAACTACGGAATTCGGTACAGTAACGCTAAATGGTCTCTATGGCAACGAATGATGGCCGTTGTTCTGTGACGTCACAACCGATTTGTGTCACTTGTAGAGAGCTGACACGCCACGACGAACACGTGATTTACAGGACTCGGACAGACAGTGCACAACTGTTGCGCAACCTTGACCTTTGGCCTGTGCTACGCGCAACTGAAAGAGAGAGACGTAGTAATAATTGTATTAATCACTGAGTTTTTCCGCATCCCGGAGGATAGTGAGGATTCTTATGAAAAATTCTGGAGAATGTCACTTTAAGATTTTATCCTTTTTATTTGGTGTTCCCATAAAGTTAGATTACAATTTTAAAAAACTAACATCGTTTTCATTGAAACTATTATTTTATTAGTTTTTTCGTTAACACATTTTCAGTAATGTGTAATTTACCTTTGTATTAGAATTAGTCATTATCATGCGGATTATTTTTAAAGATTATGTTGTTTTTCTTCCTTTGGTGCGCATTTTCAATCACTGGCTAATTTTTTCCGCATCCCGGAGGAGCAGAGATGCACACAAGGGGGGGGAGGGTTCGGTTCCTCCTCCCAGCTCTCGATTTTTTTTTCGATTGATGATTATAATCCCATGTATATAGTACAGAAAATTTAATAAAGTATTTGTTACATTAACAATTTATTTTATTAATTAATGCTACTAATAAATTCAATAATTTATTTTTTACTGTGTTTTGTTCCCGACAGTTGACAAAATCAAAAGAATATGTTTGGCGGCGTATTGGGATATGATACGAGAAGAGTGGACTTTCTCTACCCTGCTCCCCCCCCCCTTGAAAAATTCCGTTGGGCGCCAGTGCGGAGGAGTGACGCAGGCAAGACTGTTAAGAAAAATTAAGACGAATAGGTTTCGGGTTTTTGTAACATTTAGGCACAATGTGTTCAAATCATTTTGTGTTTCTCAAGGAAAATATTTGTAGATTCTTCCGACATCACACAATATTTTACCTAATTTTTATTTAAAATCTTCTGTAATTATTTATTGCTGTGTTTTCATTTAATAATTATCAATAAACTATTCCTTAAGCTTATTCTTTTTTCTGTTTATCTTCCTTGAAAAAAGTTGATCAAGGATAAAAGAAAAACCAATGCTGTTATGAACAAATTTGTGTGTGTGTGTGAGTTTATTCCATTAATACATATCTACAATTTTAAATGCATTTATTTACTTTGATTACACTTTGGACTAAAGTAGTTTCTGCAATATTTCCGAAAAAGTTTTAGTAATGAAGTTTTGTACAAATTTTATAGATGAAATTAAATCATTATAACTGCTGAATACATGTGAAAAAATATAAAGCGAAAAATTGAAAACTTTCTAAAAATGCTGGAGAATAATTCAACTATTATTTAACTAACACGTGTTCACACAGTTAGTTAAATAACATATTGTTATCAATCGTAATTAATTCATCGGTTATAGTACTATGGAAATGGAACAGAATTACACTCTCTTAAACGAAAAGTAACACTGTAACCAGAGAGAATGCTGAAAAGATGCAGAATGAGGGAGAAGGGCCTTCTTCTTTTTGAAGGGAGGGGGAAATCATTACTGTTCAGTAAGAACTGGCAACATTTTTGAGTTTTTTTATGCACACAGAAATAGAAAAAAAACTAGCTTTAAAAATAAATCAAAAGCATTAATTAGCAATACAGTTCCTTATTATAATGCTCTATTATTTATTTTTATTTTTACTGCTCTATAATCTAGAAAATTTTAACTTTATGTACGAACTTTATTTTTTTATACTGACTAATGTGTTCATTCCCACATAAAGTTAAAATTGTTTACTTACGGATTTATTTGAATCATTATACAGTATTTTATTTATTAGCTTCATCATTTTAACCCATTGCATGCAGAAAACGTGCTTATACTTTTTTACTGGCCTGTCGCTAGAACTCTAGTCTCGTAAAATTACTTATTTGTAGCAGATTTGCACTGGAGAGGAGTATCATATAAAGAAAAAAGGTTTCGTTAAGAAAAAAAGAAGTAGTTATCGATTCATTGCAATTTTAATGAAAGTAAAAAAGCACCTGCAAAATTCACGATCCAGGGGGAATGTATTAATATATTGAAACAAGAGTTTTTCTCGAAAAATCGTACATTAGTCGTTCAATTAGCCCCTTAAGCAATCAGTTTTTTTTGCCCGAAATGTTCCAAAAAACTGCATTTTTATTGCATATAACTAAGCATAATACTTTTAAAAAATGCGAAATAAAAGAATTTTATTTTAATTTTCAATTTTAAAATGTTCACACTATTTTTTATTTTATAATAGTGGAATACAAAACCCCCTAAATTCCTTACCCAAAACCCCTTCGAATTACTTTCGCACCCATCATACAGTCAAGATGTAGCCTCCAGTGATTTTACTGGCTGTTTTCAGACCTTAAAAGAATGCTGCAGGGGAAGAGGTTTGGTGATCGCCTAAGTTCAAGCCTATTTTGAGAACAAAGACAAATCGTTCTACAAAAAATGTATTCAAAAATTAGAAGAGCGCTGTGCTGAATGTATCACTCTTGAAGGGGAGTATCCTGATAAATAAAGTACAATTTTGACTATAAGTTGTTTTATTAGTTAGGCCTGGACTTACTGAATGATGTGATAGTATATGATATTTTTTATATTCCTATTTTGCTCATGTCTAATTATTTATTGATATGAATAATAGCATATAAATTCTTTATTAAATCTGTTACGATAAGAAAATGAAATCTCAAAATTACGAACTATTTTCAAAGAGTTATGAAATTTTAAAAGCTCAATTTTTTTTTATTGCTACAATTTTAAACACACATCTTTTTGTACTTCCGTTTAGTCTAAATTATAAGTAATTCGGTGTTTGATCTTACAAAAGCGAATGAAAAAAGATAGAACACAAAGTTCAGTTTACTAAATCTAAGTCAAATTAAAATAAACAATTCGTAAGAATGTATATTATAATTCGTTGTAAACTTTCGTAATTTAGTTTGTTTTTTAAGTACTGTAAAATTTTCACTTCGATTAAAATTGATCAATATACATCAAAACGCATCTTGACAATAAAGAATGCCTCATAAGATCTAAAATGTTTAAAAGAAATTTCATACAAAAAGTGCAAAAAGGACAAAGATTACAGAAATCACTTCTAGATGGATGTATTGTAGTATTTGTGCCCGACAAAGTTTTAATAACTCAAGGATTACAAAAAAAATTATAGTAAAAATGGTATAAGCATCAATGAGAGATAAATTTTGCCTCACACAATCTATATATTCTGATAAAATTAACTTCAGGATTAATTAACATAGACATGGCAGAAACTTCAATATAATTCTAATAACTCTCATAAAATTAAATTAAGAAATTTTCACTTATATATGCATGCTTTTAAAATGATAAATTATCAGTTATTTAATCCCAAATACAAAAGAGGTTATGATGAGAAAAAAATTTTTTATTAAAAGTTTTATCCATGTAGACTTGTTAAGTACTATGAAAAAAAACACTTTATGAATTATTGTACAAACAATAATGATGAATTTTTATTGTAACTTTTTAATCAATGATAATACAATTAAAAGAGTTTCCAGAAGCAAAAGGGCTAAGAGAAAAAGTTGAGATAAAGATATTTTAAAATTAATAATACTTAAGTAATGGTTAAAATATTTTTGAAAAGGACTTAAATGTCATGAAGATTAAGTAATTCATGTGTGGTCTTAACAAAAAGGAAATAGTAGTATTTCAAGGTATTTTAAGCAATGATTACTTTAAGGAATGTAAGGCCTTTCGCGCATTATCAAAGATATGAATATCTTTGATAATGCGAAAGGCCTTACATCCTTAAAGTAATTATTGCTTAAAATTATGAAGAAATTACTAATGAATGATACTAATGATACTAATTTATGATTACTAAGAAATTATGAATTAGTCCGTAAACTCAATATTAAATATCAGTAAAATAAAACTGGATATTACTTCTAAAACTGAATATTGTATTTTCCTTTTTATGAATAAGACTTTTCATAGAATTTATTTTACTAGTGTTTTTAAAAAGTATTAGTCACACTTTTTCCAGTTAAGAAAGTTATTATCAAAAAAGTATTTAAATACAACAAAAAGATGGGCGAATTGGTCTTTAATTATGATAATAAAGTTCTTTCCTACAACTGAAATGCACACACATTTTGTTTACTACTTTGACGTTTTAGCAATTGAAGAATTGGCATTTTCAGGACAAAGGATGTTTTTTTCATTTTCTTTGATAAAACATCCATTGTGTGTGCATGTATGTGTGTCTTGAAAACTGTCAATTTTTCAGTTGCTAAAACTTTAAAGTAGAAAAAATACATTCAGCAGCTGCAATGATCGTAAATACAGTAGTTTCATTCAAAAGTTTTGAAGTCTGTATGTACTTTCTTAAAGATGACTGAAAAGATAAAAAGGGTAGTTAAAGTTGTCTTTCAAAACTTTTGATGAAATTTTTGTATTTTCGATCTTTGCAGCTGCTTTGTTTTTTTCAGCAAAAAACATTTTGTCCCTTTAATCGTCATATTTACTTATATTTCCCACAATGAAGTCATTTTTCCCCTTTTTTCAGAAAACGTGGGTAAACTGGCTAAAAGTTATGAAATTTTGTGAAAAATTTGGCAAATAGTGTTAATCACTCTATGTTATTTCTGTCAAAGATAAAATGTCCTTAGATAATTTTAATAAAAACACATTTTGTTCTTAGTCATTCACTTATGTTTTAGTATATTCGATAGCATTCTTTTTTGCGCAGATATCAAAACATCTAATTTTTAACAGAATTCCATTGAAATTTTTTTTTTGAAAAAATTTACCATCTGTAAATGATTTTTCATTATTAACAATACTGAAAACTGATAAAACATAATATAATAGTCACACCATTTGTTTCTAAGCATTCGTAGTGAATTTTTTTTTATCCATGAATATTTTCTTAAGTATTCTTTTCTTACTCTTGAATTCAAAGGAGGTAATAGCTCATTTTATTTTTCCTACAGATATCACTTCATTACATATTTTTCCACTAGCATTTGAATAGCACCCTACTGCTGTTAATAAACATAATAACAGTTAAACCACTTTTTCTCTTTGTTGTATGAAGGTATAATTTATTTTTCACTCTTCTTGAAAAGCAAATTTTTTTCTGAACCTTTTTTGGTTAGATAAAATACATGTACATTTATATATTTAAAAATTTTCGGAGAAAAGGTAAATATTCACCGCATAAAAACATCTCAGTAAATTCTACATCAATTATTTGAATTCGGAATAAATAGAGATTTACTTTCAGAACAAAAGTTTTCATTAATAATACACACTCATATATATATATATATACATACTCACACACTAGTAGTTAAAAAATACCGGTTCTGGGCCAGTGGAGCTGTGGAGCTATGGGGAGCCGCAAGAAAGGGGGTGGAAAAAATTTCACCCCCTACCACGGCGGAACGGAAGACCACTGGGGAAAGGGTGATAACGGTCTTGACGTCCTTATCTGAAAAACGTTCTGCGCATGCGTAATGAAAATTTGAAATGTTGTGGATGCATTGACTAATTACATTTCAATTAATACATTTTATAAAAGCAACAATAAGAGTTCAATAAAATATTTTCTAATTTACTTAAGAGCAAACAATAATTGCAAAAAATAAATATTTTTGTAGGAGAAGATGAATCACATTCCAATCCTTTCTCGTATTGGTAAGGGGTCTTCTCAATCAATATAATTTAGTAGACTTTGAGAACATTCGTATATTTTTAATGATAGGCGATTCGTATTTTTACTTAATTAATGAATCAATTAGTTAAAATTAATATACTGTTCAACTTGATTGTAGGATTGGATGCAAATTTTAGTCTTGATGAAGGGAACCGACTTATTTTGGAAAAATGGGACTTAATGTTAGTCAGACCTTTTTTTCGTTTCAATAAATGTTTTTCATTATTTTAAAATTAATTTTTTTTTTAAAAAGTATATTTACTAGTGATGCCATCTA
This sequence comes from Trichonephila clavata, assembly GCA_019973975.1. Lineage (NCBI taxonomy): Eukaryota > Metazoa > Arthropoda > Arachnida > Araneae > Nephilidae > Trichonephila > Trichonephila clavata. The sequence continues at coordinate 497,891 of BMAO01009631.1, read as the reverse complement.
TGATTGATTTTAATTTATATGTGCAGACTTAGACTTATATAAATTCATAGAGAAATCTCCCCATTTGCAAATAATCGATAACGTGTCAAAAATAACATGGCATTCTGATTTTGATAACGATGTACAAATACCGTTGAAACTCTTTCGTATTGATAAGAAAAGAACTATAGGGGTGTATATTTTACCGATACGCGAGTCGTATTCATTACCCTGGAATTTTTCTTAGATTGAACTTGATCATCGAGATAAGAATAGGCGACTTTTGCAGGACCCCACGTATTCTGACGATTTCTGTAATCTGTTTGGCGCCGTGATAAAATTTAATCTATTGAATATATACGAAAGTATTCAGATCAGTTCTTTTTAGCTAAGCATGGAAATAACTCCCCTCTGCAAATAATCGATAACGTGTCAAAGATAACATTACATTTTAGTTTTGGCAACGATGTATAAATACCAACTTCTTGAGACTCTACACACTTGCTCTAGTAGCTTTGCACCTACTGTTTGAATTTCATACGCTCTTTGGGGGGGGGGATTGCTTCCTTCAGTTATAACCCTAGGTTTCATAGCACATTTTAAGGATTTAAGTTATTTAATAATTATATGAACTATGGATACATTAGAACAAATATTTAACGAGGTTGATATTCCTATCGATGGAAATTTATTGGCTGAAATGGATTATGGTGATATCAGCAATACACAATGGAATGAGCCCTTCGAAACAATCAAGGAAATTGACTTTGCATGTCCAGAGTGCAAAAAACTTTTTTCTTTAAAAAAACTTGATTCGTCACGTAAAATCAACACATGCAGCGACTTCGTTTACCTGCCCAGCTTGTAGAAATACTTTTAAAAGAATGGACAGCCTAAAGCGACACCATTTAAAGGCCCACGGACAGCCCTTTGTTAAGACCACGGTCAGTACTTCTTCCAGTGATTCAAGCAGAATGCCCCATCCAGAGAAGGAAAATCCTGCTCCAACATCTTTCATTTGCCCAGTGTGCGACAAAAACTGTTCGACAATCCATGGATTAATTCGTCATTTGAAAATTCATGCATCTTATGGAAAGGACGACGCAGCACCCAGCACTTCAAATGAAAACAATAAAGGAGGTAAGGAAGCTACCTTTATTAAAATCATCTGCTGTGATTCAGAGCGCTTTTAAAAGCGGAATAAAAACTCTACGTTTAGAAAATAGTGATAATTTTTTTGAAATAAAGCAATTCTTAAATTCAAAAGAACAGGAATTTCTGGATATAATATTAAAAGAATTGCAAGAGAATGAACTAAAAGTTAATTGCATGTTAATGTGTAAATATTCCAAAGCTTCAAATACAGGGATTGTCCCCGAGGAAAAAAATTTCAAAACAAAAAATAATGTCATTCTTACTCAAACAAATATTAGTGAACTTTACTATTCTATTGTGGATAAGCTTTTAGCGAAGACCGCCGATTTCCAAGAAAAAGAATCCGATTGGAGTCTATATTCAATCTTGTATTTGGAAATAAGAATTAACAAATTTAACCCATTACATGCTTCTTCATTTATTGATTTACCAGCTATAATAAAAAAGAAACATGCTGTGATAAATGTTCAAAACGATGATAATCTTTGTTTTAAATGGGCCGTACTATCTACACTATTCCCGGTGAAGGAGCATACATACCGCACACAACAATGTAGTAATTTTTCTAGCTCTCTTTAGATTTCACTGGAATAAACTTCCCGACACCCTTAAAAGATATAAAGAAATTTGAAGAAAAGAATAACATATCGATAAATGTGTACGGTTTAAATGAAAAAAATAAAGTGTTTCCTCTCCTAATTACCAAAATTGAAAGGAATAAGCATCTCGACCTGATGTATGTAAAAAATTCAAGTAATAATTCTCATTATTGCTGGATAAAATCTTTATCTGGACTTGTTTCAAGTCAACTAAGCAATTTCCATCATAAAACATACATCTGCCGTCGCTGCTTGCAACATTTTATTTCAGAAAATATTCTTATAAAACATAGGGAAAATTGTAATTCACACGATAGTGTTAGAATTGAAATGCCCAAAGAGAAATTGCTTTTTTTTGAAAATTTTCAGCACTCTGTAAAAATCCCATTCGTTGCTTATGCAGACTTTGAATGTCTTACAAAGCCAATCTCATCTTGTGAACCTTCTTCTGCAAACTCTTTTACTGTGAAATATCAAAAACATGAACCATATAGTTTTTGTATTTATATATGTTATATGGATGGTATATGTATAAATATCCTATTGTATATAGAGGAAGCGATGCTGCTAAGGTTTTTATGGAAGTCGTGACGAAGGAAGCAAAGGAAATTGAATATCTTTATTCAAATAAAAGGCCTATGATCCCCCTCACGAAAGAGCAGCAAGATGCTGACACTTTTTCTACTCATTGTTACTGCGGTGGTAATTTCACGAAAGAGGACTGGAAAGTGTGAGATCACTGCCATTTAACAGGTATTTACAGAGGTCCTGCACATAATTCCTGTAATTTAAAGTTTAAAGTACCAAACTTTCTACCTATTATATTTCATAATTTATCCGGTTATGATTCTCATTTGTTCATCAAAGAGCTTGGGAATGATAATTATGATATAAATGTGATACCTGAAAATACTGAAAAATACATTTCTTTTTCCAAAAAAATTAGTAAAAGATTCTCTATTAGGTTTTTAGAATCTTGTAGATTTATGCCTAGTAGTTTGGAGAAATTAGCAAAAAACCTAAAATCTAATCAATTTAGAAATGTGATATCATTTATTTCAGATGAAAGGTACCACTACTTATGAGAAAGGGATGTTTCCCTTATGATTATGTATCAGATGTTGAAAAACTGAATGATACATGCAGGGCCGGATCTACGTATGGGCTTAATGGGCTGCAGCTCAGGGCCCCCGGAGTTCCAGGGGCCTCCGTTCCCGTTGAAGATAACAAACAGAAAAAGAGGCTTACAATCAAAATAGTAATAAAATAATAAAGCAGTAAAAAATACAAATCAAAAATAAAATACTCGAAATACCATATCAAATTTATTTTTATTTTTGAGAGCAAGAGCAATTTACTTTTGTTTTTCCCGCCCTACCACCGAACACATGGAAATTAATAATTAATATACAGAGGCTCTATCATAGGACGGCGCCGACGAGCATCGAGCACTTATACAAACGTAGTGGCACTTTTTCTGTATCCATTTATTTTTGTGCAATAATAATTCTAAGTTACAATAATATACTGACTTGGTGCTGTGTGTCCTGTGCATAGTACCTGAAATTAAAACTTACTTAGGTATCTGTTTATTCAAGTTTCAAGTAAAAATACCAATACACATTTTTAAGTTATTTAAGTATGAAGATATTGAGAAGTTATGATTAAGTATATTTTCTGTATCTTCAAAATTTTTCAGATTGAAAACATCAAGATTTCCCATAAATATGTATGTTGTATTGTGATGAGTAAAAATTTACGCTTGTTGTATTGAGATGAGTGTAAAATTTGTGGTGAGTAACTTAATTACTTCTGCAGAATGGAAAAAAATAACAGTCATTTTATGTGGATTATGGAGATTTCCCGCGAATATTATGGACAAAAAATAAAGCGTGGTCTTGATTTTCTTAATAAATCGGTTCTTTTAAGTATAGGTAGCAACAGCAAATAATGAATGACAACGAAAAACAGTATTTATTTAAAATGGGGTAAATAATTTCCCAAAGTTTATTTTTATAAAAACCCCTTTAAAGTGATGGGCCAATAAATAATAATAATCAGCGTTTTAGGTTTTAGCGAGGATAGACAATGATTTTTTATTTTTTTAAATAAACCAGGTACTTTTTTAATTGTCTCAGAGATATACTATATTGTTTTGTAAAAATTTGTTAGAGAATATTTTTAGTTTATTAAGTATAGTTGGTTGTGTTATCGTAATTTCATAACCTAAACTTTTAAATTTATTTTCAGGAAAATCAAATTCTTGGTTAACAATATAAATATGTCTGGCAGAAAAATAAAAGTGGAGTGGAAAAACGAAAATTACTGTTAAATCGAGCAAAAAAAAAAATTAAATGTGTCAGAATTTCAACTTTTTTTTTTTTTTTTACTATGGAACAAAGTAATAAGATACATTGCGCTAGATACGCAAATACATTATCAAGTGAAACAGTGGCATAACGGAGAATATTAGGGCACCCCTACAAAGTCAGGTTTTGGGCCCCACATAAGATCTTACAAAAGATTGAAAAACCATAAGATAACATAGGCTTTAGGCCCCCTAGAACCTTGGGTTTCCCCGCAATGCGCGGTTGTACGTTACGCCACTGAAGTGAAAGGGAATGGAACTTAGCCAAAGAAAACGGAGAAACACAACAAGCAAACATTAATGATGAAAATATGAAAGATCTCAATGACCAGCAGCCTTCTGAAAAAATATATTGTTCAGCCAGAGGACACATCAGTAATGCCCCGACCGAAAAGTGTTTACAAAAAGTTGGGTTTGAGTTTAAGATATACGTTGACGCGTGGGTTCGTGACCTAAATTGCTAAGTAATAGTTTTATTGATTATATCCTTTCACACGAAATGAGTTATTTTCAAAATAAAAATCCAAACAATTTATATTCTGTTTCGGTAAGAGAATATAAAGGACAAAAGAGATCATTTTCGCGAATAAGCATTTCATTAAAAAACGTAAAAATGGAAAGATCTTGGCTATGTTATTCAACAAGTATTGGTAGTGTTTTTTGTTTGACCTGCTAACTTTTTCTAAAACAAATTCTCAATACACAGCCGGCTTTTCTGATTGGAAACACGTAACAAAGTTGCTTAGAAAATCATAAAAATTATATTGAACATAAAAATTCAATGTTAGTTTGGTTGACACGAAAAGAAAATAAGTTTGTTTTGCAAGAGGAGAGCATATTGACTAAGGAAATTCATTTGGGGACGAGACTTTGTGTAATAGCAGTGTTCCTTTAGGACAGTGGTCTTCAAACTTTTTGAACTCACGGAAACCCTAGAACTTGAAGGTGCTTTCGTGGAATCTCTAGAACTAGAAAGTGTTTTCGTAGATCCCCATTCCATACACATACGCCGAAGAATATGTCTCAAAGTAATATTTAAAGTAGATCAACATGTTACAGGCTTTTCATGTAAAGACAATTACAGAAAGCACATTTGCATTTATTATTAAAAAATTCTAATCTAATTTTGTTAATATAATTTACTCATTAATAATATTAATATATGATTCGTCACCTATCCATGCATTATATTTAGTAACTGAGATATGTGCTTCCTTTTTTTCACACGAACTGTCGAAGCCTAGGTCTGTTGAGATAAAGTGCAATCGCATTATTTGCTCTGAATTTAATTTATTTTTATACTTTGTTTTTGTAGCCCCACTTACGTTGAGAAATATATTTCACCTAAACACAATGTTCTGAATGGCATTAAAATGTTAATAGATGCGTAAGAAACCCCGTGTATTTTGCATGAGAGAGAATATGAAACTTAAAATCTTTAGAAGCTGTTCTTGCTTAAATTTAGATTTTAACATCAACTCTGTTAATGTGTTCGTTTTCCTTCATAATAGTAATTTCCACAAATGTAAAAAGATGCATTTTCCATTAGAAAACTATTTAGTTTTGCAAGATATTGTGCTAACTAACGAGTATAAAATTATCTCGTGAAACTCGAGATAGTAAGCAAAAGAATATTCACAATCAAGTAAAAAGTATACACATAAAGTTAAAACGTTTTATTATTTTATAATAAAAGTTTAAAAAGTGTAAAACAAAGTTATTATATAAAAATAAAATTTTCAGTTTTGATGAATGGGGGGAGGCGATGAGCTTTAGATACTTATAACTTCTAAACTTCATAAAGAACGTGAATCCTCCCCCCCCCCCCGTTTTGCATACATATTTATTTCTTCCAGATTTCTTATTGTGAATCATGGAACACCAGGCTTTGTGGAACACAGTTTGAAGACCACTGCTTTAGGATGTTCAATGTAATAGCGCCGAGATGTCAGCATGAGATTTGTCCCAGAATGACCAACTTGCTATTGTAACACGATATTGTTTTGGGGGGGGAAAGTGTATGAAATATGTGACCCATTAATTAAGATTAGTAGTCGCACTGGATTTTACTTATTTAATTTTCTACAAGAATTTTTAGAAACAAATGAACTGCTATTGGGTAATTGTAGGGGACAGTTACTTGACAACGCTGCCAATATGTCCGGTCGATATAATGGTGTGCAAGCTCTTCTAAAAGAAAAATAATAATAAATTTGCTAATTATGGGCGTGTGCTGCACATTCTCTTAGTCTGGTTAGTGTATAATCAGTTAAAGTTGCAACTGAAATCGTAAACTTCTTTGGTTTAGTGCAACATATATGTATGTTTTCTTTTTTGCTTTGACCCGTAGGTGGGAAATTCTAAATCGTGAAATTAAACTGAAATTTTCCTTAAAAAGTTTAAGTCACACCAGATGGTCTTGTCACTACGATGCTGTTGAAGCCTTAAAAGATAATTATAGTAATAACATGAAATATTTTTAAAACATTTAGTGACAGTGAAAATGAGAAAATTTATTTTCGAAAAGGAGCAGTAAATTTATTTAATAAACGAAGAAAACTCGAAACTGCCATTTTAATAATATTTTAGGAAGAAAGATTTAATTCAGTTAACAAAAAATTACAGACTCCTGGTTTGGACATCTGTGAAGGGAATAAGTTAATTATGTCATTAAAAATGTTTATACACTGTATTCATGATTCAGATAAAAAAAAAACTAAAAGATTTTCTAGACGCAGCCAAAAAATTAAGTCCTAGAGTAGAAACAGTGATGTGAACAAGAGACGGGTTATTTCAAATTTTGTAGATAAATCTACAGAAAAAACTGTGTATGGGACAGAAAAATTTAAAAGGGACACGCTTATTGTTGCGTTAGATAAGCTAATCCTTGATTTAAATAGAAGTCAAGTATGTGCAGAATACAGTAAGAAATTAAAATTTTTGATGGATTTGCAAGATCAAAGTAAAGAGAACGACGACCTCTTTGGGGAGTGTACGCCCTTTTCAGATGGCGTAGACCAACAATTAGTAAATGAAGGGGTTCGATTCAAAACTTATCTAAAACAAATTGAGCTATCCTATACTTGTAGTGATATGTTAAATTTAATTTTTGAAAAGAAACTTGTTGACGTTTTTCCAAATTTGTTATCATTTTAAAGATTTTTATAACGCTCCTTATTACTAGTGAAGTGGAGCGTGCAGTCTCTAAAATATCCTATATAGAAAACAAATATAGGATATCAATGTCAAATACTAGACTTAATTATTTATCACTTCTTTCTATTAATACTGATCTCACTAAAGAATTAAAATGTGATGAGCAAATAAAAGAATTTGCAGCAAAAAAGTGTAGAAAAGTTTTTTTGTAAATTATGTTATTGTTTATAACGTAATTAAATTGTTTGATACAAAAAAACCTCTCAAGTTTTTCGTATATTTAAAATTTTCCCTCACAAATATTTTTTTAGGAAAATGGCAAAATTTTTAATTATCTAGTCGCCCCCAGATTTTGTTAGCCCAGGGCCCCGAAAGGTCACGGTCCGGCCCTGGATACATGTTTACCCCCCAAAGAGAAATTTTATAGTCGTCTCAACGATAAAGATATAACCGATGATGATTATCAGCATGCAAATCACGTGTGGAATGCATTTAACATTAAAAATTTAGGGGATTATTCAGATTTGTATGTAAAAACCGATGTTCTACTTTTAAGCGATATTTTTGAGGATTTTCGTAGCGTGTGCATGAAAGCTTACAATTTGGATCCAGTGTGGTATTACACTGCACCAGGTCTTTCATGGGATTCAATGCTGAAACTGACCAAAGTAAAAATTGAATTGCTGATGGACTATGATATGCATTTATTCATAGAAAAGGGTATACGAGGTGGGATCTCACAATGCTCTAATCGGTATGCAAGGGCAAATAATAAGTTTCTCCCAAACTTTGAGTCTAATAAACCGCAAAACTTTTTGTTATACTTGGACGCTAATAATCTTTACAGTTGGGCTATGAGTCAACCACTTTCTTTGAATAATTTTAAGTGGGTTGATTTCTTAGATGTCAATCACATCGATGAGAATGGTGAAAAAGGATACATCCTCGAAGTGGATTTAGAATATCCGGAATCTCTACATGATTATCACTCGGATTTACCATTAGCCCCTGAATCTTCAGTACCCCCCGGATGTAAAGAAAAGAGATTATTAACCACATTATACCCTAAAACAAACTATGTAGTACATATCAGGAATTTGAAACAATATTTAAAATTAGGTTTAATTTTGAAAAAAGTGCATAAAATTTTAGAATTCCACCAAGAATCCTGGCTTCAGCCATATATAAAAATGAATACGCAATTCTGCACTGAAGCTGAGAACGAATTCGAGAAAAATTTCTACAAATTAATGAATAATGCAATTTTGGGGGAAACAATGGAAAACATACGAAAGCGTGTGGATATTCGTCTGTGCAGTAATGGGGAAAAGGCAGAAAAATTAATATCTAAGCCAAATTTTTTAAAGATAGGACAATTTTCTGTGAGAATTTAGCAGCTTCTCATATGGGGAGAACCTCACTAACATTGAACAAGCCCATAGCAGTAGGGATGTCGATACTCGATATTTCTAAAACTTTGATGTATGAGTTTCATTACCATAAGATGAAAGCGTGCTACGGAGAAAATGTAAAACTTTTATATACCGATACCGATAGCTTCATTTACGTTATAAAATGCGAAGATATTTATAGTGATATTAAAAAAAAATATAGATCTCTTTGATACTTCAGAATACCCAACAAATAATGTGTATGGGATTCCTCCTATAAACAAAAAAGTGTTAGGTAAAATGAAAGACGAAAATTGCGGTAAAATAATGACTAAGTTTATAGGTTTGAGTTCGAAAATGTATTCCTTTAAAGTGGAGGACTGTCATATGATAAAAAAACTGAAAGGCGTGAAGAAATCAACTTTGGAGAAAAAAATAGATTTTGAAGATTATCGAAGATGCTTACTGGAAGATATTAATTTGTATTCTTCAATGAATTTAATTAGATGTGTGAATCATAACATTTACACGGTGACTTTGAACAAGCTTGCCCTTTCTGCACACGATGAAAAAAGGCACTTGCTAAATAACAAAATAAACCCTTTAGCTTTAGGACATTACTCAATTAATTGTGAGCAAAAGTGATTTTTGTTTTATGGCTGTATTTTTCTGTATATACCAAAGTGAAAAATTATGTATATCTATTTCTAAGAACCTATTATATACGTTTTGAATTATTAAGGATTATTTTTATAATTTCAAAATATGATACTTTGTGTGTAAATAAAATGTTTATTTTTGAATATTGATTTTATTTGTACTTTTTTATAATTTACCTTAAGGATAATTTTATAATGATATTATGAACATATAAAGTAAGTGTCCTAAAAAATGTCTTCTCATTTGTAATGGAGTTCCCCTACATGATACATCCTTTTTCTATGCTAATATGTGGTCCCTCAAATTCTGGTAAAACTTATTTTGTAAAACGTTTATTAGATAAAAAAAATAATCAAGCCTTTCCCTCCAAAAGTCATTTGGTGTTATGGCGCTTATCAAGAACTTTTTAATGAAATACTTGATGTTGAATTTCATGAAGGTATACCCCATGATATAGAAAATATGAGAAATGTTCTTATAATTCTAGATGATTTAATGAGTGAATTGGGTGGATGATAAAAAAATATCTAATTTGTTTGCAAAGGGAAGTCATCATAAAAATATATCTGTTATCTTTATTGCTCAGAACATTTTTCATAAAGGTCGAGAAATGAGGAATGTTTCTTTAAATACTTCTTATTTATGTTGCTTCAAAAGCGTTAGAGACAAACAACAAATTTCCTGTTTAGCTAGACAAATGTATCCATTAAAATCAAAATTTTTTCTTGAAAGTTATAACGATGCAACAACTCGTCCATATGGATATTTATTTATCGATTTGAAACCTAAAACTGATGAAAAATTACGCGTGCGTACGAATATCTTCCTGAGGATAAAAATATTGTTTATGTTCCTCGATCATAATTGCTTCTAGAAATAATACATTTTACAGTAATATTTTTTCTGTGTTAAAATATAGTATTTAAAGGATTGTAATGTATGATATACAACATTTACTCTAATCATGTCGACTAAACAACATGTTAAGCATTTAAAATTTTTAGTGAAGAGTAAAACTAAGAAGAAAATTTTGCGAAAGTTTCCGAACTCTTTGATAAAGGCCGTATGTGAATGTGCAATTAATACTTTAAAAGGCAATGTTCCATTGACCAAACGTCAGAAATCAAATCTGGCCCCTTTTAAAACAGCCGTACGAAAGTTAGGGGATAGATCCGTTCCTTTGTATAAGAAGAGGCATTTGTTAGTTCAAAAGGGGGAAGGATTCCTAATTTTCTTAATTCCCGCTGCCCTTTCGGTTTTATCTTCTATGTTTAAGGGAGCATACTAAGAAATTTATGCTTGTCCCTGAAGAAAGAATTCGAAACTTTGCTGAAGACCAATTGTCTACACTAGATAAACAGATGCATGCCATTCTTCAAAGGAAAAATATCACGGATGAAGAAAAAGCAACTCTTTATCTACAAATTCTTCAGAAGTTTGTAAACTTTCCCCATTCTAGTAAAAATCTTGACATCACAGAGACAGTGGGTACAAAACAAGAAAATTATCAAAATCAGTCTACAGACAAGTTTGAAGATAAGACAAATACCATTACAAGCATATCACCAAAAGAGCATGTTGAAACCCGCCCCAAAGATGAAGCAAACACTGATAGAATTGAAAAGGAGATAGGAAATATAGCACCAGGGAAATACAAAAATATCCCAAAGAAAATTTTAAACTTTATCCAGCAGAATCATGGAGAAATATACTGGACACCTGATAAAGAGCTAATAGTGGATGGAAAAATTATACGCAATACAAATATTAGAAATTTGATTACTCATCTAGTAAGGGACAGGGGGAAAAAAACCTTTGGGATTTGAATTTTTTAACGAAGTTTTAAAAAGAAAAAACTTTCCATCATGTTATATTAAAAATAAATATCTGAAAACAAAAACATTGTATGCAAAGCCTTTGTCATGGATTGAATATTAAATATAGCTTTTGTTGTTCAATAAATTGTTTTTTAAACATTTTGATCTGTTTTATTTATTTATTGTTTCTTACACTAAAATATATTAATATAATTGAAAAATATTGAAAATAGTTGAAAAATATTGAAAAAGTATTGAAAATTTTTTTAAAATATTGAAAAAAGTTAGAAAATTGTTGATGGATTTGAAGGCAAAGTACTAAGGTAAAGAGCACTACTGATAAAATTTCTTTTTCATATTAGTCTTAAAATAATAAAAACTCTTTATAAATTTAAATATATGGAAAACTTATAAATTTCAAAGCAAAATTATATTCATCTTATAATAATAAAAAATAATAACACAAACACAAAATATAAGAAATATTTTTTTTATTCACCATCTAAAATTTAATGTTACATTATATCTTTTTTTAAAATATTGATACAATCGAAAATCATTGAGTTTACTACGAGAGAATTCATATAACACATAATCCATAGAATAACCTCGGCTTATTTTTAAAAGAAAATACACGCAATAAAGTCCACAAACATTTGATGTGAGACTTTGAATGTATTTCTTATTCCATTTCACATTCATAAACTGTTCAGCATACTTAGAAATATGATCCCCGTACATTTCTGGTGGGAATCCATAAGAATCAAAAAATTCTAAAATGTTCTTGTCTTTAATATACATCGCCAACCAGTGTGATCCTTCTTGGTCACGTGTATCCGTATTTATAACTAGAGTAATACATTCCTTTGGGGGAGGTATTACGTCTGATGGGAAAACTCCAATGAAATATCTTGACGCATCTCTATCTCTAGATAAAATTCGATTAATCTGTGATGCATACATTAGCTTCCAAAATCGAAGAGACGTTTCTTGTTTTGTTAATTTCAATCAGGGATTCAAATTCAGCAAAAACGATCAGAGACACTGTTTGCTCCAATGCTTTATTAAATTTTAATTCTATTCTTAAGTTATTGTGCTTGATCAAATTGAAATGTTCCCCGTCACATAAATCAGGTGATAAATCAAACAGATATAATGTATATCCTTTAGGAAATTCAGTTCTCGATAAATAAAGACCTTCAGACTGTAAGAATAGATTCTGGTATGCTCTAATGTAGTTATCTTTTTCAAAATCTAGTTCTAATGGTTGATGAGGCATAGATTGACCATCTACATAAACCCCTACAAAGTTCATATAATAATGTTTGAATTCGAAGGGAGACTTCTTATATTTTCCGTTAAATGCATCATTATCCACGCAAGCCAATACCAATCGTTTAGGCATCTGCCCCGAAAAAACGTTATCCTGAATGAATGAATAGCTGGATTGAGGTATAGAAAATACTTTACATACAACTCTGTCAAAGGGGTATTTAGCTGTTGCTTTCTCTAAAGCTTTTGCATGTCCTATGAGAACTCCTGGATTTACACGTACTTTTCTTACAAAGAGAGAGATGTGATCAAAAACAACTTTATAATCCCCATCTCCCATTAAGCAAAATTCTGTTTTACTTCTAATGAGTTTAATCTTTAACTCCACTAGGTTAAGTAAAAGTCTATCTTGATTAAAAAAATCTACATGAAGTCTCCCCATCATATCAACAGTTGCGCTGTTTTTGAATAATGAAGCTCGTTTGTTGAATCCTTCATTTGGGTCATTATCATCTTCATAATATATACTCATTCTACCTGCTGTATCCTTATAATAAACTTCAGATGTAAGCTGTGAAATCTTGCTGTCATACCCATGGTTTAAAAGAGTTTCTATGATAGCTCTATAAGCGTAAGTATTACTACTAGATGAAATGATTCTCTCGTTTAAACTAATATCCACTTGAGAAAATAAAGAGTGAAGGAAAAGATTAACGGGGCCGACTTTATTTTCTTTTGTAATTAGTTTTCCATCACTTTAAAAAATTTTGCTCTAACATAAAGTTGGGTTTGAGATAAATCAAGGTATTTTCTTGACCGCTTCCTGAAATGATGAATTCAATAGGTCCTCCGTCAGATACGTTTGCTATTGGATGAAACTGAACCCAACGACCTCTTTCAATTACCGTTTGGGTAGGTGGAAGGGCAAATAAATTAAGTTCGGATTTTGCACATTCTGGAGAATCCTTCAAAAGAAATGCCATTTTTACAGCCCGTATCAAAAATATCACGTCTTTCTTCTTCCTTACTTTCGATTGAATCAGATATTTTGGAAGTTTCTTCTTTCTTTTATAGGCTTTCCCTTTACCGATCATATCATCTGCTTTTTTTAATTGCCATCTTTGCTAATATTTTTCCTGCTTCCTTTGCCCTCTCTTCAGCTGATTCTTGCAGATTTCGTCCTTCTAATAAATCATTCGCTATTTGAGTGCCTGTTCTTAAAACTTCTTTTCCAACAGTTTTGTATTCATTTCTGTAAAATACTTCCACATTTTTGTCTTTAACACACGTTCTGTTAAATCGTTCTACAATAGAGGCCTTCGTATTATTATTCTTCATAAAAAATACTATTTTCTTCTTTTTGAGATAATTCTGAAAAAGTTTGTTTGTAAATTCTGTACCAGTATCAGTTTGAAGTTTAAGAGGAATACGTTCAGAAAAGATTCGTTCAAAGGCCGATACTATTGTTTTCGCATTCTTATCATATAATGGAATAGCCCAAGCATATTTAGATAAAACACAGATGCAAGTAAGTAAAAATCTATACCCATCATTAAACTTAGTAAGAGACTGCATATCTACTAAATCAGCCTGAAATTGCTGATTCATTCTATTTACAAATACTCTACTTTTCCTAAATTTCTTTCTAATAGGTTTATGTAAAGTATATGAATCTTTCCCTCTCAACCACTTTTTAATATCTTTCCTAGGAAATTTTCCGTTTGTTGCTCTAAATAAAGTTTCAACACCACCAAAACTACCCGGCTGTTCGGGTTCTCGATAAGCCCTTTCAAGATCCATTCATAACTAAGGAATGACGTGTGTATTGAATAATATCACATGCATGAATAATGTTAAAAGCAGAATACTCAAACTATTTATACCATTAAATTTATAAGAATAGCAACTCTTCAAAAAATAATTTAAATAGAATATAATAAAGAGGAAACACACACACACGTACAAATGCAAAGTAAATAGTAAATAATAACACAGACACATATACAAATAAATATTTTTTTTTATTTAATACAAACGATTAGGATCAGAGGCAATGTACATACTTTTGGCACTATCAAAAATAGAAAGCATATCCCACTTATTTACAAACATTGGATTTAGATAATTTAACATTTGAATATTTCGTTGAATAAAGTCTTGAATTAGTTGCTCAAAGTTCATTGCAAAGAAGGCTAGATCACCATAGAGTTGCAAACGAGTTTCATGATCCATTGTAATGCATTCATGTCCAAGTTGATTTGCATATTCCTGACTACATCCAAAACATTCAAACACGTCGGTAATCGAACTCCCTAAGTATTCATAAAAAAGTTCTATTAATGAAGTAGTTAGTATTGATTCTACTTCCGAAATGTCTGTATTCACAACAACATTCGGTGTGATTTTCGAAACTACATTTAACAGCAATTTTTGAAAAATGCAATCAAAGACCATGGACATGGCACTTTCCGTAATTCTTTTGCGAATTTGTGCTAATTCTAACCAACAGTTTTCATTCATAACACAAGTTCCTGGGATAAACTTTCTATAAAAGTCCTTCTGTTTGAAGTATCGCTGGCAGATAATATGTGAAACGTCCTCGATGAACACAGTCGAAATCATCAAAGCGTCTTTCAGAACATAAGTCTCTTCGGTTGAGGAGGAAGGCACGTTGATTAGCTCGATTCGATTTGCAAGGGTTTACCAGAGCACAGGCGACATACAGACACCTTTTTTAGTTGAGTAAAGCCGATTGTTTTCATCTCTTCCATATTGTCGTAGAAGAACTTGGACAGAGGAAGCAAAATATATACCGCAGCATAGATGTCTTGCCCCAAATGGAAGTGATGTGGTGGTATAGCATTGTCCGAGAAGGAGGAATCTAGTTTGGCGTCTTTATTGAAGCACACACGCTTAGCTGACATATTTGGGGAATTAGCCATTCGTTTCATTTTCCCAATTCTGTACAAGTCCGTTTAAAATAGAACAAAATTTAAAAACTACAGTCTATGACAGAGAAAGGGCTAAAAATGACTTTGAACTAAATATAACCCACGTCTATGATTAGAACTTTACACCAATACTGAACTGTGATTAGTTTGTCTGGGTGTTATCACAAAACTTAAATAAGCTGATTGGTGAAACAGAATAATGTATTCTTACACCGCGGAATGTTACATTGGGTGTAATTTGGTCTTGTTTTCAATATTCATGTAACAACATGTTCATATACCATGTTTACGCATTCCTTTCCCCTATCAATTCTGAATAATTCTGGTGTGATTTTTTTTGTCAGGTCCAAACACGTATTCTATATGCATTTTCGAAATTTATCTACTGGTACGGAAAATGAGAAATTCATAGATTATAATAATATATCATCGAATTTTACAAACAGAAAATGATATTAACTTTTCAGCTACAGGAGACTTACAACTCAACTTGATACTGAATATTTCTACTTGACCTTAGATATTATGAGCATAAAATAAATATGAAGTGATAGGTCTTCATGGTTGAATGGTTAAGGGTCCAATCCTCTAACATTCAAGTATGAAGACTTTTGGGATTCGAAACTAAACTTCAGAATAAGTATAATTCTGCGCTTGTTAATTCAAATCGTTCATAGATGGCGCCACAGGTGAATAATACTTTAGTTTTAAAAGAATGTGAAAAATATTTAATGAAAAAAAATAAAAGATTTTAATAAAGTATATTCATTAACATTAAGTCATAAATTATGTCTCCTCCAAAAAGTTTGATTCATTTATCCCAATTAAAACTTGCTTCCAATGACGTAATTAAAAAAATCAGAATTCTTCCCAATTAATTAAAACTATATAAGAATATAACTCGTTATCGCTAAAAAGTACATTTCCACTACCCATATCTTATCAGTATAGAGCCCCGAAACGCTTATCAGTCAGTAGGACTTTCCACCTCTTGCAGTCCGAAGGGGGGGGGGATCCACCCGGTCCAGTCCCACGGGGAGGAAATTTCTACCCCCTTTCTCGTTGCTCCCCGTAGCTCCGCAGCTCCACTGGCCCAGAACCGGTATATTTTAACTACTCACACTGCTATCCATTAAAATAACAATCCCAAAAAGGAAAGCAAAAAACAAAACTTTACATATTGTACGCATTCAGTATGGTAGAAAGAAAAATATGATTAAGTTTTGAGGTAATTTAAAAGTTTAGAAGATCCGAAATTAGTACACACTACTGCAACTTCTGTCAACTAGGCATGGATTCGAACTAGGCTTGGGTGACAAATAAGGGTAAGTCATTTCATGCTGCTTCAAGTTTATGCTACATTTAATCAGTCGTAATGGTTGGAAAGCGATGGTGGCCTAGCCTCTCAACCAGTGCCAGTTTATCCATTGGGCGCTCAGAGGCGCAGAGCCCGGATAAGCTGGACAACCAGATTTTCTGGTTATAAATTTCGATCCGCGAGTGTCAAGGGATCCTGTAGATCTTCTACGCCCAGGGCTTGAAATGAGCTTAAATCGGTACTGCTCTCAGCAATCCGTGACTACATATTTTATTAAGAGGGTGAAAATTCTGAAGAACGTATTGGGGTCCGAAAAACCATCGAACATCTTCTGTGTCGAAGTAGGTCAAGATACAACGAACAACATGCGGTCTTGCATTATCTTTTTGTTGAAATATTACTTGTCCAATACCTCAAAAATAGGGCATAGCCACCGATGTATTTAATCTTTGCAACACTTTTAGTTGCATCTACTTCTTGGAAAATATAAAACTTTTCACACATACTCACAAAACATTGAATTAAGACATTCTAATTCACAGATTGTCCAAATATTGAGTTACCGAATTCCAAATACAAAACATGTTGTTGCTCTTTTTTATGCCACCAGATCTCGACTGTGTCATATCCAGCCCCACGAAATTCATCATGGCAAGGGGCTAGATGTGCGCCTGTCGTTATCCGCAGCCTTGAGCACCATACAGGCAACAGTACGATTTTTAGCTCGGTCCCATACAAATTTTGTGGGAGAACACCCTGAGTGGGGTCACCCACCTCTCTCATCTTCCACCAATCTCACGAGAGAACCTGCGGTACGAAGGCATTTAAAGCACCCCCATGCCGCAATAGCACTAAACATTTATACAAACATCCATGCTTCTTCGGTACTCGAACACAGACACTAAGTCACAGTTAGTGTCTCTAACCACTATACCGGATGGACAACAATGTAAAACATAGGTTATGGTACCAAAATTGCTATATTAAAAGATTTAATATGATTTATCTTTTCAGACTTAATGTTATTTAATATGATAAAAACACATTGCAAAAATTATTTTAGTTAACAATAATGAATATCTTTGTATAACTTTATTTATTATATTGTAAAGAACTCTTTACAATATAATAAATAAAGTTATAAAAAGTTAAAGAGTTAAAGTTATAAAGTTAAAAGTATTAAAGTAAGAAAGCCGAGAGAAAAAGTAGAGGCAAAAAATAGTTTAATATATTATTATAGTAGTTGTAAATAATTTTCAAAAAGTATTTAATAAGTATTAAGTTTAAAGTATCACAAGCATACAAATATTTTATGTTTAATCTTAACAAAAAGGAAAATCCATGTTTTTTTAAGCAATGATTATTTTCAAAAAGGTCAAACTTTTCGTATTATTACAGATATTAACAAATTTTTAGTTCATAAATCTAACATAAAAGCCCATAAAGTTAATTCATCTAAGACCGAATATTGAACTTCTCTTTTTATAAATAATTCTTACAACAAAATTAAGTTTTCCATTAATTTTGCTAAACGTTGTCACTTTTTCCAGTTAAAATATTATTATTATCGGAAAAGCTTCAAATATAGTAAAGAATTGATAAATTAACTTTTATATAATTACATTAATAGTTTTAATTTCTCACAATATACAGGAATGTAAATGTTTGAGATATTAATTTATTGATGGGCATCACCAACATGTTTTTACTGCAAAATTTAAAAAATTATAAATTGTAAATAAAAATTTATAAATAAAAAATATTTGTTTATACTTGCATTATTATAAAGGAACAAATCTTAAATTATTATTTTTTTAATAACAACACTCTGTTAAACAAGTAGTAGAAATTTAAATAAATTTATTACAAAAATCAGCTATTAAGTATGATTTGCTTTTAAACCCCTTTGAAGAATATAAATACAAGATTTTATAAAATTTAAAACTAATTATAAAAATTTTTAAAAAATTATCAGATTTACAGAAATGTTTCATTATAGTTTATATAACTAAGGTGCCTAGCAATTCTGCCATTATTTGCAAACATTATTACTACATTACACACACACATAAAAAGCACCTCCACAAAACAAAAATTCTTCAAAAAAATCTGAGTTATGTGCTAGAGAAATAAGTAATCGTATTTTGTCCTTCTATAAGAAAATAGGTATACATATATCAGAAGTTAAATTTTCACATATTTTTCAACTCCTAAATCTCATAAGAATCCTTTTGACTTTCATCGTATAACGAATGGTTTTAAAACGTAATTTACTACATCTGGAAAATTATAATAACCGATTTTATAAAATTTATTATAATCCCAATAATAAAGCTATTCTTAAAAAACAAAATATCTTATTAATTATTTAAAATGCAAAGAGATATCAACTATATATATAGTTATGATTTTAAAGATAATATTGAGGAGAAAACTCAATAAATATTGTTGATGTGATTAAGGTTTTATTAGAAAGTTATGACACACATGAAGGTTCTTAACAAAGTTATAAAATTTCAAAATCTTAACGCTCTCCTTTAGTAGTTAAAGAAAATCCTTTTAATTATGTTGCTGATATATATAAGCAAATCCGAAGGGCCACCACAAGGTGGATCTGCTAGCAATATTGTAAAACTAATTTATATATTTCTATTTTTAAAAAAAAAACTATATATTACTAATGAATTTTATCTTTATAAATATAGTTGACTCAGATGAGAATCTTGGTCTTCGAATATACGTAGCTGCTGCACGTATGCGTAAAATACCTAGCGTTAGCAAATCTCCACTCAGAAACGTTTACTGAATCATGTCTGGGGTGTAATAGTTTAAAAATGGGAATTTTCGTCTATAACCGCCCCCGCAACTCCCCTTGGAAGTAGATTTTCGTAAAATCCATTCTTTGCGGTTTACGTGCGTCTGAAATTTCAAGTCTGTAGGTCTAATAGTCCCAGAGATCACGTGATGAGAGAGGGACAAAGGGAATCACTCTCTCTCTTCTTTTCTGTTCTCTCTCTCTCTTATATAAGTGTGTGTGTGTGTGTGTGTGTGTGTGTGTGTGTGTGTGGTGTGTGTGTGGTGTGTGTGTGTGTGTGTGTGTGTGTGTGTGTGGTGGTGTGTGTGTGTGTGGTGTGTGGTGTGTGTGTGTGTGTGTGTGTGTGTGTGTGTGTGTGTGTCATTAAAAATTTGCAGTTGATTTTAGAATAGATGAGAATTCTTATGAACTAAAAGATTATTTAAAATTGAAATGTGTCTTGAAACAAAGGATCAGTGGAATATTCTTTGATTCCAGAAACTAATTCAAACAGATAAATCAACACGAATTTCAAGAACAGGGGAAAAGAGAGCAGAGAAATCAGAAAATTCCATCAACCGAGACAGATTTTGGTATTATTAACATAATATATTGAAAATCAATTACTTACACAAAAGCATAAGTTGATATTCTCAATTAAATTAGAAAATTCATTCCATTTATACTAATTTTTTAAAGTAATAAAAAAGGTAATAAATGTAATGGAGTTTAATTTAATTATTATTTTCCTTTTACTCCACCAGTAAAGCTTTCAAGTGTCACCAAATTGTACTAAACAATAAGTCACAGATTATTAATCCGGACGCTTTACCATATACTTTTTAAAAAATTTCTGGCAGGTTAAGTGTCAGTTTTAGTACATTATTATACAAAAAATACTTTTTTAAAAAAGAAATTATCTATTTGTGTAAGGGTTAACTTCAGTGGCGCACACAAGGGGGGTGTCCTAGGGGTCTGAACACCCCCTCCTAAAGTCTTTAAGTTTTTTTCGATTGATGATAATCCTATATTTATATAACATAAAATTTAATTAAGTACTTGTAATTAACAATTTATTTTATTATTTAATGCTAATTATAAATTCAATAATATATTTTTTACTGTGTTTTGTTAACAAGTTCGTCAAAATCAGAAGAATCATTTGGTGTTGTCTTGAGGTATGATACAAGTGGGGGACTTTCGACCATGGACCCCCCCCCCCTTAAAAAACTTTTGGGTGCGCTACTGGTTAACTTTATAAACTTATAAAAACTTCACTTTGGTAAATATAACTATAAAATTTCTGGTATTTTTTAGCTTAATAATAATTACTATAACTAGAGGAATGCATTCAGGAAAAGATCAATATCCCGAGAAAGACTGTTTTGATCCTTACCAACGATCGTCAGTAAAATAAACAGCGTGTAAAACTTTTTATTCAACATTGAAAGAGTTAGATCTGGAAAGCAAACAATACGTTGACTAGCAGTGTGAAATGAACTGATTTAAGTCGTAATGGTTTAAATCCAACATTTTTTGCCATTCTTGTTTACGTATGAGACGAATTACATGCACTTGTCAAATTACCAAGCATTTAGGTACGAATATATGAATACTTATAATAATCTAAGCAAAAATAAAAATAAAAATTTTCGATTCATAAATCAAATTAGGCACAAAATGTATCTAATATTAATGTAATAATATTATTTAAAAATGACTTTTTCATTTAAAATAGCTCAAAAATTGTTACAAATTTATTACTAATTAGATTTTATTCTTGATATTAGATGTATGAATTATAGAGGTATGTTATATAATTTTAACATCCAGATAATCGAAGGTTTTAAATAACACTACAATAATGTAAGAATTTATGCAAAAGAAGGTAACATTATTTAAGCTAATTGCCACTAACAAGTGTCTTTTCATGAAGGATGTTACTTAAGCATATAGGAAATGAACATCTAAAATTCTTATTTAAGAAACAAATTTTATCGTGCATCAGAGAATATGATTTCTTTTTCATAATAGCCTTTAGTAATAGTAATTTTCTAAACTTTAGGAGCTGGCTTGCGTGAATATGATTTTAGCTCTTTATAATAAATATTTTAAAAAATACTTAACAAAAAAAAAGTCTGCTAAAAAAATTTTTAATTTTGTATCTAAAAATTTTCATGAAAATATAATTAATCTAAATTAAATATAAAATTATTAAAATGAAATTCAAAAAACGTATTTTGATTCAGAAGTTTAAAAAAAATTCCACAAATATTTTGAAAACTTTTGTAGGGCAGTAAAATTTTGATGAAGGAATGCGTCAAAATTGATACATTTAAATATTTTTATATTAGAAATTGATAAAATACTAACAGTGATATTACTTAGAAAGAGACTGACTATAGGGAAGAGTCAGAAAGACATAAATATTTTGAAGAGTTAAAAAAGACGAATATACCAGTGCCGGTTTATCAATTGGGCACTTGGGGCGGACACCCAGGGGCCCGAAAAGGCGTGAAAGTGCCCGAATAAGCTGGACTTAAGCAGTTTTTCTGGTAATAAATTTCAATCCGCCAGGGCGAAGGGGGCCCGCAGATCTTCTGCACCCAGGGCCCGAAAGGAGCTTAAATCGACACTGATGAAGACTCATAAAAGTATTAATTTGAAAATGTATTTTATCAAACGGTATATTGGAAATCTTATTTGCACAGCAAATACCATAAATATATTTTACACTTATTAATCAGGATATCATATGATTTTTGCAAACAAACAAAGCATAAGACACATTTTCATATCTTTGCACACTCGTATTTCATTTCCTAATCTCAATAAATAAAGTTTTTTTCCTCCAAATCAAAAGTCTGAATGCTACCTACTCAAAATGAATTGAATATCATAAAACTGTAAGGTGCTGTAACCTATCACCATTCTTGGAGATATCAGTTACTACTTTAAATCCTTCCATGTACATTTGTAACTTATAGAATGACTTACCCTCGTATATCCAATACTCGTAGAAATATTTATTGTTTAGTTATATGTCTTATAATAATGTTTCTATTTTATAAATTTACGAATTTGTAAATTCACTTCAGATAAGATGAAGGCCAGATTTCAATGGACTTAAAATAATAATAATAATCAAATAAATTTAATTGTAAATTTCTTATAGAACTATAACTAATTCAAGAAAATATATATTGATACACTAGTAAGAGATTCATTCTAGAATCACTAAATGATTGGGAGTCAGAATGAACATCAGCAATAACTAAAACAAATATAGTTTATTTATCTTTTTATAAATCTAACAAAACCCATGGAAGAGGAAATGCACGAATATAAAGCATTGGAGCCAAAGCGGGGAAGATGAGATATTTAATATTTAATTATAAATAAAGTCGCTTATATATATATATATACGTGTTAGGAAATAATCGTAACTTCCTATCTCAAAAAATCGACTTCAAGCCTATTTGAATCTAATTCCAATATTTTACTAACTAACTGTCTGTTATCAAAATTATATATTAATTAATTAATCAATGGACGAGCTTCTCTCGTCTAACTTTCAATTACTTTACGTTAATCTCAAATTTCTATCATCTAGCTCCTAATCTCTCTCTTCGAACCTAAGAGTTAATGCTTAAATATATGACAAAATTTACATAGATCGCATCTTCTTCTCCGGAAGAAAGTTTTCAATTGAACAATATTCAATTTAATAGAATTTCCCCAAGATGATTAGTGAAAGGTACGCAAATAGACCCGTTACACATTTTATTATAGCATGAGTGTGTTTATTAACGTCGTATTATAAAGCATCGCTAGGGCTATTAGCAACAGACCTCGTAATTTTGTTCTATGTTAAAGTGAAGATGACACGTGAGCTGTGGCACCCCTTCCGAACTCAACGTGAAAAAGGCATGGGGTGAATGGAAAGGAATAGGTCATATCATTCCTGAAAAATAAAAAAAATTCCATATCACTTGCTTAAGTGACGACTAGTTTATTTTTGAAAATGTGAGAAATTCACAACCTCCATCCCATCATTAGGTACTGTGACATCAAATTCTACAATTTTAAAGAGATTTTTCTCTAAAGGGACCTTACATAGCCAAACTATTAATCACAGTACCAAGAATGTCGAAAATCTTTGCTGGCTTACAGGGGGGGGGGGGCACGACTAAGGAAATTCTTTTGGGGACGAGATTTTGTGCAATAACAGTATCCTTTAGGGTATTCAACCCTTAATGTATTAGCGCCGAATGGCCAGTAAAATCGGAGAAAATAGGCTTCGAAATTCATGCTTAGCTTTTATACAATTAAGTTTTAATTACCTCAAGTGGCTCAGTGGCATAGTTCGTAGAACACCCGCTTCCTACCCGCGCGGATAGGTTTCGAATCGCGCAATCAAGTTTTTTTTTTCCAATTCATTTTATTATTTTTAAAAATTAAATAAATTTATTTAAATTAAAGGTTTATTAAATATTAAATGTTATTTTATGTGTGCATTTATTTTGTATTTATAAAGTAAAATAATTACTGTAATTATATAAATAATTATGTTATATTTTATAAATATATTCTTATATTAATAAATAATATTTTTGTAAGGAAATACATTAACCCTATCCACCCGCGTAGAAAGCAGGTGCACTACCAACTACGCCACTGCGTCCCTGAAGATAACAAAAACTTAATTGTATAAAAGCCAAGCATGAATTTCGAAGGCTATTTTCTCTGAATTGACTGACCATTTGGTGCAAAAATATTGAGGGTTGAACACCCTAATGGAGTACTACTATTACACCAAGTCTCGTCCCAAAATGAATTTTTCTTAGACATGCCCTCCCCTTGTCAGTTAAAATTAACGTAGTTTGTTTGAGTCAGAGTTTCAGAAAATGATGTTATCTATCTTTAACACTATAAAAAGAAAAACATTATATACTACCCAAGACAAATTATTTCCAAAGATGACCTATTTAGTTAATATTCGAAAATGGGGTAATATTTACTACTTTTCTAACCCTAACAATAATTGATAAATTTTTTTTAGCAAAATAACTTCATTTAAAAAAACTCAATCTTAAGTGTGTAATTCAAATCAAGCAATAATTTTAAAACTAAAACGGAAAATATTTTTTTAGTACTTTAATTAATAAAATGTTCAAACTGCTTACCTTCCATATGAATACTGGCTCTACATCTTTTTCTAAGTTATTGCTTGATGTGAGTCGGGAATAACTTGCTAAATTTATACCTTACATTGCTTCAGCAATTCTTTGGAGGAGTTCGGCTACATGTTCGATTGATTTAAAAGAAGTTAAAAAGCAAACACTCTTTGAACATTTAATTCATGAAAGTTATACAAAAATGTTTCCATCTTTTTCTTAAATTTACTCGTATTGTTTAATTTGACTTACACGTTTAAAATTTAGTTTTTCAAAATTAAGTCATTTTGTAAAAGAATTGTCGATAATTGATATTGATAGAAAAGTAGCAAATATTGTACCATTTTGGAAACTTAACTTAATGGGTATCTTTTGAAATAACTTGCCTTGGGGTAGTATATAATTTTTTCCTTTTATAGAATGTTAAATTTAGGTGACACAATTTTCTCGGATGCCGATTAAAACACACTACGTTAATTTTAATTAAACCGGCAGAGGTTTTTGACCGAATTGGGACTGTAATTAATAACACAGCTATGTAAGATCGCGTTAGAGAAAAAAATCACAATGAAA
This sequence comes from Trichonephila clavata, assembly GCA_019973975.1. Taxonomy (NCBI): domain Eukaryota; kingdom Metazoa; phylum Arthropoda; class Arachnida; order Araneae; family Nephilidae; genus Trichonephila; species Trichonephila clavata. The sequence continues at coordinate 472,681 of BMAO01009631.1, read as the reverse complement.
TTGGGAAATTTGTGGTCACAGTAGCTGAGGATGTGATGGAGAGCGTCTATTTTTCACATTTTCAAAAATATGCTCGCCCTCACTTAACCCCTTAAGCAATCTTTTTTTTTTTTTTGCCCAAAATGTTCCAAAAAAGAACATTTTTTATTGCATATATTTAAATATTTTTCTTAACAGAATGGGAAAATGAAGGAATTTCATTTTAATTATCACTTTAATTTTTTAATTGTGGAACACAAAAAACCCTCTCTAAATGTTTGTCTTCTACAAGTACATTCGGAATGCTGTGATATCTCATACTAACGAAAAAAAGTTTTCGTTCTTCTTTTTCAAATGGTTGAGTATTTTGTATGTGTGTGTGTTCGACTTTGTTGGATTATCTTTCCATCTTCATTTCTTCTCAAACAACAAATTGCACAATGTCTTGCCAATCCCTATTCTTTATCGAATACTTTCAAGAATCCAAATTCCTGCTTTCAATCAAAAACTCCCGCCTTCATCACAAAGAAAATCCCGAATAAGAAGTATTTTAGTACCATGGACAAACTGCATCTCTTAAGAATGTATATATATATATATATATATATATATATATATATATATATATATAGCACTAATAATCTCACTATAAGAATTAAAAATATGTGCAAATCAACGATAAAAAAGAAGAAAATAACAGTGCCCGTACAGCGTACGGGCAAACCGATTGTGGTTAGTTTTCGGTAGCCCGTACAGTGTGCGGGCAAACCAGTTAAGGGGTTAATCAAGTGATAGGGATTTTTTTTTTATTTTTCCCAGAAGAAATATAATCCCTTTTTCTCTCCATGCTCTCTTGACGTTGATTTTCAGGACACCCTCTCTCTGTATCTGTTGTGTATTAACTTTAAAATTTTATTTCTGAATTCTGATATTGTACAACTATTTTTATTGTAATTTTATTAAAAGAATTAAGTGTAATTTTAGTGTGTTGTATATATTCATGTGCTAGATGTTTCTGAAGATCTATAGTATAAAACTACAGTCGACTTTCACTAATTCAAACCTTCGATAATACGGACATCACGATAATTCGAAGTATATACTCAGTTTTTAGAAAAACTCTTGATATTTCAATCTAAAATAATACGTTTTGGAACACTCAATATTTCAAAGTAAAATCTGCGGATGACCAAGACTACAACACGGGATATATATATATAATTCGAAGTTATCTAAAATAACTCTCGACGCAATTCGAACACTCTCTATCCTGTAGAGTCCAAACAGGTTGGAGCTTACATGAATTGTCTCTGCGTGTCTCTCCTGTAACGTAGCCTCTTTGATGACCATCTGTCTGCCATCCCTTCATTGATTCCTGGTTCCTCTAGCAAAAAGACATTTTAATTGTTTTCTTTCTTCAAGTGGACAATAGAACGACCGCACTTCTGGTCAACCATCCATATCTTTCTTTTAACATGTGGCCTTGATGCACATGTGTTCAGAAAGGATGGTTCGCTAGAAGAAGAGATGCATATTTTGCGTCGGAGTGTGACAAGACGATTTATAACTCATCTGTGTGATTTATGGCATGGGGCCCCAAATAGGGCATAAGCCGGACTGGACTCTGCCTTGAAGAACCAATAGTATTAGGACAGTGTCTGAGGGAACTGACAACAGATATTAAATAGATTTTTAAAGATCACAGAATTTTTCGGGAAAAAAGATTAATTCTAAACAGAATATGTATTCTTTTAATAATTGTTTTTAATGTATAAATGTATTCTTTTAATACAGGATTTTAACTTCTGTATAATATTTATACTGTATAATATGTACTTTTTAAAATACACTGCTGGCCACCGTAAATGCAACACCCTGAAGGAAGCACGCAAATAACTTGAAATTTACAACATGCGTTAGCGGAGGTGAGATATGCAAATGATTAGAATTTCAGCGCAGACACACATCACGCACGCCTGTGGCGCCACCTCAAAGCGCTATTTAAGGCTTGGAGATTTCGATGATTTCAAGTTCAATTTTTTTTCTTGTGGTTTTTGCAAAAAACGATCAGTTATGTCTCATAGAAAACAGCGATCAGCTTTTGATCAAGTATCCGAGTTCGACAGAGGAAGGATAGAGTGACCTATCGAGATTGTGAGTTATCTTTCAGGGAAATCGGTAGTCGTGTTGGACGAAACCAAACAACTGTAATGCGGATATGGGACCGTTGGAGGAAGGAGGGTACGACGGACCGACGTGGTCGATCGCATCCACCTCAGTGCACCACTTCACGTGAGGATAGGCAAATTGTGCGCATGGCAGTGACGGATCGCTCAGTCACATCACGAACCATAGCACAGCACATTGAGTATATAACGCATCATTCAGTGTCTGCGCGTACCAATCGACGCCGTTTACAGCAGAGTGGTCTGTCAGCAAAACGTCCATTGCTTGGTCTACCCTTGACGCAGAACCACAGACGTCTCCGCCACCAATGGTGCGATGAAAGAAGGATGTGGGCGGCAGAATGGAATGAAGTTGTCTTTACTGACGAGTCACGCATCTGTCTGCAACACCACGATGGTCGGATTCAAGTCTGGAGACACCGTGGAGAGAGGATGCTGAACAGCTGCGTTATGCACCGCCACACTGGTCCTGCACTGGGTATTATGGTATGGGGCGGTATTGGATATCACTCTCGCACTCCTCTAGTACGCATTGCCGGTACTTTAAACAGCCAGCGCTACATCTCCGAGGTGTTGGAGCCAGTTGTCCTTCCTTACCTTCAGGGCTTGGTCACAGCCATATTTCAACAGGATAATGCGCGACCACACGTGGCACGCATTGTCCAAAGTTTCTTCGTCAATCACCAGATTGAATTGCTTCCCTGGCCGGCTCGCTCTCCGGATCTTTCGCCGATAGAAAACATGTGGTCCATGGTTGCTCAACGATTGACCCAGATTACACACCCAGCTGCCACACCAGATCAACTTTGGCAACGTGTGGAAACTGCTTGGTCTGCTGTACCCCAAGAACACATCCAAAGTCTCTTTGAATCAATGCCCGAGGTGTGTGGCAGCGGTGATCTCCAACAATGGCGGCTACTCTGGCTACTGATTCTGGCAGGAACCACACTTCACAGAAGTCTATAAATTTAATCATTTGATACTTGGTCAACATGTTATGTACAAAATAAATTTTGTTGTGCTATCTCTTGTCTTTCTTGGTGTTGCATTTACGATGGCATATAGTGTACTCTAAAATAATTTTATGCATCTGATCAGTTGTTGTTTCATTACAATTTCAAATTTAAATATGTTTGAAGAAATATCTCTTAGTGTATTTTCGGAGTTTTTTCCCACCTTCTTGATAATTCGAGCTCTCGATAATTCGAAACTTTTCGTTGACCCTCCAACTTCGAATTATCGAGAGTCGACTGTATTTCCTAAATACATTTATGATTTTAGTTAAATGAAATTATAAATGTTTTTACTTTAAGTTAGGCAGTTTATCTGGGAAAATAGAATACAGGTAAACGAAAAACTTAAAAACACACACAAGAACAACAAAAAAAACATGTATTAAATGAATTCTTATATTTGTTTTTAGCCCTGATAAGATATTAAAAACATCTGAGTCGTTCAACTGCGTTTATCACAAAGTGCTTTTTTATTTTCTTTAAATAATTCTACCAATTCCTATTTTAATACATCTGCTGGATCTTTCTTTTTTAATTTATTAAAAAAAATTTATTTGGAAAATCGTTTATTTTTAGATATATGCCTCAGATATCAAAATCAATACAAATGCTTCACAGCTAATCTTGATAATCATGACTGCACTTGATCAAAATCCCGACAGAAATGTTTCATTGATGTGAAATGCAAAAAAGAAATTTAGTCAAAATAAAAGTTTTGCTAGAATGAATTCTTTGTTATAATTGTATAATGTTGTTACTGTATTCATTTCATTGTAATAAATATAACTATGATTTTTTTCCATATGTTATTACTTTGTAACGAAGTAGCAAATTTTATACAATTAAAAAAGGCACAAGGAATATGAAAACAATGTCTACGAACGGTAGAAAGTGAATTGACTTAGGAATGCAGAACAAATTCAAGATGCTTAACAACGAAGAATTTAAAAATAAAATAATGCATTTTTCAGGTGTTAAAATTTATAATAATCAGTACAACAAAAATTTAAATTCACTTTTTTGGTATTCATAATTGTTGCCTCTGATCTACGTCTTAGTGCACCCGAATATAACTCTGTAGAAAATACCATGTCTGTTTGATTGGTGAAAGAGGTCTAGTGATATTGCTGCGCAAGGAAAAGTCCAACACAGAGGTTATCCAGATATATGTGTCTTACGGGGCCCGATATTATCTTGCTGAAAAATGGCTGTAGAATGACATGCCAGGATAGGTAATGCAACTAACCGCAGGATGTCATCAATATATTGTCACGTAGAAAGGAACAAGGCGATGTTATCCAATATAAGATTTATTTTGTGGTAGTGTTTTACACGGTCAGCACCACAACTGAAGACCTATCCAGCTCAGTACTTTTATAAAAACCTGGTGGAGAGTTCTAGAATAACCACCAGGGGAAAGATTAACATAAATTCAATTTACATAATTTGCAAATGTCCATAATAATAAATAACGAAAGTCATGATTAAATTTAACAAACAAGCATCTGGGAGGATCGAACCCTGCTGGGAGCCACCTGCATGGTAGAACAGTGCTCTAACTTTCGGCCACTCAGAGAGAGCGTATCAGTTTGTGACATTTCTTCCTCCTTAGGAGACACAGCGAATCGCTGTAGTTGTTTCAAACGGCTTCTTGTAACAGGTCCAAAGTAAACTGGTTTAGGGTTCCTTTTGGGAAAAACAGTCCGGACTGGTTCTGTTGGTGACTTGTCTTGTTTAATGTCTTTTAGCTGAAGGTCTGGGTCTTTATAAGGTTTCATTCGTAGAACATGTACCACGTCTCTTAGTTTTCGTTTGCTGCGCATACTATCACAAGGTTCCACTTCATAAGTGACTTTGGATAACCTTTTTCTCACCCTATAGGGTCCAAAGTATCGCTTTAACAATTTTTCAGATAATCCAACTTTGTGAATTGCAGTAAATATCCAAACCAGGTCTCCGTCTTTGTAATTCACTATCCGATGTCTTTCATCATAACGGCATTTGTCTTTGTCTTGTGCTCTTGTTAGATGTATTTTTGCAAGTTGTCTAGCTTCTTCGGCCTTCATTATCATTTTTTTAACGTAATCATTCGCTGATTCATCGGGAAGAAAGGGCAAAATGGCGTCTAGTAGAGTATCCACATCACGTCCATGAACAAGGAAAAATGGACTGAAACCCGTCGTCTCCTGCTTTGCGGTGTTATATGCAAAGGTGACAAATGGAAGAATGTTGTCCCAATTCTTTTGGTCAACATCGACATACATGGCCAGCATGTCAGCAAGTGTTTTATTGAACCTTTCCGCGAGGCCATTTGTCTGAGGGTGATATGCAGTAGTTAGCAAATGATATATCAAGCATAAACTATTTACTTTTTTAACGAGATTCGAGAAAAATGACCGCCCTCTGTCGCTGATGATTTCCCTTGGTGATCCATGTTTCAGTATAACGTCTTCGACTAGAAATTTTGCTATTTCCGTGGCTTCACCACTTGTTAGGGCCTTTGGGACAGTAAATTGAGTGATATAATCTGTGCAAACAATTATCCATCTATTCCCTTGCTTTGTTAAAGGAAATCTTCCAAGTAAATCTATCCCTATTTGAGCAAACGGGATATCTCCTGGCAATATTGGATGAAGCAATCCTGGAGGTCACCGAGGTTGAGATTTTTGCCTTTGACACTCTCGACAATGCGTCGGTATAGGCCAGGCCAGAAGTATTTCCGTCTAATTCGTTCGTACGTTTTGGCAAACCCTAAATGACCCGCTGTCGGTACATCGTGAAGGCTTTTTAATACGTCCCCTCTAAGATGTTTTGGTATGAATAATAGCCACTGCTTTCCTAAAGGATCCTAGTTTTTCCTGTATAAAATTCCATTAATTTCTTTAAACTTTGAGAAGTCTCTCTTTCTAACCATTTCGTCTCGAATATTTGCTACTTCAGAGTCTTTATTTTGCTCACTCTCGAAATTGGTAATGGTATTGAGGAACGGTATATCTTCAGTGAGTTCTTCTTCAATTTTAAGCAGTGGGCTCCTCAATAAGCAATCAGCATCCTGGTGCTTTCTTCCGGTCTTGAAAACTATTTCCACATCGTACTCCTGAAGACGCAAATCCCACCTTGCTAATCGCCCAGATGGATCTTTTAGATTCGCCAACCAACATAAAGAGTGGTGATCTGTTACCACTGTAAATGGGTGGCCAAAGATATAGGGTCGGAATTTACTTATCGCCCAAATAACTGCTAAACATTCCTTTTTGGTAGTCGAATAATTTTTCTCAGATGTTGAAAGTGATCGAGATGCATAAGCAATAGGCCTTTCAAATCCACACTGTATTTGTACGAGGATAGCCCCAATACCATATCCACTGGCGTCAGTATGTATTAGGGTTTTAGCTTCTGATTTAAAGAAGCCAAGCACAGGATATCTCTTCAGCGGCGATTTTAAACGGATGAATGCCGATTGATGTTCTTCTTTTCATACAAATTTAGCATCTTGCTTCAATAGTTCGTGCAGCGGCCTGGCGATGTCGGCAAAATTATGCACAAATCGGCGATGGTAAGAGCAGATCCCTAGAAAGCTTCTAACTTGCGAAACGGTTGGGGGGGGGGGGTTGGAAATTCTCGAACTGCTTCAACCTTCCCTGGATCTAGAAGAATTCCGTCTTTGTCCACTAAGTGACCAAGAATCTTAAGGCTTCTTTGACCAAAACGACACTTTTTATGGTTCAGTGTTAATCCAGCATCTCGTATGCACTGTAGCACCATCCTCAATCGCAAAAAATGTTCTTCGAAAGAGGCAGCAAGGACTATGACATCATCCAGATAACATAGACTGTGCTTCCTCTTCATCCTTTTAAGGATACTATCCAACATTCTTTAGAACGTGGCTGGGGCGTTACATAACCCAAATGGAATAACCTTAAATTGGTATAACCCATCCGGAGTAATAAAAGCTGTCTTCTCTCTGTCTCTTTCATCGACTTCAATCTGCCAGTATCCAGACTTAAGGTCCATTGTAGAAAACAAGCTTGCACCCGAAAGGTTATCCAAGACATTGTCAATCCGGGGTAAAGGGTACACATCCTTTTTGGTAATTTTGTTCAAGCGACGGTAATCCACACAGAAACGCTAGGATCCATTTTTCTTTTTCACCAGAACAACTGGGGATGACCACGGACTCTCCGAATGCTCTATGATGTCCAGCTTCAGCATTTGGTCAACCTCGTTTTGAATTATTTCTCCTCTCTTCAAAAGACACTCTATATGGCTTTTGCTTAATAGGTTGGCAATCGCCGGTGTTTATCTTGTGTTTTACTTTTACTCGAGACTTTTATTTTGCTCTCAAAATCAAAAACATCTGTAAAGTCATTAAGCAATTTCAAAAGATCTTTTTGTTGCGCCTCATGAAGTTCCGGGTCTAAAAGGCATTTGAATTCTTTCACCGACTGTCTAGGATGCCTCCGCTGTTTTACTTCGATTTTATCAGCATTCTCGATCAAAGAACTTACCAATCCATCCTCAATATCAGTCATTTCGGCTATACACATGCCAGCTGGTATTATCTGTGGCTGAGAGGAACTGTTAGCAATCTAAATATCTATTTTACCATTCTAGAGTATGGCTATTGTAGCTGGGACTTTTAGCTGTTTAGTCCATTCAAAATTCTTCATTCCTGTAATTATAACCTTTTCCAAGGTCTGGTTGTCTTTAGCCAATGCGGAAATCTTTCTTATAGAGTTTCCTGGAATGACAACGTCACTGACCGCATACAAATCAGAATTTACTTCATTCATTTGGAGATCATTTGGAGAGACTTCTCCAATCTGAAGTTCATCGAATCTGCAATCAATAATGGCATCAGTTGCTTTGAAAAAGTCCCATCCCAATATGAGGTCATGACTGCATTGCTGGAATACCAAAAATACGAAAGGTTGCACCACTCCATTCAAGTTCACTTGCAACATGCATCGTCCTATACCTTCTACAATTTTACCACAGGCAGTTCGAAGAATCGGGTTGTGTTCTGAAAACATGGGCGTCCTTAGTTGCGTGCGTAACTGTTTGAAAACTACTGAATAATCAGCTCCTGATCAACCAAGGCATTGATGACATGCCTATAGACAGCGACGGATACAAAGTTTTTGACTAGTTTAGCAGCCGTGTATACTGGAGGGTTTTCGTTTATTGCGGCTTTACCTCCCACGCAGGTCGCATGCCTTAGTTTTCCTCATCGGACCTAACAGGTGAGTGACGAGATGGAGATCTTGATTGGCGGCGTTGTGGATTGTGTGTGCGTCTAGGGTACGGCGAATTACTTCTGTAACGCTGGTAATTAGATTCAGGATCGCGGCCGTAATCGGAAACAGAGTCAGAATCTCAGCGTTCTGACTGGTCTAATTGCCTTCTTTGTCTTGCTGCGTTAAAAACACGCCGTCTATCACGGCAATATCTAGTCACGTGGCCCGGTCGTACACAATGAAAGCAAACTGGTACGTTATCTGAAGTACGCCAAAGGTCAGTCTTCCTTCCGGTATCCTGTTGAGTTGGTCTATTTTCTTGTCGAGGTCTTGGCCTTGGTCTCCAGGAACTTCCGCCAGTCCTTTGAGTTCTGTAAGGGGACGGCGTAGGTTTTTCTCGAGCAAGTGGGGCCAAATTGCTTCGAACTTCTTCTCGGATAATGGATTCTAAATCGCTTGGCCCGTCGTCTATACATGTTGCAATCCGTGGAGTACTTTCTCGATTTCTTCTTTAACAATCCTTCGAATTAGATCGCTTAGATCTTCTTCATTGGCCGTTGATATGGGTGTAACATTAGGTAGCCTCTCATATCGTAGTGATACAACTCGTTTCTTTCTCATGGCATCCACTTCACGGCAACACGTAAGAAATTTATATACTGTGCTAACTTCTCTGTTTATCAGTACCTGGTAGAGATCTTCAGCCACCCCTTTCATGAGATGCGATATCTTTTGATCTTCCGGCATATTTTTATCCACTTTCCTGCATAATGACAATACGTCCTGAACGTAAGACTCATGCGTTTCACCAGGACGCTGAGCCCTTGTCCTTAATAATCCTTCTGCAAAACTCTTTTTACGTCTTCAGGCCTTCCGAAAGTCTCTTCAAAAAGTCTCTCAAAGTCTGTCCAACTTTTCAATCGATCTTCATTGTTTTCAAACCACAACCTTGCAGTTCCACTTAGATAGAACACGACATTGGCAAGACGTACTGTTTCATCTCAATTGTTGTAGTTAGCGATCCTCTCGTAATCATTTTTCCATGTCTTCGGTATTCAAGCCAGAGAAAGAACAAGACTCTCGTGGCAGCTGATAGGTAACATACATTGATGGGACTGATGATGTTGCCTTGTCTTCCGTTTCACCTTCCGGCATTCTATCTACAATTCGGACTCGGCAAGGTAGCAACCCGTATTCTGGAGGTAGCCCTTGGAGCCTTCGACTTGTTCTGATATCCGTTGCCGATGGATATCGTTACCCGGTACCTCCACCAAATTGTCACGTAAAAAGGAACAAGGCGATGTTATCCAATACAAGATTTATTTTGTCGTAGCGTTTTACTCGGGCAACACCACAACTGAAGACCTATCCAGCTGCAGTACTTTTATAAACCTGGTGGAGAGTTCTAGAATAACCACCAGGGGAAATATTAACATAAATTCAATTTACATAATTTGAAAATGCCCATAATAATAAATAAAGAAAGTCATGTGATTAAATTTAACAAACAAGTATCTGGGAGGCTCGAACCCTACTGGGAGCCACCTGCACGGTAGAGCAGTGCTCTAACCGTTCGGCCACTCAGAGCGTATCAGTTTGTGATAATATAACTAAGCTATTATATAGGGTTAGAGGTAACTTGTGTGTGTAGCAAGAGAGCTTTCCATAGCATCATGAAAGGAGCCGTGGCAGTATGTCTCAGTAAAACAAAAGCTGATTGAGACCATTGGTCCCAGTCCTTTCACACTAAGATCACATGGTCATCGGTTCCGAGACTGAAATCGAATTCATACCTGAATATTTTGTAATACTATTCCACTAGTAGCCAAAACTATCAACTACGACATCACTCTTATAAACGCTGCCTGTGTTGTGGAGTTGTAGATTTTTTTTTGTCGGAATTCAACAGAGGCCGGATCGTCACCTACTGAGAGTGTGGATTATCGTTCCGAGATATCGCCCGCAATGCTGATCGAAATCCAACCACTGACATGCGAATATGGATTCAATGGGTTGCTGAAGGTCACACTGAACGGCATACAGGACCTCCATGCACTCCGATGATTAAAGCCCGAGAGGACAGACAAATTGGAAAGTTGGCCCTGCAAAACCGTACAACCACAACATGAACCATTAGTCAGGAAATGGGCATGTTTGCAGCACGCCCAGTATTCACTCGTACGGTGTGACGACGTTTATGGCAACGCAGACTGTCACAGCGAAGAACATTACTTCGGCTTCGTTTGAAAATGCATCATAGAGAGGGACGGTGACTCTGGAGCGTTGAATGACAAAGCTGAATATAAGAGTGATATAATGCAGCGTTTCTCAAACTGTGGGGCGCCCCCCCCCCTGGGGACGTGATAACTCTACGAGGGGGCGCGAGCATATCAAAAAGTCGGAAACCGAAGATTATTTTAAAAAATTATTAATTTACAGACAGTAAACAAACAAAATACATTCTGGCATAATAAAATATAAAGTACACACTCCACTGATATTATGCATTTATAAATGTATCAGTACTGCACACAATGTATTTTATTATTAATTTAACAATACTAAGTTAAGAATAATAAATACCTTGGGCTTGTCATATATAAAATTAAATACAAAATTTAGCAAGATTTTTGATAATTTGTACGGTTTATAATTAATCCCTTAACTTCCGGTAAAAAGTTACGTGATTTGCTCCATAATGCCACAGTTTTCCATGTAGTCGAGCGTATGTGATATATTGGGGAGGATGAAAAGGAATAAATAAGTAAAACCTTCCCAAAAATAAGTAAATCCTTCGCAAACACACTATCAATGTCCTTTTATTACATTCTAAAGCCTTCAGAATAATGTTATGGATAGCAATACACAGAGAAGATTGTACTTCGGAAAGACGTATATATACATCTGAGGAAATGAACGTTTTAGCTGAGTGAGACGTTTATATACGTCGGTGGCACTTAAAATGTTAAAGTATGGAAGATTTAGGTCAAGGTACAGTACTATTGAATTCAATACAGTGTTATTGTATGCAGGGGGGTGGGGAGCGATGAAAGTTATGATTGAATATTGGGTCGCAAATATTGAAAGTTTGAGAAGCACTGATATAATGTCGTCTTTCCAGACGAGTCCCAGTTCTGTGTGCAGTATTCTGATGAGCCGTATACGTGTCTGGAAGCTCTAAGAAGATCGCTTATCACCTGCTTACATTTGATATCGGTATAGGGCCCCTGTACTTGATGTGATAGTTTGAGCAACCATTAAATGCACGACATGCACATTTCTGGTTCGGATTGACGATAACTTGAACGCTGTCATCAGACACTGTCCAGTGTTTGTACCCTATCTTCGAGACCTGAGATATTCCATCTTCCAACAAGATAATGCAAGACCACGTGTTGTATGCTGTATTCTGACCTTCTTTGATACACAGAGTATTTTGTTAGCCTGGTCTACGTGGTCTCTAGATCTGTCACCCTATGAAAACATCTGGTCATGGATTGCTGAGAGACTTGCCTGCCACCCCTTTCCTACTAATACAGTTGATGAAGTGTGGCATGGACTTGAAACAGCAAGTAATGAGTTGCCCAGTTCGACTCCATGCCTAACCGGGTAAGGGACGTTTTAGCTGCCAGGGGGGGGGCAGCTGTTTCTACTATTTTTCGCACCTCTGTAAACCCTCAAACTGCTTGCAAATGTAATCATTTTGTCTTCATGCCATACTGTTTACGTGCAATAAATATCTTTTTCGTATATATATATTTGCTTTCCTTCATGGTGTTGCAATTTTAATGGTCAGCAGTGTGTATGGTTTTTGTTTATCAATTTTAGAGGGCCTTTTATGGTCATTGATTTGTTCTTATAATTGTAGGAAAAGATTCAAAATTTCTTCACCTTTCCGAAGCTTCCTATTTACGAATGAACAATCGCAGCAATTTGAAGCAGCATTTTCCACACATTTCCTAACATTAGGGAAGTAAAAACTCTGTTTAATAATGCTTTCAGTTTTAGTTACATCCAAATGAGCTCAAAAAGGAATGTTTTTAGCTTCAGTTAGCATTAGTTGGGGCATCACTAAGATCAGTATCATTTTCTGTTTGATCAAAGACATTATACTTAACTTAAAATCATTGATCTATTTCCCAGGAGTTGTTTTATCGAATTAGCAAATTCATCATTTTGTTGACTGTTAATAAAATTGCATGCAATTTCTTTATTTGATATAAGCATTACAGAGTATTTGTGACGGGTCCTATTCTCGTCCTTTTAGTAATACTCTTGGGGAAATACTTCTTTAACTGTTGTGTGAATTAAAAACCGCCTTCTGTAGAAAGAAATTGATTTTATGATAATTTGGGTACTAATTAAACCCTAGAAAAGTGAGAGTTATCATTACGCTGTTATTAAAGTGAGGCTAGAGAAGTGCCTTTCGGAAGGCTTGGTGAAAGGAAGAACTTTTAGACTGTAATATAGTTGACTCTAGAGAATCTGACGAATGCTTTTCTGCCAAATCACACTAAGATAAGTGTTTAGTTATTTGCCTTACGAATTTAAGATTGTTAATTAATTTGATTGATCTCGCGGTTTATAATCTTGATTGATTTTAAATCGATTGAACCAAATAAAATTGATTATTTTTATAACAATGTCTGCTGATTCGGTGTCCCAAACTTCACCTAATACATCTGAGTCACGACATATCTATTTAAACAATCCATGTGTTTTATTTGCTTTCTTGGACGATGCAGGATTTCATAATTAAATCCTCCAAAAACAAAGCCTATTAGGAGGTAACTCATTCATACTCACAGTTTTTCTCGTCAAACAATCAAGTACTATTGTAACCAATAATTTCTTAGAAACTTCGTTAACCGCTAAAACATCAAGCTCATAACTTGAGTATTTCACTTCTCGGGGAGTAGTTTTCTTTTATCGGAGCTTTATTCGAAGTGGAAGTGATCATTGAAAACAGTTTTACTTCACTCCTCGAAATTCTAGGTTGAATGAGTAGGATACCACTGCAAACGCGCATACAGTGTTCAACGGTGATACCCAGTCAGCGCAATGACTTCTGTGGTCTTAGTCTCTTTTGCCGAGTCACCTTTGAGGGATTTTACAGTCACTGGTGTCCCGGTTAAATGTTGTATAGTTAATAAGGAAGCATCAAGTTTTGGAAGCGGCGATCGGATGATCCCTTTATCATCGAGCTCTGGTGTTGCTTTTGATCAACCGCTACCTTCTTGACGCTCTGTACAGCCATCGTTTACATATTCCTTTCAATATCGTCGAATGGTAACATCTTTCCGACCCAAATCTTCAGCGATCCGGTTATTTTTACCACCCTTCTTCGTTCAGTCTAATTGCATGCCCTTTCTTAAATGATAACATCTGCTTATACTGTTCGGAAATCCGTCTGCGAGGCATTGATTCAGACTACGAGGGTTGACTTACCCACATTTGTATGGAAGGTAGTATTGTAACTGCTTTATGAACCATCCGGCTGTTCCACTGCAATGATCTGGAGCTCCAGCTAGTCAATCATTGGCTCTCAAAAGTTACTCATTTGTATATTCTATCGTAAGCTATGTACATTCGTAATTGCATCCCTTTCGAACAACTATTTGAGACATAACTTTTTATGTTATAAAGTGTATTTTGGATAGGAATCTGAGTAAGGAATATATATTAAGGTGTGATACGGATTGATAGATTATAATATTTTGCTTAGCTATAAGGACTTTAAAATTACAAATCCAAAAACTGAAATAAAGAAGACACCGTATTGAACATCCAAATGATTATATTTGTATGTGATAAAAAAAGTGTTTGTGTGTGTACTTATGTACACACGTAAGAAATTATGCTTCTTTGGCGTAACTAGATAAAAATCTTTCTAAAAATTTTATCCTTCGCATTATATCCTACGTTTGTAGAAAAAACGACACTAAAAAAGGTATTTAATACATGGAAAGTTTTATTATAACGCATTATCTAGTTAAATAAAGTTTATTTAAATATCATAATAAAATTATTTCTACATAATTAAAAAAATGGACAATTTTTATCATGCAGCGTATACATATTAATATTTATTATTTAATACCCGTCCATTGGTTGGAGTTCAGTAGACATGTGAGTTACAAGAGGCTTATGGTAGCTAAAGTATGATACAACTAGTCTTGTAGAAACATTGTCTAAATATCGTACAAAAACAGCATCAATAGTTGTATCATGTCGTGTTGTAGAAACTACAGGTTCATTATTCATTGACAGATTTAAATCTTTACGTAAGAAATTGATAAGTCCCCCAGGATTTTCTGTGTTGAAATTAACAGTGAAATCTCCACTTAAAATCAGTGGTAACTTATCCTCTCCTTTATCCATATATGTTTTTCCGACTGTTGTGTATGGATATGATGCCCGTTTCAAAAAATGAATAATATCTTTAATTTTCTAATTTGGAGAAATATAAATTGCGATCAATACAATTTTTTACCATCTTCTGCTTTACACTCCGCAATACAAAATTCACCCACTGATGACATCGCTGAAGTGACAAAGTCGGACAGTCTTACAGTCATGTTGATAGTCGTGGTTACAATGTTAGTTGTATCATTTACATTGTGATAGATAGCAACTCCTCCAGCTCGAACATTTATTTGATCGTTTGCATTGAATTATACAATTGAAATTTCGAATACTAATAGACTCATTATCGGACAACCAAGTTTCACTCAACATTAAAATTTGAGATTTTTATATAATTGAATCTATTAAATCACCGGAGTGAGCCCGCGGACTTTGATAATTGACAGTATACACTGTCAAACCTTTCTTTTGGTTGATAAAATGTTGGACGTATTTACTAATTGTCAATAAGCGATTATATTTGAGAGTCTTTTGAACTCATCTTGAAGACTCGTTACTGCAGTTGATGGTCTTTGGCCATGATAAAAAGTAATATCATTGTCTTTTGTTGTCATGTATAAGCCCTCAATACTTGTTACGCATGATAAAGCTACATAAACTAACGACAGTTGATGTTTTTTATCGTATTCATAAACAATTTCAGGATATGTGCTCCTTGTGATTTATGAATTGTTGTTGCACAAGCACAAACAAACAGCTCCATTTGCTAAGCCATCAGACACGTCTATGTTTGTTGTTATCATGTAGTAAACATCCTTTACAAATACAGTTTCGTATGGCAACCTTCCAGTATCAATTAATGACATTTTGTGCAGCTTCTGACGAAACGAAGTTGTTTGCTCTGCCAATGTACAACCAATAAATATATCTTTCACTACTGAAGTGACCTTTTCTTGTGCAAGACTTAAAATTTTATTGTTGTATCTTGTTACAGCTTCATTTGTATTAAATAATCAAATTCCATACGGACACTTAGTTTCTACTTCTTGAATAGTTACAAAATGTGATTCTAATAGAGTTAATTCCAAAACACCGAGTTGTTCACTGCTTCCAACTGTACTGCAAGACATTTGGGGGGGGGGACCCCATTCCATTATTAGAAAAAAAAAATCCTAAACAATATTTAAATTTAATAAACTTTTTGTAGGAACTTTATAGATGGTAAAAAAGTATTGTATTTGTTATAAAAATTAAAAAAAATTCTAAAAATCTTGAGCAGGGCAAGCTGGGCTGAGGACGAAAGTCGGTCACGAGCAAAGTTGAACGATACCAACCTTAAGTCAATCGGACCAGCCAAACCCGAGAGAATCACGATTTAAATAAATTTAAACACCCCCGCACAGGGACAATAATATGGGGGCCAATTCCATGTAAAGCTCGGACTAATACGAAAATATGACGGACCTCCAAAAATCAAGTCCCAAGCTTAATTCCTTCGGGGGGAGGTGAAATTGTTTCCAATCCCCATAGGATTAACATGGGAGCATAAAATTTTAGTGCTTAAGCCCTCCCCATGCTTACACAATGGAAATGAAGTAGTTGACTGAACGGGTCTCAATGAATGGAACAGTTGGTTCAAATCTCAAGTCCAAGACTCAAACAGGAGCCAAGATATTGTGAATTTAAACAAATTTAAAAGTTTAAAACAATTAAAAACTATGGAAGAAATATATCCCTATGAGCATGAAATTATAATAACTGGAAGAGAAGATAGAGAGGGATCGAATGAGCCAGGTCCGAATGGACTGTGAGACTCGGGGGGTGCCGAAATATTGGCCAAAAAGCTGTAGAGGGGGAAATACACCGGGGGATTCCTCCCAACAGATATGGTTTATAACAATAGTTATTACGATCCTCCAAATAACAGTCCCCTAGCACCAAAAAAGTGGCATGTTAGAAAATTTCCTACCCCCATAGGAATAACATGGAGGACTGATATTTTAGTGTGCAAGCCCTCCCCTATCCCAACCACAAGCACATAGATATCAAATACATGTAGGGGGGCACGCCAACTCGATCGACACCCATATAGCCAAGATCCCTCAGTAACTTCCAAAGTTATAAGACAACGGTGTGCACATTCGTGACGGTGTCCGCGCCGCATCGTAAAAATTTACTCTTATCATTTTTCTCTATCGCGCCAAAAGAAGTATAACTTCAAAAATGACAATTTAATTTCAATAATGAAGGGAAAAAAGACAGGAAGAATTATTTCTGTCTTTATTCCAATTAACTTTCTTAGGCAAACTACATTACTGCCCAGATATAAATTAAAAAATAATAATAACTTATGAATTAAAAGTGTATTTGTAACGATTTATTTGAAATCTAATTCTAATAAATAATTTATTTTCAACAAATGAAATGGAATGAGTGTGATGATATGCTTACCGCGTATGTTACAATATCTATCGATTAACTGGTTCAGGACCATTGATCACATATATGTGATCACTTCAGTGAACGCGTTATTATATGTGAGATTGCGTTTCCCTCGTTCTGAAACCCGTGATCACACCGATCTGATCTGAATTTGAAACTTATGGAATTTAGAATGATTATACACTGCTGATCACACAAAATGCAACACCAAGAAGGACTAGAGATATCACAGAGAAATTTATTTGGCAGATAACATGTTGTACAATGATCAAACGATTAAAATTACAGCCTCTTATAACGTGTGGATGATGACGAAATCAGTAGTTAGTGTAGCAGCCATTGTTGGCTATAACCCAGTGCTTCTCAAACTTTCAATATTTGTGATCCAATATTCAGTCACAAGTTTTATCTCGCTCTCCCCCCCCCCCTTCCTTACAATAACAATGTATTGAATTAAATAATAATATACTTTGGCACTAAAGCTACAATAAGACTTTAATATCTTAAATGCCACCGGCGGATATAAGCGTCTTTCTCAGCTAGTGTGTTAATTGCCCCGGACGTAATAAATGCATCTTTCCGAAGTACGATCTTTTCTGTGCAATGCTATCCATAAAATTATTTCGAAAGCTTTGGAATTGAATAAAATTTACCGTGACATTACTTGCGAAGGAATTACTTATTTCAGAGATTTTGCTTATTTATTTCCTTTCTTCCTCCCTCCTCAATACATTACATACGCGTACTTACGTAGAAAACAGTGGCACTGGGGAGTGAATCGTTGTAACTTTTAATCGGCAGTTAAGGAATTAGTTATAAACCGTACAAATTATCAAAATACATGCTAAATTTTGTATTTAATTTTATATATGACAAGCCCATGGAGTCACTGGTAATTATTAAACTTGCTCTTAACTCAGAATTGTTAAATTAATTATCAAATACATTGTGCAGTACTGATACATTTATAAGTGTATTATATCAGTGCAAATGTGTATTTTATTTTTTATTACGTCAGAATGTATTTTGTTTGTTTACTTTCAGTAAATTAAGAATTATTATTTTAAATAATCTTTTGCTTACGACTTTTCAATAAGCTCGCACCCCCCCCCCTTGTAGAGTTATTACGCCCCAAGGGGGGGAGGGCGCCCCACAGTTTGAGAAATGCTACTATAACCACTGCCACACGCTTCGGCATATAATCAAAGAGGGTTTGGATATATCCCTGAGGTCAGCAGTCCATGTGGCTTCCACATATTTCTGATCTGGTGTAGCAGTGGGTGGTGTATCCTGGGCCAATCGTTGTGTAAGCATGGACCACACATTTTTGATGGCTGATAGATCGGGAGAACAAGCAGGTCAAGGAAGCAATTCAATATGATGGGTAAAAAAGAAATCTTGAACATTGCGCGTTATCCCGTCGGAATATGGTTGATAGCAAGCGCTAAATGTATGTGAGGACTACGGGTTTCAACACCTCAGAGATGTAGTGCTGGCTGTTCAGTGTACCGGCAATGCGTACTAGAGGGGTGCGGCAGTGAAATCCAATACCACCCCCAAACCATGATACCGGGTGCAGGATCAATGTGGCGATGCATATCACAACAGCTCTCCTGCCTCTCTCGACGACTCGTATAGCCAGTCCGTTCCCCAGATCTGAACCTCATCGAAAATTTTTGGAATGCCTTAAAGAAATTGTTTGTAAATCGACAATATCCTCCAAGAAACAAGAACATCTTCATCCGTGCAATAAAAGTTGAGTTAATCGTAAATTACATCAGCAGCTTATAAACTCTGTTGTAGGCAAATCATGATACGACAAACAGAATATTGCATCAGACTCGTAGGAGGACATATCCCGGAGGTATACTCGTAGGAGGTATTAAAATCCTTTTCAAACACAGTTACTATTGTTACTGAGCATTTCTCCCAATCTCCGTACACTGCATGAAGTGAGAACTTTTAGCCTTTATTAATTTTCAAAACATTTTGTGTTTCAGAGCATAGTAAAATATTTTTATTATAATGTCCGAACAGTGTGATAAAATAATTTAAGACCTCTTAGCCTTTAACAGTTCATGAGTTTTATTCCATATAATAATTTGTAATCCATCCTTATCAGTTGTCTATCATTGCAAATATATCTAGCAAGAAAATAATATAAATAAATGCAATAAAACATAAAAAGACAAAACAATAAATGATTTCTTTTACTATTCCCTATTAAAAACCAAGCAGTCCTACTTTAATATGTAGTATATATAAACAAAAGAACTAGAACAATTTCCCTCTTTGATAAATTTATCTCTACTCTTTCATGAGAACGATTTGATGACTTTATGAAACGATCTCTGCAATCCATCATCCAATTTATCATTGTTGTAGCAGCTAAGAGGACGGTCACGATCAGTACCACAAGGCCTTATTGCATAATGATATTTTTTTAACGAATAATGCACTTGCCTGGTTCAGACCAGGATTTCCAAAGAGTCTTATTTCGATTATCAGAACGTCATTCCTGATCTCTGTCGAATTCAGCATTTCTTCTAGGAGCATCCGTATTCTAAAATCTTCCTTGTTTAAATCTATTTTTTTTTTAAATTTCAAAGGATTCCTCTGTTTATATCTTTACATCCTATCCCCTGCTTCTTTTCTTAATGCTCAATTTCTTTGAAACTTTTTTGCATCGCCAGAGGGGCAACAGTCCTTAATGTCTACATTAGCTGACTTATAACGTTTTTCACTGAAGCGGCAATTAGGCGTAACTAATAAAAGTGATTTGAAGATTTTTACGCAATTTTACGATCTTAAAAAAAAAGACAAACTCTACAGCAATGTGGGCTAATTTTTTAATTACCTGCCAGATTAGTTTTTTTTCCAAGTAAAAATAATTTCTAGTTTTTAATTATTTCTAGAAAGAGATACGAATACTTTATCATCTTCAAATATCTTAAAAGAGTAAACTATGAGAGAGTGAAAACTAACGTCGCACTGTTCAGCTACACGAGAGGTTTTGGCGACGGACCTCGGAATTTTGAATCATAGTCAAGTGACGAAGACGACACCTAAGCTGGCACCCCCTCTCCTAACTACCACACTAACGGAGGACATTTAAGCCTCGGGTGCATCAGCCCCCTCTACAAGACGGGTCTTCAGCAGCACAAGAATCGAACAAATGACACGCCAGCCACGATTACATAACCTTGACTATCAGGCTTCCGCGGCCACTCTGTTTTTGATCAACAGCCTTAATTAGCCCCGGCTTCGTTTTAAGTGAAGTAGCAGTTTGCTTTCCTCCGTGCTCTTTGCCATTGCTCTCGTAAAAGTTCTTTTAAAATAGAAAATAAAACGCGAACTAAACTCACTAAATTTTACTCATTCTGCTATGTACTCGTCCCCGAATTCCAAAGCCAACTAATGAGAGATGAGATGTTTTTGTGAGGCGTTTGTACAGGTGGAAGAGTTAAAAGATAAACTTGGGGGGGGGGGGCTCGTGTCACAGACTATTCTGAGGAAATGTCATAATATTGATATA
The DNA here is from genome assembly GCA_019973975.1 of Trichonephila clavata. NCBI lineage: Eukaryota > Metazoa > Arthropoda > Arachnida > Araneae > Nephilidae > Trichonephila > Trichonephila clavata. The sequence goes on along the minus strand of BMAO01009631.1, from coordinate 451,923 downwards.
TTTCTACGAAACATGTGAAACCATCTCTTTCTCTCTCTTAGTTAAAAATGCGAAAATCACAGCAGTTTGGATTTGGGACTGTAGTTATTATGTTTAATCATTTCGCTGTAAGCATTGACATTAAACGATTTTCTGTATATTTATAAAAATTATTACATTATCAGAATTAAATTTGAAAATAGACAAAAAAAACTTTCATATAATTACTCTTTAATGTTCCAGATAATTATTTAAAATAACATTTATTACTTTAACCCTCAAATGCCCTAAGTTTCTCATTTGATACCGGACTTTTAAATCGAATTTTACGCTTGCAATTGGTTAGTTTTTAACATGAAGCTGTATGTTTGTTACCATAACATAATGTTCTTTTACACAAAACTTAAAAAATAAATGTCAACTGTCAAAAGGGTTCAAATAATATGACATTTTGTTTTAACGCCATATTGAATGAGGGGATTTTTAGAAATTTAGCGGAATAAATCATTGAAGCACTTCACTTTCCAGAAAAAATAATATATTGAGGTAGGTGAGTACCTTATTTTTACTCTTATTTTCAGTGACATATTTATGACCTTAATGCCTGAAGTACCAAAACTGATACCTGCTATCTTTCGAAATACACAGGGTGTTGCTGATCTCAATATCTTAGATTTTCTTCTTCTGGGATCACCTGAAATTGAATTTAACAGTTATGGGTTGCTAGATTCTTTTTATAAGTTTCCCCCCTTAATTAGATACGAACTCTCTTTCTCCGCACGTTTTGCATCACTATCTGCATAAGTAAAAATAAATGTGTTCAAAAGGTATCTCACAACTTTATAAAATTATAATCAACTGGTTAATATTTCCTCCAGTGGAATCGCCAATCAATTGGAATTGCAAAATAAACTTACTCTAATTAAGACATTTTGTAGAATCAAAGTAAGCGATCACACAATAGGACACAATTTTTGTATCATTACTGCAATTGGATGCTGCTGAAAAAATGCTTTCGTTTCATGCATTTAAACATATACTGACTAGAAGCTAGTTCACTAATCGCAGCAGATAGTTTAGTGCCTGCACATCAGTACCGCTAGGCAATATCAGACTACAAAAACATTTTCCCAAAAAAGGCAACCGACTTCTATCAAATGAAACATTTTTTCTACAAGAAAAAATGTGAAAGTGCACTTCAGCCCCTGATTATACTTTATTGGACAAAAAACAATCCCATTTTGAGTAACTGCTACTTGACTTACCATTTGTTCAGTGCTTTCATGTAATGGACAATATTATATCTGCTACTGTAACAAATGTAAAACATGACATACATCACAAAAAGCATATTTCCCCATCTTTGGGAAAATATACATTTTTCTCCTACTTTGAATCCTTTTTTATGGCATTATTTTAAAGTGTGAAAGTTTATTTTGCTTTTGTTGGATATTGTAAGAAAAAAAAACTCAACCATCAAAAACAAATTGTTCGGTTATACGAAGAGTTAGGAAATACTAGCATGTGATAAGTACAAGACAAGACGAGTTCTAGGAAGTTGCTACAGAGAAGTAAAAATTAAAAAATACTTCAATTAGTGAAACCATATCTATGAACCAAATCTAATGAATAAAAAAGAATTTGGAAAAATAAACTAATAATTATAAACTAAAATTTGTAAATGACTGCCTCTTTCCTGTCATCAAAAAACTAATGATTTCTTAGAAGTTCTGCAAGAATTTGGCTGGCATGTCTAACTGTAACTATGTATGAGAAAATCTTTTAAGAACTCCAATCAGCAATTTTTTTTTTTTTGTATACCATTTGTTATGAGATATTACCTTTTATAATTGATAGAATAGGAAAATTTCTAAAAAGAATATAGAATAGCTTCTAAATTAGGAAAATCTTCACTGACAAAATAGTATAAAGTTCTTTTTAAATAATAATTAACTACACATCTAACCAAAGGATAATTTTTTATTTTTCATAAATTATATAATTTTGCTATTAAAATTCCATTTTCGGGACAAATAGTTCAATTTTAAACACACACACATATATTACAATATATATATATTTAACATACAAAAAATTTATGTATTGCACGACTAGTTTCATTAATCATAAATTTAAGATTATGAAATAAACATATAAGTTAAGATCCCCCCCCCTCTTTCTCCTTAATATAAAGGCAGTTTTCAGGGATACCATAAAAATGTAAAAATTTTGAAATAAAATCTTAGTGACATTGAAATATAGTTTAAATAAATTGTAATATAAATTTTGAAAGGAAAAATTCTGAAAAAAACATTTTATGATATCAGACACTGAATGTTCTATACAACAGAAAATTATAAATTTACAAAGTTTCATTAAAAAATACAAAGTACATAAAGATGTATAAAATCATTCATTTATAATAGTCATAAAATATAGCTATTTTTGTTCATTAAAATAAACAAGGAAGCAACAATGATCAAGACGGTTTTATTCTTTAAAAAAAAAAGTCTAATGATTATGTTGTAATTTCATACTTCATAAACATAACAGTTTGAAAATTCCATTATTAGGACATAATCATATAATTTTCGAAATATCTATGCTCAAACTTTTAAATCTAAAATAACTGAACAGAGTACATGATTAATTTTTTAATCCAGGAATAAGTATACTCATTTTAATTCATATAAAAAAAATTTACATCATTTTTTTTTAAAAAAAGTTTATTGAATAAAAGTAAAGATAATTACACTGTTAAAGAACAAAAAAGATATCCTACTTAATTATTTTTCTTAAATATATATGGGGAATAAAATATTAGAATTTTACTGCCAAAACTTCCAATTTGTCAAATAAAAACTGAAATTGTAAAAGCAAAAAAAATCATCAGTAATATAATTTTTATCACTGAATAATATTTAGTAAATTTGTTTCCATTCAGATAAGAAAGGAATCTAATAGCTTCAAAAACAAATGTTGAAACTCAAGAATAAATTTAATAAACCAGTGCAACATAAATGAATATTTTTATTGCCACTATATCAGTGCACATAGAATAAGTACAATTTTATTACATAAACTTCGAAGCAAAATATTTGCAAAAAATAAATAAGTGATTAAATACAAATTATTCATAATGGAAAAGAAAGAAAAATATATGAATAATACAGTTTTAAGTAGAATCGCAAATTTCTTTCTCGTTTTAAATAAATTTAAGAGGGTAAAAATAATCTTCTAACATAGAATACCGTATTTTTTAGAATCTAAGCCTCACTTTATTTCCAATGTTAATGCTACTGAAAACTGGGTGCGGCTTAAAATCGAAAGCGCAAAAATTCATCAGATGAGGAAATTGAATATGACACTTTAACGGTGAGAGCAATTACATATTCATACATGTATTCTATAGTTTTTAATAGTGGTAAAATAAATTAATTATTCAGTTCTTATTTGTTCTAATTTAAAAATTTTGTAAAAACCACATTTTGATAAACCATTTTACACTACTTTTTCACAAAAATGAATTGAAAATCAGGGGTGCAACTCAAAATCGATAGCGGCTTAGATTCAAATAAATAGGGTATATACAGTGGTGGCAAAAAGTCAAGAACACACTCATTTTTTAGTGTAATTTTTGTGTTTGACTTCATTTTTCGTTGTGAAATTATAGCACTATCTTAAATATTGTTATTGATTTTAATGTATTTTTTATGCTGATTTCAAATCTACTACTAGTTTCTTAATGACTAAAATATTTTTTGTAGTAAAGCTGCCTGAACACAATGTGAAATATGTGCAGAATAAAACAATATAGAATAACATAATATGCAAAGAAAAATAACACGAAAATTGACAAATACGGTATATTTAATAAGCATTTTGAAAATTACATTGTTGTCATATGTTAGAAAATCAATATTTTATGGGCCAGCCGTTTGCTTTAATTACGGCTCTACATCTTTTTGGCATGGAATGCACCTCATGACAATATGGTTGAAGGAAAATATTAAAGCTGCTAAAGTACAATGTGGCCTTTCTACTGTTGTGAGAACTTTGAAAAGATTTTCTGAAACAAATTTTATTGCGGACAGGGGGCGATCAGGACGACCAAGAGAAACATCTTTACGTGACGACAGGTTATTGCACATAATTTCACTTTCAAACAGAAAGCTTAATTCCTCACAAATTTTGAAACAATGGACTTTGACATCAAATGTGAGTGTGTGTCCAAGAACTGTTAGAGGAAGACTGCTGGAAATTGGGTTACGAGGCTGTAAAGTGCACCCAAAACCATTACTGACTGAATTTCAACGCAAGAGGTGATTGACGTGGGCAAGGGAACATTCATTTTGGACTATTAAAGACTGGGAAAAGGTAATATTTAGTGACGAGAGTCAGTTTTGTATTTCTGGCAACCAAAGTAGTGCCTATGTAAGACAACGCACTCATGAGGAATTCAGCCCTCAGTGTTTGAAGCCCACAGTAAAGTACCCAACAAAAGTGATGGTATGGGGTTGCATGTCTTCTCATGCTGTTGGAAGATTTCACATCGTTAGCAGAACAGTGAAAGCCATGGATTACATTGAAATACTAAAAAATAAATTGCTACCAACTGCGAGAGACCTTTTTGGGAATCAGTCATGGATTTTTCAGGACGATAACGCCCCTTGTCATCGTGCAAGGGTAGTCCAGAAATGGTTGGAAGACCATACTGTGAATAGAATGAACTGGCCAGGACAGTCTCCCGACCTTAATCCAATAGAGAACTTATGGATTAAAATTGGTTATGAAATTTCAAAGAAAAAAAACTTCAAACAAGCATGAATTAATTGAAGCTTTAATATTTTCCTTCAACCATATTGTCACGAAAGATCTTCTTTTGAAATTGGTGCATTCCATGCCAAAAAGATGTAGAGCCGTAATTAAAGCAAACGGCTGGCCCTTAAAATATTGATTTTCTAACATGTGACAACAATGCAATTTTCAAAATGTATATTAAATATGCTGTATTTGCTAATTTCCGTGTTAATTTTCATTGCATATTATGTTATTCTATATTGTTTTATTCTGCACATATTTCACATTATTGTGTTCAGGCAGCTTTACTACAAAAAATATTTTAGTCATTAAGAAACTAGTAGTAGATTTGAAATCAGCATAAAAAAATACATTAAAATCAATAACAATATTTAAGATAGTGCGATAATTTCACAACGAAAAATGAAGTCAAACACAAGAATTACGCTAAAAAATGAGTGTTTTCAGGACTTTTTGCCACCACTGTAGTTTATTCTAAACTGATATCTAAGAATCTTTTGTCGTACATATTGGCTCTTTAAAAAACAATGTAGGTAAATTTTGATTGAAAATGAAAAAATTATGAATAGAGTATAAACATGATTACCTAAATATCCCATGCACAAAAATGAGAATTTCACATATAGAACGTGTTTCAGATTTAATACATATTCGAATTAATTCACATATAACATTATTAAAGAAAAAAGGAGCAACTTGTACTTTGAAACACCTAAATCAAGTTCGATTAGTGTGCTATTAATAAATTAATAATATTTAAAAAAGCTTTTTACATGTATTTTACTTTTTTACTTTTCATATTGCACTCAATAAAATGAAAATCTTGATGATACAAGTATACATATACACATCAATTAGTTTTATTATACATATGTACATAAAAAAATAAAATCAAATAAAATGATTTCACCTGAAAAAGTACTAAGAGTATTTGAAAAATGGAAAAAAGAGTATTTTCAAGAATATTCAAAAGCAAAAGGGGAGAATGCAAAAATTCGGATGCATAATTATGCACACCAAATTCCTTAACAATTTGTTTCATCTTACAAAATACAAGTCTATATAAAAATCTATTTGGAAGTTAAAATGACTAGTATTACACAAAAATTACTAAGCATTTCATAAATTACAAGCCTCAAATAAAATGTTAAAGTTGATGCAAAAATTGAGAATATTGTTTTATAAATGGTTCATCAATCAAAACTACATAAAAAACATACATAAAGACATAAAAGTCACATGTAAAATCTACATCATGGCAATTTGCAAGAAATAAAAGTCGAAATAAAGGAATAAAAAATACTAAATCTCATTAAAAATTAGAAGAAAAGCCACAACATATTTTTACCTAATACATACATATGAATTACATTAAAGACTCTAAGCTAAACAATAGATCATGCTAAATATATAATGTTTATATTAGACAATTAATGCTTAAATCAATTAGTATTAGAGTCTAATATTCTCAAGGTGATGATTTTTTAACATTGGATGATGCAGGGACTTGCTGATACTGTTGCTGAGGTGCTGGACTGGAATTAATACTACCTGCCATGCTAGGAGCTTCAAATCCATTAAAACTGTCAGGTGATTGTAGGGAATGTATGTATAAGGGGTTGATATTAGCTGCATCAAAATGAGTACTATCATACAGCGAGTTGTTCTGGAAAAAAAAGTAGATTAACAAATAAAGGTTTTGAGACATTGTAAAACCTTTTTTTTATCACTTTTTCTTTCTCCCTTCTTATGAAACAGAGCAACTGACTAACTGATTACAAACATCACACCTTGAAGCAACATAAGGGCTAATGCCAAAGCACCTCGTAGTTTTCAACTGACATGGACATGTGTGTGAATGGACCCAATTCTTCACACTTACACACCATAATGTGAGGAATTTGAGCCTCAACAGATTTCACATGCATTGGCCTTCTACATAGAGGCCACCTGAGAAATACCTGGATTCCAACTCATGACACGACAGAAATAATGTCAGCCATGAGTTTGATACCATGACCCATTGAATAGAACAATGAAAATATGTAAATATCGTATTAGAAATTTAATTATGAGCAATTTTATCAGAAACCTAATTAAATATAAAATTATTTAGAGGTAGTTTTGAAAAAAAAAGGGAATAAATTTTGTACATAAGGGTAATTTATAAAAAAAAAATCTTTTTAGATTTCCATATCAGGAGGATATCAATAAATGTATAAAATATAGTTACATATTTGATTTATCAACAAATAAAAATAAGGTCTAAGTGAAATCTAGAATTAGATGCAAGAATTGCTAGATGCAGGAATGTTAGCAGCAAGAATTAGGTGAAAACAAAATGTATTCCTTACCAGGCTTCCTTTAAGTTTATATAATATCAAAAATAAGTTTCTCGTCATAAATTAGATTACAATAAGAAATTAAAGAGATAAAAAAGTTGCCATTTTTTATATGATCATTAATGTTTAAAAGCCATTGTAATATATTTTACACTCAATTACTTTAATAGCAGCTTCTATGCTTATTGATTTATTGATTTTTATAAAAATAAAGATGCTTTGCTTTAAAACACATAAAAATAGGTTGATTAATAAATTCAATAATGAAACCATATGTTATAATTAAAGTTGCAAGCTAAATTTACCTGATAAATGTAATCCGAATCTGTTTTCAATGATGAACAAGAAAGTTGATGCGGTAAACTGACATTGTCATCCTCTACTACATCATCCACTTGGGCTTTATAGGAAAACATAATGCTGGGTTGGGTGACACTAGAAACATATATTTACATCTTTAATAAATCAAATTTTGGGAATATCAAAAAAAAAAAATTCAAAAGATATCGATTTAATGAAAAGAGTGTTTAAATAAAAATAAATAGCTTGTTTTATTAGTACATATAAATTAAATAAAATGTAACTGCCAACAAAATTAAATTTTAAGTCAATGAAAATCTAAGTCTAAGAATCACAGAATGCTAAAATGATGCATACGAAATAATTCACAAGCTAGTTAAAGTATTTACTTAATAACATGTCTTCACCAAAAACTAAAAATTTTAACAAAATGCTGTAAATTTATCAAATACCTGAAAAAATCAGCCAGGAATGTTCTATACACCAAAGGTGTGAAAATAGTGAAATATACATAAGCAGTAACATCAACCACACTGTAATGATAGAAAAATTAAACAGCCATGTTTTACTACTATTTTATATTTTTAGAGACCTGTTACTTCAAAATAAGAAACCAATTTAAGCATATCAAATCTGAAGTTTAATTTGTATCAAAAGTACATTTGTTTCCAAAAAAGAATTTTATTTGCAGGCTTCTAATTTAATTTTTATTTACAAGTGACAAAACATTGTTCCAATATTATTATACCTTGAATTACTTAATATTAAAATCAAATGAAAAATTTATAGAATACTCCAAAAATGAAAAATAAATTTAATTGTGAAAAATAACAATATAGCAATATAAATAAAAATCTAAAATTCAATATAGATAAAAGGAACTGTTCAAATATATAAATGCTTTAATTTTTAGTTTATATCTATAAACACATTTTCATGCAGGGGAAAACAATGTCATATAAATTATAGTACTTACCACAAACCAGTTTCTTGCTTATAATACAGCAAGCCACTTCCGATTGCTTGAAATATATTTAATAAATCCAAGAATAATATATACCAATAAAATGAAGGTTTGGCTGAAAAGAAAAAGATAATTGTATTGAAGGGAAAATTAAGCTTTCATTTGAATTCAAAGATAAGAGAAATCTTATTCAACAAATACATAGTACCAATATTTTGTGTATAAACTTAAAAGAGAGGTAGAAAACATTGTTCAGATTCATAACCAGAGAGCATAAATAAAAATGGATATGCGGCGCTATATACGATTCCTCAAGGTCGACACATATGGCTTCTTGATTTCAAATGTTAACTGCATGCAATGTGAGTATGGATCATTTTGAAACCATGACATTGTCTTGGTTCAGTGAATAGAAATGGACATGCTGCAAAGAAGCCAAATCACCAAATGTTCATTCAGGCACAAAAAACTTTTCAGAACATCGATCTAAGCAGATCAAGTGATCAGCATGCCAAGATGCAGAATTACGAGTTGTTGCGACTAGCATGAACACCAGGATTGTAAGAGAGGCTGTTGCATACGATGGTATAAAAAACCTGGAACTAGAGCATGGGCACCACATGGTTATGTGCAACACCATTTTAATGATAATGCGTGCGCAAATACCATAATAAATTGTGTCGTCAGTCTATGCCTCTTACTACTTCGAATCGATGGTCGCAAGTATCTAATTTTCCTTCAGCACATTCTTTTTGAATAGCTTGGCACTGTACCTGAATGTAGTATCAACATAATGGGAAACCTTCACACTACAAACTTATAAATGATCAATCAGCTCAGGCCTCTCAAAGCTACTGGATTAGCTGCGACAGTTCTGTTGCATGACCCTTAAGTCACCTGATTTATTTCCCCTGGATTATTTTCAAAGGAATGCCATGAAGACCATTGTTTATGACATGACAGTAACTTCCAAAATAGACCAAATTAAATGAATGAGGATGCTGTCAGCTTCAATACGCGAAATGTCAGGTATTCTTGAAAATGCTCACCAATCCATATCACGTAGCATCTCATGTATGTATCAATATCAATAAGAGTAATTTCAAACACTATCCATGATGATTGTACATCAATTTGTGTTCTTTTGTATGACGACTAGCTGTTGATCTTGGCAGGAGAGTTTATTTAATCCACCAGCCTACCGGTCCGAAGCTGCCTTAGACAACTGAGATTAAAGGAATCCCTGTTCGGCCAGTTGTTAAGGGCTTTTATGCCAGTCTTTTGTTGTTTGTGACTTGCAGAAGGGGGCACCACTGCATACCAAGAAAGTTGTCTTTTCTGCTTTGACTTTCTGAACGATACTGAGAGAAGGTTGTTTTACCAGCCATTACTGCAATTGTAATACATCTCCAGTAGGTTTGAGTGTCATTGGAACGTTTTTCAGTTGATGTTGCTGGCAATATCTTGTTGAGATGGGGAGTCTAATTGACAAGTGTGCCGTTGCCATTTTTGAACCACTAGTCGTGATTTATAGATAATGTCTTGGACTCTCTATGAAATGAATGCATAATCAACCAATATCGTTAGGCTGTGCTGTCATCTAGTGTCCAATTTCTGGGTTACAACTTCTGTCACAAGTTGTTGATGACGGTGGGGAGGAAAGCCGATCGTGACCTTGAGTGCACTGTTATTTGAACTGGCCCCCTTTGAGTCTGAAGTGCACGGCTTAGACAAAAGGAATCCCCTTCGGGCCAGTTGTTAAGGGTGTTTATTCCTGTCCTTTGTTGTTTACGACCTGCAGAAGAAGGCGCTGCTGTAAAAGTTTTAAAATCACTTTCTGTTGTTCTTTCTGTATCTTTATCTCTATTTATCACATCTCGGTGGTACTTACACCCATGCTCTCCTATGAAATTATGATGTTCATTATCTCACCTTTAAGTTTGTATAAATTTTGTGACACCCAGTATATTACATTTTCTGTAAAAAATATACATTTCACAAACTCATAGAAAAACTAAAAGGCATATCAATATTGGAATATGTAAACACCTTCAAACAAACAGTGTAAAAAAAATTTTTATTTCAGTTTAAAAAAGTTATTTTCCATTATTTTTAAAAAGTTTAAAAATTAATTATATATATTTGCATTTGAATCAAACCAGAAATAATTTACATTAAAAAAAAACTGACATAAAAAAACAGCAATTAAAATTCCTTTTATTATATATTTTTTTTATTTTGCATGAGTCTATGACACAATGATTGGCAAAGAGAACATAGCACATGACAGTGGTAAGAATCTTTACTTTTAAGTACTGCAAAATGCAGCCAGCCATTAGCTCAAGCAAAATAACAAATTGATGCTGACTTTTTTCAATGCCTTAATAACATGCACATTTCAGAAAAAATATCTCCATTCACAAACCATAGTCAACAGCTTTAATTTATAATTTATTATATTAATTTGTTCACATAAAAAAAGTATACTGAATTGAAACTAAATAAAACATACGATTTTAACTATTGTTATTTCACAATACCATTGCCTATTTAATTTATTTTAATGAATATTTGAAACTTATAACATACAAGGACAAATAAAATACTTTTGTAATGAAAATTTAACTTTAAGTTACGGATAATACCTATCAAAAATTCTATTAAATAAAGAACCTATATGTACATTCAAACAATTCAAATCGCACACATTGTTCCATGCAATTAAGAAGGGGTTTGTTAATTTGAAGAAAAATTCAGGAAATATACTACTTACAAGGAAGAGCAAGCCTATCCCGTAACCTAGTCCAAGGAAGGATCAAAACAACCAGATATACCTAATATACAGGGGGAAAAGTTCAATCAAATAAAAATATTTGTAGTTGATCAACTTTTAAAAAAAAACCCAAATTTAAAAAAAAGGAAAAACTACTTTTCTTCTCAATAGTTATTAAAAGCTCATTTTGAAGCTCCATAAAAGATTGTAAGATTGGCAAGAGATTTTAAAATTATTTAATTATATAATTTCTATATATTAATGCATAAAAGAAACACATAATTTACATTTCCTTGAATTCACAAAAACTGTTCAACATAATCATCAATCACAAAACTTCATGCTTAGAACACAAAATGGATGTGTGAAAAATAAATTACATTGGTTTAATAATTTGGATTAAAGAATGCACCTTAATTTACAGGAAGTTATTTCTAAAAAATTAATGCAAAGAGCCCGATACATACCAAACTGAAAACAATCGAGCTAATAAACCAAAACAACATGCCACCATGACCAAACAGTCCTTTTTGTTTATATAAAGAACAAAAATTCTCATCTGGGATAGTTATCTCAAGTGCTCCCTAAAATATGAATTTTTACAATATGTTAAAATTAAAAGATACTAAAAAGAACACATTATAAAAGTAAAAATATACACTGCCTATATTTCAGTAACATATCCTCTCTCTACTGCAATATTTTAAAGGAATATATATATAATACAAATTTCGAAAACATTTATGCTTTCAAAATATTCTGTTCCCCTACTACAATCGGTAAAAAAAAAATACAGAAAAAATCCACTAAAATATCTTAGACAAATCAAAGAAATATTATGTTTTGAAGAGAAAAATTAAGGAATCAAAACACTCAGATGAGATTTTTTTGCAGTCAGTATTAAGACAAATTTTATATAAGATGTGATATGGAACTTTAATATGAGTGTTTACAGAAGTTGCAAAGGATATCAGAGTTATAAAATTGCATCTGCCACGCAAACTCACAGTATGTATTGCTTTAACTTAGATTTATAGTAATCAAATATATTAATCATTATATAAACAAACACAAATATGAGCAAGCTCTCTTAATTTTTAATACCAACACATACACATGAAAAGAGACAGAGGTTTTTGGATTCAGTTATGTTGAAAAGAATTAATATAGAAAACACAGATATATATAGAGAGAGAAAGGATAAAAGTGTTTCTTTGAAAACTTATTTTTATTCATACATTTTTAAAAAGTAAAGGGATAATTATTTATTAAATTATACAAACCTGAAGCCCAGAATAAATCAATGAAACACTCGTTGTCACAATCAGAATTCGTCTGATACTTGTCTGACTATCCAAATGTCCTAAAAAAAAGTCGCATAAATACTTTTATTAATATATCAGCATTTCAATTTCAAATGTGAACAATTAATCATAACAATTAACAATTGTGCCATTTTGAAACTGCATACATTTAATAAAACTGTATTATGTCCATATCATAAAAGCATGATCGTGCAACAGACAAATTCTTTTAAAAAATCAAGTGGTTATGGAATACTAAAAATGCTTTGTTCCAAAATATCAGAAAATATTTAAAACTACACATTTTTAATCAATAAATCATTATTTTTGATTTACTTTGCAATCTCAAAGTAACACAAGAAATATTGATGATGGACCTTGCAATTTTAAACCTCAGTCAAATAATAAGGATGATACTTGAGCTTGCACCCCTCTCCAAACTTCCACACCACAACAATGTGAGGAATATTGAGCCATGACAGATTCAGCATGCTTCAGTCCCTTCTTATGCAAATTATCAGTGGTATCAGGACTCGAATCAGCGATTTGAGTCACCAGTCAAATGATTGCACCCATAACCACACTATTTTTAAGAAAAAACATGGAAATAATGTGTGATATTATTCATAACCAACGAGCAAATATTGAGTTAGTTTGGGGGAAATTACATTACCCACCATGGCCTTGCCTGCAGATAGAACAGTCTACGCCTTCTTTGGAGCTGGTTCTCTCTTTTCAGCCCATTGTTTCGATTATTCTTTTGCATCGGGTGTGAAGTGATGGACCCATGTTGCATCCATGGTTATGAAACGGTGCAAAAATTCTGCTTTGTTGTTGTGAAACTTCGCTAAACACTGAATAGAAGCATCTTCATGACACTGTTTTTGCTCGAGTGTGAGCAAACGCAGCACCTTTCTTGCACACAGCTTTCTCATGTCCAAATTTTCAAATATATGATGTACCACATTTTTTGAAATGCCTACTATGTCTGCTACCTCGCGCACTTTCAGTCGAGGATCACCCAGTACCACTTTGTGGATTTTCTTCAGCATTTCTAGAGTCATCACCTCATTTGGTCGCCCACTGCAATGCTCTGTCTTGGCAGCTCGTACACGGCCTCGTTTAAACTTTACTACCCAATGTTTTACTGTTGTAAATGAAAGAGCAAAATCACCCAGAGTAGAATCTAGTTCAGATTTTATATTAGTTGGGCTGAGGCCTTTCAAATAAAAGTATTAACAATGACCAATTTTCTCCATTTTCACAAATTTACTGAAAATGTTCACTATTCATGGCTGCCAAACAAATACTAAACAATGTGGCATCTTCAAATCTGAGGCATATACTTTATAGATTGTGTACTTTCTCTAATACAGTGATATTTTTCAAACTACTGTCATTTCTAGGTCAGGCTGGGTACTTATGGGACCACCCTCATGTAGTCAGTAGAAGACTTTGTCTGCATACTGTCAGCCAATTTTGAATATTTGATATATAATTACTTGCTAATCTTCAGGCAGTCACCTCAAAATGCTTTGGCGGTTCTCCGGTTGATCACAATCTACTTAATGCCCACCCTTGCAATATAGTTTTAAAAAAGTAGATGCTATTTTATAACTATTTCACAAAAAATATTATACAATCACAACAAAATATTTTTCAGAGAAACAGAAATATTTGTGTATAATTTCAACAATACAAAATTTTTATGCTGCTTTACTTAAGTAATTTCAGTGAACAGTTTTTCAATAATAATACTCACCAAAAGCAAGTCCAAATATCAAAACGCTTATTTCTGTTGCAAGTAAGAAACATCGAACAACAACCCATAAAACCTAAAAAGTAAACAAACAAAAAAATCAACTAAATCAAAGGATAACTAAGTTATTCAACACAATAGTTCAACATAATGCCTTACTAGTTCACAACAACATTTAATTATCAAGTTTTTAGGTATTAAATATTTTTTCTCAGTTTTATTACATACTATGCAATACTGTTCAAGTATTTACAGTTTCTACTATAGTTATTTTTATACAAATTATTTGATAGAAAAAAATAGAGCATAACAAACAAATAAAATGAAATACATTATTTTTCAAAATTCAATAATTTATGTAATTATACTGTAAGTAATAAATATCATACCTAGTTTTTAGAATTGTGAACATTCCACAAAATTCTAAATTACTTGTTCATTAAGCATATTAGTTTCAAAATAAGAATAACCTATATCATATTATGCAATATAAAATGATATATCAAAATTCCAATTTAAGAGCTTTTGCAAGACAGCACTATATAGATATATATATAAATCAAGTATTATGATTAAACCTAAAGCACAATCATGGAATATATCTGTTTTAAAATGTTCAAAACCTATATTGATAAATTGTTCCTGTCAAAATCCTCACACATTGTTTTGATGTACTAAGTTCCAATCATTCTAAATAAAAAAATAAATATTCTTTGCTAAATATTAAAATCTTAAATTTTGTAGAAAAAAATTGATTTCATTGTTAAAAATAACAATAGAAATATTGCACATATAACCTCCCTTACAGAAACAAATGTACACAAAAACATTATTACATGATTTAGTGAAATAGAACAAATATGGATCGTATACTAATAAATATTTTAAACAATTACATAACTCATACTTCGATTTATTGCATATACGAAACTCTTAATCTAATTTTCTCTAAAATTGCTCACTTCATATAACTTACTCTTAACTTATGTTTTAAAATTTAAGATAAAAAACATTTACTTTGTCAGTGATTTCACCAATGGGAATAGCAGCATTGACTGTCATTGCAACAACACATCGTAAAACACTAACTGCAGCATTTAAAGCTACCTAGATGCACAATAAAAATAATAACAATATTATATAAGTAATACAATACATAAACATGAGAAACTAACAAAATTCGAATATTCAAATTTTTTTAATTTTCCAGACATTTCATAACATGAATAAGATAATTAACAATATAATTATATGTGAAATTTATCAAAATATGCACCTAAAATAAAATTATATTTTGAATTTGGCAATTTTAAAGGTAAAACTAAGACTTTAGAATTTATATATATATATATAATAGTAAAGATTGGATTATAAGATTAATGCAATTCATAGTTATGATTTTGAAGATGTTTTTAATTCTATAGATATAGAGGATATGATTAAAGAGTTCTCAAAATTTTATTTTAAATATTCTCTTAATAAATTAAAATATGAAAATTATAATACAATTATTCAATTAATATTTTTAAAAAAGCCTATATTTTTCACAATGGATTTTATAATAAGTAAATAAAGGGGCTGCTTCAAGGTGGACCTGCAAGTAATATAGTCTAGCTAATATACATTTTCACTTTTATAAAATTGAAAATATAGACAATAAATCAAATCATACTTTTTGATACATAGATGATTTAGTAATAAATTTAATTATACTCCAAACTTTAGCTTTTATCCGCAGTATGTGAAATTAATTAGAACCAACTCTGAACTATATGAACTTTTTAGATCTACAATTAACCCTCTCACTGCGTAGTTATTTTATCAAAGTAGGTTCAAAAATTGTGTATTTTTTATGACGTATTTCAAATCTACATTTTATAGTTTAAATATACAAAAAAAATTTGTAAAAAAGTTTATTTTAAAATATAGAATTAGATCATAAAAATATATAAATATATATGAAAACATGAGCAGGAACAAGCACAGATTGCACAGCTAAGCAGTCGGAAAAAACGCAGAACCGCGGAAATCGCGGGCTAAGCAAATTTTGCAACATCTTAGACCGTAGAAATCGCGGGATGCGCAGCGAGAGGGTTAAATATAGATAATAATCCTTTTAAAACTAATATATGATAAAAGAGAAGCCTTTAATTCTAATATTAATAAGGTACCTAACTTTACCAGCAATTTACATACATCTATTTTCACTGTCATAAAGCAGTGACAGCTCTACAAAACAATGGTTTTCCATTTTGGTCAAATGACTTTTTATGTCTATTTATATTTTGGCGGGTTTTTATAGGTTTTCAAACTCATTTTCATCCATTCTTTGCTTTGAAAGACTTACAATATGCCCATACTTATTTATTTTATTATATTTATATATTTTTTACAAATGAAGAAAAGTATCAGAAGATTTCGATCACTTATGAAATATGAACAAGTGTATATCTAGCCAAATGGAAAGAAAAAATATTTTTTACAACAATTTTCTCAACTAGAAATAAATAGGTTTTAACTAGTTTGAAAATATTAAAATATAATACACAAATGGATATATTTAAAAACACTTCAAAAGACTAAAAAAACCTGCATCTATTTACCAGAATGTAAAAGGTGGAAAATATTGGACTGTTAGTAGCTCGCAGCTTCAATCTTGCTCTATTGCATCTTATGAGCATAAAAAGCAAAAACACAACATTCGGTATCAAGATTGAAAGATCCCAAATTCTCACTCTAAAAAACAATAAAAGAATTATTTACTCTACGTAAGAACTTTGAACCAAATTAGTTTAAGGACAACATTAACATCTGTAATGAAAATTTTAATTATAATGCCTAGAACAATGCATACTTTAAAAAGAATTTTAAGTATTACCTTGTATTTAAAATTTCCTCATATAATATCAATTTACAAAACCCTTCTTCTACCAGAGGCGCAGATGTTGAATTTCCATCATCACTCCATTGAGATTCCATAATACCTTGAAGTGTAGAAAATGTTTCATGTTCTACTGGGTGTTCAGTGTTTGTATTTATGAGAAAGTTACGCCCATGATCAGCATTCATCGTAGTCCACTTAATTCAATGGCTAATAAACTTAATATCCATGAGATTTTGTGACAAAATTGAAGACTTCAAACGATAAACTTCATAATATTTATAATCATCTATGAAAGAAAAAATGAACTTTAGCACATAACATATATGTAGCCACAAAATGTTTAAAGCATGTAATATTTTGATATAAATAATACAGTAAAACCTGCTTTTCTGCGGTTTGTTTTGTGTGGTTTTATTTTTGTACGATTTTTTTTGCATGCAGTATATGAATTTCAACGGCTTTGGTAGCACTGTAATGTTTCTATGAATAAGATGACTAATCGTCCTTCTTTAGGGAGGACAGTCCTTCTTTTATAGGTTTTGTCCTTCCTCGCAAAGTGTCCTCCTTTTCAATAATTTAAAACTTATCCCTTAACTTCTATTTTCAAGAGATGTCAGACACAATGGAAAAGTTTACCAAAGAAGTGAGCAATTTTTACCAAACATGTTTCCAATAAATTCGCCGAAGAATGGTCTGAAACAAACATCACAGGAAACAACAATTTACAATGATGTATTTTGACATCATAGCAAGTTAATTGGGTAGATATAAAAAACTGTGTTGAGTTTTTATCGAAAGAAATACTTGATATTAAAATCGATGACAATTGTCTGTTTGAAGAAATTAGAAGACTGGCCGAATATTTAAATTCTGAAAAATTAGAACAATGGGCAAATCAGCACGTTGAAGTTGATAAAAGATGGGTGGAAATATTTAACCATTTAAAAAATGAACGCATTCCATATGAAAACTTAGTTATTCTTGTTGAATTTACGTTGTGCTGCCCTTGAACTAACACAGCAGTTGAAAGAGTTTGGTAATGATTTTTGGAAAAGTGAGAAATCAAGATTGAATGTTGATACTTTAACTGCAGAACTTACTATAAAGTTCAATATGAAGGAATGATATAGACAAAAAAAAATTTATTTAATGGGAAAATACTCATTTGAGTAAATAATTAAAAGAGATGCATACAAGCATAATTAGTGTATTTTTGTTTGAACTAATAAAATGTTTCATACATTTACTTTGTGATTTTTCTTAAAAGTTTCGTCCTCCTTTTCATTGTAAAAAAATGGTCACCTTACTATGAATGTATATTGGTACACTTTAAAAGGCTTTATTCATTTGTTATAAACAGTCTCCCGACAATGTACGTTCAACTGCTTTCTCTCAACGCACTAGCAGCGCGAGTTTGGTAAAAGACAATTCTGTAAATGACTGTGGCATTTCAATAAATTAATACATTATCAAAACGGCCAAGTATGAATGCTTCCTTTGAGAGTAGATAAATATAAAAGTTTGCAGGGATCCAGCTTTCTAATAAATCGGAAAAGCATTTTCTTAAAATTTATACCAATTCCGAAAGAAGTATGAAATTATACAAAGAGCTTCGATTATGCATATCTGATTATCGTGACGTTCACAAGCAATAGACCAACCGGCAGTCATCGCAAAAACTTATCACTTACTTCATGGTAACAAAAACTAAATCAATTGAAAAATTATTTTTAAATATAAAGTGCATTACGGAAAAATGCGCGCTTTGGATTACAACGAGTAGCAGTGAATTATGTTATGAGCATTTTGAAAAATTTTCCATGCATACAATGAGAAATTAAATGTTTTTAAAATACTTCTATGTATAATTTAATTATTTGTTTTGTTTGGAAACCCTTTTTCATAAATTTTGTAAATAATTGACGTATTTTCTAAGAGGGACTTTTTTTATGCAGCCCTCTCCACCGCATAAATTTTTTTTTCGGAACTATGTCAACTAAGTTGTTATATGTAAGTATTTATGAAATTCTCGAATATTTTTTTGTGCGATTTCTTATGCGTTCCCTATCTAATGCACAAAAACAGGTTTTACTGTACTTGGAATATAAATTTAAATTTACAAAAATGAAATATAAATTTCGAAATTTGAATTTTTTGCATGCAAGCTTTCCAGACTAACTCATCCTTCAAAAAGTCTCCCAAATTATTATTCAATCATTCTCAATTTCGAGATGTGACAAATCATGCTAATTGTGATTATTGATATTGCCTCAAGTGTCTTTCTGTTTATCTTTACTTCAACTATTTATCAGGAAATACAAGCAAGTGCTTTCTTAACCAGATAATAATGGACAAAGATTGAGAAATGGTCAGTAATAAATACCAAATTGCAAGCATTACATAAAGCATTTCTTCCATGGAATAAACAATAATAATAGTAGAATAAAACCGTATAATGACGAATAAGAACACATATATTTGCTTTATCCTTTTTAAAACAAAGCTTTTGTAAATTAGCGTTTTCACACACATTTCATTATAAATCGTTTAAACTTTCACTCTTCCATTAATATACAAATCTTTTTAAATATTATATTATAGTAAGTGGAATATAAGGATCGTGACTATTTGCAGGAAACAACAACGATATCCATACACCCATAGGTCCTCTAAGGTTGAACAGGATGATACAAATACTTTGTAGATAGTAGTTTGAATGACTATGTGGCCGAACCTATATTGATTAAAGAGAGCGTCTATACTGCAAATTACACTTTAAAAAAAAACTTCTTCAAGATACAGCTTATAAAAGACTCTTTCCTGTTTTCAATTGTTTGCTTTAAAGCTTCGTTCACGACTTGAATAAGATCGTATTTTTCGGTCAGAAATATCTATTGTAACTAATGCATCTTGCCATTTCGTAGATTTGTAATGAACTACGTATTACTTATTTTGCTAGAGAGAAATATTTTTTTAAATAAAGTTTAATTTTAATGAAATAAAATGATGCACAAAATAAAAATGTATTAATATAATGGCGGAATGTAAATTCCTCCCCTAAACAACCTTTGTTAAATATCAGACAAATAACTAAGTTTTTAAATTACTAAACAAACTCAGAGGTAAATAGTTTTTTTATTAGTTTATGAAAAGATAAAACACAATCAAAGAAAAACGAGTATTGTGATTTCATCATGCCTAGTTCCTACCCTACACTATGTGAACTAAGGAATCATTTAGCACCAGAAGAGAAAGTAGCCCATAGTAGTGTTATAAACTGTGCATATTTCCATTCTTATTATTTCAGTACAAGAAAAAAATTTAACTATATGATGCAATTGTATTAATAATTGGTACCCTTTTATACAAAGATAAATTTTTTATTATACTAAAAATAAAAAGCTGGTCAATAAAACAATTGTGCATGCTTCAAATTTCAAAGATATTTAGATGAATTGATAAATATACCAAATAAAAAATACCATTTTAATATAGCATTTTGATATACACATATATATTTTTAAAAGATATCCTAAGGTGTAAAGCCACCACTACGGGGGGAAAAATTAATTTGCAAGATTCTCTCATTCCCTTAATACAAATCAAATATAATTTCAAAAATTGAATTAAAATCAGAATGAAATTACAAACAAATATTTTTTATCACATATCATGAAATGGTGTCTCAACAGATGAAATGTCTCTGAACACCAGGTTGGAAAAGCTCAGAGGCATCAAAATGTTCTATACATTTACTCCAAAAAAAAAAAATACTTTAAAAGAATTTTAATTATTTATACACACAATAAAAACACAATAATATAGTGTATAGGTATGAGTGTATATATGTTTGTGTGTACATTATATATATGTTCATAATATATATGGATATATATATTCATACACATTATGTATGAATGCATACATTTATAAACAAACATATACATGTATACATACATACATATGCACATATACATATAGATGCACACACATATATACTCATAAATACATTGAGGGGGGGGGGCAAATTATTATGATCACCCTTGAAAACAATATAGGCCCACTTTTTGAAAATAAAACTGAATGTATTCTTTTTGACATGAACTCCATAAAATGACAGTAGATGATATGAAGATTCCGAGACCATGTCCAATGACTTACGCTTTCCAATGCCTTTGAACTGGATGGTGGGGCCATGGTAGCCAAGTGGTCTAGGCATCGGATCGTGGCTAGCGTGTCATGAGTTCGATCCCAGTGCCACTGAAGACCCGCCGTATAGGGGAGTGATGCACGTTAAATCTGTTGAGAGCTCAAACATCCTCTCGTTGGTGTGGTGTGGTAGTTAGGAGAGGGGGGGCAGCTCAGGAGTCGTCCGCATCACTTGACCATGGTTCAAAATTATGCAGACCATCCCCAAAAGCCCTCATGTAGCTGAACAGTGGGATGTTAATATTCACTCACTCACTTGAACTGGATGGTACTGAATCCAGCTGTCTAATGCCTTGTTCGATTTCATCCCACAGATTCTCAAATGGATAGAGATCTGGTAATAATGCAGGCCAATTAAACATGGTAAAGTCTCTGCCATGTTCTTTGACCATCTGCGGATCATATCAGATGTATGACAGGGAGCACTGCCCTGCTGAAAGTATCCTTCCCTGGCAGAGTACACCATTAACATAATAGGATGTACTTGATCTGTGATAATGCTTAAATATCCTTGGGCATTTAGACATTCTTCTACACAAATCAAAGAACCATGCAATGCCAAGAAAACATTCCCTAAACCATAATATTGCCTCCACCAGCTTGAAGCATTGTACCAATGTAGGTTGTAGACTATGGCAACCACAAGTATGACATGGAGACCCAGTTTTCTTCTTAGTAATCTACTCTCTATAAACATTAATTACTGCTGCTCTTGAACACTTCAAAAATGAAACAGTTTTTCTAATACTGATTCTGTTGCATCAAGTGCCTACAATCATCCTGCATTCAAACTCAATTAAATAACGTTTTTTCTCTATTTCTTTGCAAGCAACACAGTGTAATTGATGTTTCACTACTTCTGCACTTCCCTTTAGTAGTAATCTCACCTTCTAGCAGCAATAACATGAAACGGTCGATAACCATATAAGTGTCAAGTGGTCATAATAATTTGACCACTCAATGTATACATACACATATATTTGTATACATTTACACAATCTTAAATCCTAAAGTTAAGAACTTGGTATCATACTACTATTTTTGACGTATACTGTCTTGTTATAATTCAACTTATTGTTTTGCTAGATTCGATTTATGGCAATTTAGTGCATGAGATTATTGATCATTAAAACACTAAGTTTTGCAAATATTTTTTAAAAATTTTATCAAACATCGATATATTAAAACTATAATTAAAAATATAGTAAAGGTCTTATTAAAGTCTATAGATATTAATATTGTTTTAGAAAATTATGTGGTTAATTTCCACACATTTTTTAAAAAATTTCTTTTAATACTAATTTAACAAGAACTATCAATTTTAATGGTAATCCATAAAAACAAAAAGGTTCACAGTAAAGCAGCTATCAATAGTTTAGCTAATTTTTATTTACATTATTATGAAAATATCCATCAATTATTTTTATACTTTAGGTATATGGATTATCTGATTTTAAGTAAAAATAGTGAATTTATACCAATCATTAATTTTGATCCTAAACATTTGAACCTCATATACACATTAACACAGAGTACCTTGATGTAATTTTGTACATTTTAAAAAAGAAATTAAATAGTAATACTTTGATAAAAAGAGATGCCTTTAATTTTAATATAAAGGTACCTCTTTTTCAGATTCTGATATTAATATTTCTATTTATAGAAGTATTATTCTTAATTATTTACAACTTAACAATTGATTGGTTAGTAATAAAAATATAATTTTAAATTTAAAAAAGATTATTAAACATTACTTATAGATCAAAAATATCCTTTGAATTTCCATTATACAGACACATTTCTAATAAGTTTCAGATTAATAACTTGTTTTTAAAATAATATTTTAGATATGTTCCATTTTCATTACTATTTTTTTCAATTAAGTTAAATATTTTTGTCAGTTAAAAAGTTTTCATTGGATTTACTTTTCATTCCTGCATACATTCACAAGATTGGGAGAGGGGGACACAGATTATAATTTTTAATAATTTTTTTTTTCTTTTTGCTTCATTTTGAATTTTATCCTTGGTATTTTCCTTCCAATTCTCCATTATTGTATTTTTTTTTCATGTTTCCTTAGAAACAATCATAATTCATCTTTTAATATTTTACTAATGTTTCCTTAAGTGCAATACTGTTCTGTTATGGCAGGAAGCAGTGGCGTGACGGAGAATATTAGGGCCCCATATAACTTTTTACTGTACACAAATACATTGTGGTCTAAGCATTTTTGAATGCAACTTTAGATAAGTTCTCTTTTTTCAAAATGGAGTTACAACTTCCATCCATTACTTTCAATAGGATTTGACTTTGTATTATAAATAGAAAGGGGGGGAGGGGAATTGGAACATGGAATTTAACATGGAAGACATTTAAATGGACGTACTGACAAATAGACATACACACACAACACAATACACAAACACTAGCTGCAGCACACTACATGATGGCAAGTGAGAAGAGAGAAGGGCACGCATAACCGTGTGCTCCGAGTTTTTATACAGGCGGTGGAGGTCAGGCTTGGCCCGCAGACCTGAGTTCAAACCTGAATCAATGTCAAAAATCCTGTCACCTGCAAACAGCAGAGTAAAGATAACTGTCCGTTGATAAGTTGCATGACCCAGGATGTTTTTCATGATAGTGCGAGAGATGAGAGGTTTCGAACGACCGTAAGGCTTTCGAAGCAAAAGATCAGGAGTGGGCATTTCTGTGGCTAGGGCTAAGGATGCCAGTGTCCATGATCAGATTCACCCACAACATTTGAACAGCCTTCAGTGGACTGTCCTCAATAGCACAGGATCCCACAAAGGCCACAATGACAGCTACCACATTGACTGTTAACTGAAACTGTATGCTATACTGTCATACACATTTCTACCCCACATCACAGCTTTCACAATGCTGGTAAAGTTATCATCTGTCAAGATAATATCAGATGCTTCTTTGGCAACATCTGTTCCAGCAATGCCCATGGCAAATCCTACATCAGCCTTTTTGAGAGCTGGTCCATCGTTGGTGCCATCTCCTGTCACAGCTACTACCTCTCAATTGGGATTCAATTTAAAATCAATGATGCCCTTCACCATCATCTTCAACACATTTGTAATGATGACTCTTTTCAATGAAATGAATGCCCGGAAAATCCATGGGGAGCGCAATATTTTTGAAGGATTATTCACAAACCCTATTTTCTATAGCATCCTACTCATCACTACTGCTGCACAGGTGGTGATCATCCAATGGGGTGGTTATGCATTCAGTACAGCCCCCCTCACC
This sequence comes from Trichonephila clavata, assembly GCA_019973975.1. Taxonomy (NCBI): domain Eukaryota; kingdom Metazoa; phylum Arthropoda; class Arachnida; order Araneae; family Nephilidae; genus Trichonephila; species Trichonephila clavata. Next base: position 427,312 of record BMAO01009631.1, on the reverse strand, counting down.
CTGGATCAGTGACTGTGGTGCATTTTTTGGGGGTGTGGTACACTTGTATGGGGTCAGATCATCACCACTTTACCTACACAACGTATTCCTCACACTTTCACATGGGGCTCTGGAACTCCTGAAGATGATGCCCCCTCCCTTGGACAAGGAGGCGGTAGCCCCTTGGACATCCCTCTCACAGGATGTCAAAAGTAGGACTGGCCAGATACTCTGGATAAGAGGACTGACGAGGCTGCAGACACAGCTGAGGGTAGTGAGAGCCTTTAAGAGTACATTGGAGGACATGGAGGAGCGGAGCAGTGTTCACAGCTTGCATAGTTTGCGCAGCCACCCCAAGCAGCTCTCAGACATCAGCTACATCGACGAGGATGTTAAGACGCCTTCGCCCCCCAATGACAAGCGCAACCACACACCAGACGGGGAGACAGCGCCCCTCATGGTCACCTCCCCTGGTTCCACTTCCTCTGGATCATCCATTACCAACAACAACCGGTACCCCCTGCTGCTTGAACCCACCAAGATCCATGAGACCAGCATCTGACTGAAGACTCTATCCTTTTTTAAAGCAGAGAAATATGTGCTTTTTATACAACATGTTTTACTCGAGGGAATTTCATAGAGAGGCGTAGTGTTCTCTCCTTCCCCCTTAAGGGGGACACTTGACATACTTATAGAAAGTAGCATGTATAAAATTTCCTTCGAAAATCCCTCGAGTGGTAAACGAAAAGTGGCTGCCGGGGAAATCAGAGTGTAATGGATGGATATTATTATTATTTACAAAAATATGTCGATTGTCTTTCTTGTGTTGAAGTGTGGCTTCAGTGCTTCAACCAGGAACTAAAATTACTCTAAAAGTACTTCCCCCCACTGCTTGAAAAGAGAACTCCCTTCTCTGAGAATGCTGTTGAGTAGGTTGGTGGAAGTATCTTTCTTCTAAAAGCCAGCCTCTTTTTAATAAGCACAGAGCTTTAATAGAATATGCATTTATTTACTTAAAAGGATATTATTAAGAAACATCTGCCAAATTGGCTAGCTTTATCCACATATTCGTGATGTCTGTTCAGTGTCAGTATTCGAGATATTCAAAAGTGATATTTTTTGTCATTCACATTGAATAATTTATATAATTTTAAAATGTATCAAAATTACTGATTCTTACATCTAAATTGATCATCATGCAGCATTTTACAAGTTTCATCTCATTTGGTTTCATGAGAAATTTGTGAAGAATATCTCGATTGTATCGATGTTTTACAAATTCTTCAATACATCTAACTATATGTTCCTCTAATTAACTGAACATGATTTCAGTTGCAGAAATATTTCACTTTACTTTTACATTGAAATATCTTTATTCTGCACAAATGAACATTATTACAGTTGATAACACTATGCTCCATCCTATTTATTTGAAAATGGCAGCAGCAAATGTAGTATATATTTCAAACGAATTGGCTTTTTAAATTTCATTGAATTAACTGCTTTCTTTAAGCATGCAGATAGTATTATTTGGGACAAAATATATTTCTCTTGTCTAGAAAAAAAAGAGAAAATTAACACCATTTGATGTTCTAAAAAGATTCTCAAAAGGCTGCTTATGAAGCAGTGAATGAATTTTGTAAAATAATAAATCTAGTATCTCACTTGCCATCGTGTAGTGTGCTGCAGCTAGTGTTTGTGTATTGTGTTGTGTGTGTATGTCTATTTGTCAGTAAGTCCATCTAAATGTCTTCCATGTTAAATGTTTAATAAAGAAGAATAACTGTTTGACAACTGCTTCCTCCATAATAATGAACAGGCATCATCAACCCTCATAAATAGTAACCTTATACGAAAAAAACAACACCGTCCACGCTGTGAAAAATCCTTTACTAAATTCGTTGCAATCTTTACTAAATCAGTCATCATTCTATATATATATATATATATAGGAGCACTCAAAAAGCTCCTAGAATTTCATTTTGTAACTCTTTATTACTACAATACAGGTATACATTTACTTAATCACTATCAAAGTACCCTTCTTCAAAACACACTTGCTTTTCTGCTCCTATCATTACTGAAAACAATAATGAAAGTCCTGTTGTGCACCTTCACAAATTCAGCAGTGGCATTGGTTTTTATGTCTGTTCTATATGGCATCAAAAAAAATAATCTTTAAAACTCATTTTGATCACAAGGATGAGCCAGAAATCTAATGATGCTAAATTCAGTCAGTAGGGAATGCTCTTTTCTGCATAACAATCGTATGAAAGGAGACCATTGTTGTAATGACCAACCTTCTTGGCATTTGGTGGGGTATCTTTTTGATTTACTACCTCAGTCTTTTCGAAAACTTGTGCACACAAAGGCCGTTCAACAGTTCGTCCAGATAGTACAGATTCATGATGCACCACATCTTTATTATCAAAAAAACGTAAATGAGCATCGATTTTGTTTTGGATTTGACATGTGATTTCTTTGGTTGAGGAGATGTCTTTGAAACAGCATCTTGATTACATCTTTGTCTCCGGGTCATAAGCATACACCCAGATCTCATCACCAGTAAGGATTGTCTCCAGAAATGTCAGGCTATCCGTGCTTTTTTCAAAACATTCAGATGCACTCAACTGTCAAGCAACTATTAGATTCAGGCTCAGCAGGAGTGGGACAAAGTTTGCATTGACATGTGTTTCATCTTCAAATCATCTAACAGGATTGAGGGAATGGATCTATGTGAGATCCAACATTTTGTACCAACTGACCAATGGTCATTCCTCTGTCTGATCTGATTAACTGTTCACTTGCTTGACCATTCCTTTGTTTTCAGAAGTTGAAAGTCTCTCACTACTGTATCCTCCCTTTCAACAATTTATATCCTTCCAAAAATCTTTAAAATCACTTGTAAACAGCTTTTAATTAATAGAATCATTGCCTCAGTTTGTATGGTTAGCAAAATCTCAGAAGTAAATTTCCCCAATCTGTACATGAACTTGACATACACCCTTTGCTTGAACTTGAACATCACGCCATATGATCAAATTGCCCCATACTTCTACACCTTCCACTTTATTGTCATCTCACTGCCATTATAAAATCAAGTAGTAGCAAAAAAATTTTATTGTGGCATAAAAAGAGTTATGAAGAAATAACAGGAACTTTTTGACTGTCCCTTGTATTATATACAAACACATACATACTATCAATGTAACAACATATTTCAAACAAATATAGGGTAAAATTTAAGACAAAATGGAGCAATATGACAGTGGTGTAATCTACATTCCTGTATTGCGGGGGGCCCTAGATTTTAGGGAGCATAAAGGTTATGGTTTAGCAATCATATATCAGATCCGGTTTGAGGTCCCGAACCTCACTTTGCAAAAGGGTCCAAATAATCTATGAAGCCATTTTCAATTAGAGCATAAATTTTTATATAAAATCAAACGGACTGAAGACTGATTCAATCAATTTGAAATACACAAGGAATTTTTCTCACCAAAATCTAATTTCCAATATTGAGAAAAAATCGCAACATGATTTTATCTTCAAAAAAAAAATCCAAATGCAAATGGAGCACAAAAAAAAAAGACACTTGGCACCTGAAAAAAATGTAGAGAAAACCTTTTTGAAATGGTTCCTCATCCAGTGGAATCGAAATCTCCAATTGATAGGAGTCATGCAGCACAATAAATCAAATAAGATAGTTGCTTTGAAGAAAGGGGTTTTGTATGCTCTACCAGCTGGCGGGATAGATTTTTTTTAAAAAACGGAACATTTCAAAGGCCAAGGTTACATTGGAAGCAGCAAATGTTACATTGGATGGAAAAATATAACTAGGATTATGAAGAGACATATTTAACACTGATGAAAGAGGATAATTTTACAAAATGACACCGAATCCAACGAAATTTGAAAGAAAAAAATGCACAGGCAGGAAGTTAGAGTAACAGTTCTTGTGTGCACAAACATAAATGAGTTTTTAAAAAAACCGTGATAGATAACTGTCAAAAGTCTTAATGTTTTAAGAATGCTAAAAAACTACCTATGAGTTTGAAATGGCCCGCTTATCCAGAGGACAGAACCCGGGACCTTTGGATACGAAACCGAGTAACTTAATCACTACACCAAAATGATCACCATGGTGCGGAGGTTGTTACTGGCTTTTTGATTATATCGCTACATGCTCTCCAGTGAGTTGGTTAGACAAACGAAGGATATATTTGTCAATGGGAGTGGTCAATTCTTTTTTTTATGTGTGTGTTGGATGAGTTAAGTCACTTTAATCTGATGAGTTTTTTTTTCTGGGTTGCTCTTTTTTGAGGGTAGATGGCACCATAACAGGTCAGTATAGTTTTCACTTTTCTTAGTTCAGCTAGGGTCACCAAATGAAGTGGCACACTTATCCAGAGGACAAAACCGGGACTTTTGGATCCAAAACCAAGAAACTTAACCACTACACCAAAATGATCACCATGGTGTGGAGTTTGTTACTGGCTTTTTGATTATATTGCTACAAGTTTTTGACCAAAGCTAGTCAAAAAGCTTGAATGACTTAATTTGTACAAAGAGTTTCTTTATTGAAACAGAGAATTAGTGAAATAAAGTGCAAAATTGTACTTTTAAAATATAATTATACAGCCCACATCCACTTAAAAAATCTTAAGGGAACCCAGCTTGTTCCTCCTCCTTCTTTGCAATATAACTTCCCAGCTGCAAACTCATGGATCAGGGTATTATTCACATGTCACAGTTGCTACAATTCACTATTGCTTTTGACATGCAAATTTTATGAGTAATGTATTGGAGCGAGGAAGAACTATGTGATAACACATTCTGAAATATGTGAAACCATGAGGTGTACTTCAGACATTCCTAGTGACGATGATATCATATTGGAAGTAAAACAAAATAACAATGTGGCTCTGAAAGAAGATCATTCATTAGGTTAGACAGCGGCTCTATGAAGAAAAAATTATTATTAATTGAAACCTACCAATACAAAAATAATTTCAGTGGTATGGGGATTGGGAGAACAATCACTTTAAGAAAATAATTTCAAAATTTAATATTGCCACATAGAGGTCAAATTTTCAAAAAAAATGGAAAAAGACTTAATTTTGGTTACACAGTTTTAGAATCAAAATAAAATTATTTTTCAATACAAATAACCAAAAGTGATGATAATTGATTAGTGACCTACTGAGCACTGAATAACTATGAACATCGTTTGTGTACGAGCTTCAAATTTCCCATGCTATACTCTTCTGCTGCCAGGGTAATAAAAGCCAGATGGACACTGTATTTTTCTTTTCTTCTCTCTTCTAAAGCATTTATTGCCAATAAACTCTGAGGATCTTTCCCCAGAAAAAAAATATATCTTTTCCATAATTTCAGGAAAAATGACATTTCTTTAAGAGCAAGATCCAGACTTAAGATCCTTTGTTAGAATGCAGTAAACACAAGGCATAATGAACTGGAAGCAGAACAATATAACAGGGGAATTCTGAAGCTCGTGAACAAACAAGTAAAATGTTTAAGCAACAAATGATTATGTATAGAAGTGAAGAAAGTTTCGAAGTATATAGTAGAATTATTCTTTCCAATAAATATTGTGTTTTTCATTTTTTATAGTTAAAAGATCTTTTTCCTAGTTGACACTTATATATCTAATATATATTATATACATATATAATATTTATAAATAATTTATCAGAAAACTTTAGTATCACAATAAGTGTTTACAACAAAACCACCATCAAATGCTACAAAATTGCATACAGTTAAGTTTTGGTTATAAAGAACTTTTCATTTGGCTTGAAAAATTTTCACTATAAAGAGTGACTGCATATGAAATGATGTAACTTAAATATATTTTAAAAAGTACTAAACTATCACATCTGAAGGGGAAAAAATTAAGAGATTTAGGAAATAAAATGACAATCTTCACACATGATACAAACAGTTTTGTAAAATAACAGACATTCAAGAAAAGGGCTCAGAAACTATATAGTTAATTTGTATTTATCACGCATAATGTTTCATTATTCTAAATATTGGTCTTTAAAACTGTAAAGACTTACAAAATATAACTTAAATAAATAGATATATATCACATTAAAATCATTTATGAAGTCTATGCCTCTATTTTTCCTGCACAACTTTATGAAATCAATGCATCTCAAAATCAGTCAGATGTTTGAAAAATATGAACAAGTAAAAACAATCTTTGAAAGCAATATTGAGAAGAAATGCTGAAAACATTTTTAAAGGCAAATATAAATTTGTTAAGTACCACCAACACCTTTCAAAAAATATCTAAAAGTCCCACAAATTTCAAGAAAAATCTTAGAAGAATTATCTCTGAATAACATATCTACATTAAGAATTGGGCCGTGGGTAGCCTAGTGGTTAGAGCATCGGACGCCAGACCAGAAGGCCTGGGTTCGATGCCCAATGCCACCAAATACCCTCCGAATACACATGGAATATGTGCTCATTAAATCAGTGGGTCTGAATGGTGTCGGCAACTATCGTGAGCAAAATCGTACTGTCCCCTTCATGGGCTCAAAGCTTAGGCTAACAGGCGTATCTCTAGCCCGTTGCCATGATGAATTTTGTGAGCCTCGATCTGACTACATCAGACAGGTGGCATAAGCAACAACAACAATGTATTAAGAATTCAATGTATGCAAAATACAAATAAAAACATAATGCATAACTTCCTTGAGAATGAGTCAGAGAACATCAGTCTAATTTGAAATTCAATAATTATCTAAAATAATTCAAATTATTTTAGGTAATCATTGCTGCATTATAAAACAAGCATATTTATATTTTTTAACTTTTGGCTAAAAGCAACCTTATGTTTAATGTCTATGTTTTATAAATCAACCATTTGCATAATTTATCTACTACTAAAGATACAAACTTTTTTTTCTTCCTGACACAAAAAGCACTATGTTTTCATCTAATATAGTTTTTAAAAATAAAAAAAATAGCACTCTTGTGTATATTTTACAGCAAAAACATGCAGTACACAAGGAAGTAGCTACTGTTGTATCAATGGTACAGGGCTCCCAACATGTGTAATATTTTGACACTTTAAAATAAGTTTTATAATGCAATCACTTTTTTTTTATTTATGAAAAAAGGTGCCCCCATGAAATTTTGATACAGGGCCCTATTTAAGACTACCTATGCCAGTGACAGTATAATAAAGGGATTTTTAAATGTAAACTAGAATTTACTACAAAATAAATTCTAGTTTATTTTTGTAATAATTAATAAAATATTTGGAAATACAGTAGATTTGGTGGCATCAAGATCAAAGTCTTCCCTTTAGAAATATTCACAAACAAACATGTAATTCTAAAATACATAAATTACTTTAATACAAGGGGTGATCAAATGAAAAGGTACGAAACGACATAAAAATGAAACAGTTAAATATTTGCATATTCCGCCAAGGGAGAATGTAGCGAGACATCTCGGGATGCCATTGGAGACTCTGACTGGGATCGGATCATGCGCGGGTGCCCGCATGCGCAGGAGAGAGCAAAGGCTCTTATAAAAAGCGGCGTCCAAATGATGCAAGCACAGAATTACTCGAGCACAGAAAAAGCATTAACTCCGATGTGTACTGTGAGACACTCCGACGCCTACGCAGGTCCATCAAGAACAAAAGACCGGGGCTGCTCACGGAGAGTGTGGTTCTGCTTCATGATAACACGAGTCCACACGCCTCCAGAGTCACACAAATGGAACTGGACAAGTTCCAATGGGAGACGTTGGACCATCCGTCCTACAGTCCGGACATGTCACCCTGTGATTTCCATGTGTTTGGTCCACTGAAGAAACACCTGAAAGGAAAGCGCTTCAACTCGGACAACGTACTCAAGGACACTGTGAAGGACTGGGTCTCGTCACAGCCACAGGAAATCTGGGAACAAGGAATCCTGCGGCTTGTTCATCAGTGGGATCATTGTGCTCAGGCCTATGGTGTATATTTTGAATAAAGTCTATATTTGTACCCACTGTGTCGTTTCGTACCTTTTCATTTGATCACCCCTTGTACAAGTTCTATACAATAAAATTACCTACAATAAAACAGGAGTTTTTAAAAGTTAAATGTAACTCGCAGCTTTTAAAAATAATGTGACATTCAATATGTTTAAGCATGAATACCTGTTCAATGGCTATCTCTCTATACAATTAAAAATCTAAAAAGTCCAGTGCTTTATATATTACAACAATCTCATTCACATTGACAGTATGGTGTGTTTTTATAGGAGAATACAACAGTTTTAAAAAGTACAATTTTATTTATTACATGTTTGTGTGTACAAAAATATATTTTAAGGTTTAACTAATTTAAAAAAGAATTTAGCTTTTACATGAAGTTCTATGATTCTTTTCTGGAGGAAATTTCAATGCAATAGATTCAACAATGACTTAAATATTGTATATAAATTATACAACTAAATAAAAGGCAGGCAATTGTTTTTATTCAATTCTGCCATTTCTAATTCAAAATGTGTTTATTGTAGAATTTAACATTGTATTTCCAAAATACATGCTTGTTGAAATATAACTTTAAGGCACGCGAATTTCAACATTGAAACTTTTGAGGCAAAATATTATCAGAGATGTATTTAGGGTTTTCACTACCCAGAAACAACATCAGATCATAGTAGTCTGTTCTTTTACTTGAAAAGGTTCAAGCCATAAGACAGTCCATCATGCTTTTCCAGAAATTTTGGAACAAGAAAAACTGCAATTCTCGGTAAATTATTAGATATGATAATGAAAAAGTAAAAATCAAAGGAACAATTACACTTTGAAGACATAATTAAATGAAGAAAGACAAAATCAAGGTATAATACACATAAAAATTACATTGAATTTTTTAAATTAAAAATTCATTTTGAAATCTACTAGAAATTATTTAACATCATTTTGTCTCCACCCCTCCCAAGGTTGGGTTCAGGAACAGATGTCCATCCTCTTGCTACACACACACCTTTCTAAATGCCATACTTTTTAAGCAATGGTATTGAATTACCTTCTGCTGGGGCAAAAACCTTACTTTTAGAAATTTGAATAAAAATAAAAACAGGGGGAATGGAAGCACACAGAAATCAAATGAGAAAATATCAACACTTTCGACACACAACTGAAAATCATCAAGTTGCCATGAAGCTCGACCTCAGGGTTCCACAGAATTGGACAATTCTTTACTTTAACAACTTTTACCAAAATGGTAGCAAAAATACACAAGCATTCCTATTTCTACATTTATTATAAAATAAATAAAAGAAAGGCTATAAAATAAATTCAAACAATTTCTAACTATTACAAAATATGTCACTAAATATGCAATGAAATCCTATTTCAAAAAATAACATTTTTCAAAAACCCTTTAATAAAAATATTAGCATTCATTTTTCTTTTTTATTTTATATGAAATTCAATTATTCAATGCCAGCTGGATAGCATGGTTGGTTTGTCGCGGCCTTCTGCACCTAAGGTTGCGGGTTCAACACTGACCCAAGTCATTGGATTTTCATAATGCAGAAAATCCACAGTGGCCATATTGTATGATTGAACGACATGGAAAAGATCCCTAGAGTGTCTGTTTGGCTTGGGTGCTCTCAGAAAAATTAAAATCCTAGTGCGGGTTCACATCATCAGAGCTCAGGTGCTTCCCTCTATGGAGGAAACTGGGTGTCAAAAATAATTGCGGTAATTGGTATCACAAATATGGTGCTAAAAAGTGATACCAGCTCGTGGGGAATGCACTAGGTCTGTGAAGGTTTAAATACCAATGCACAACCCCATTAGAAAAAAAAATTAGATACAAATAGGTCAAATATTTTTTTAAAATGTAATGTAATATCTCAAACAAAAATGTTCAGAAAAGTAGCAAGCCTAAACAGCTACAGTTTTAAAATCTATTTTGGATTAACATGCAAAGAAATTAAAAATATTTTTCTAATCAAATCTGACATTTTACCACATCCAGACTTTAATTTATGACATAAGTCAAAAACTAAATCTTGCTTTAGCTAAATTTCTTGTTGAGATTAAATTTGACAAACTTTCAGAATTTTAAAGATAAATAATTTATGAATTATTCATTTAGATTTATGGATTGTCTTATTGAATGTATTTAAATCAAAAGTAATCTTTTATACTGAGTTGAACTAAAAAGTAAAAAAATAATTCTTAATATAAGAATAAAATTGATTAAAAAGAAAATTAATGTGATTGGGGTAAAAGTATGGGGTGCTCTATATCAATTGTTATAATTTCTTACTTCTATTCCAAAATGCTGAGTTAGTGTAAAAATGTAGTACAAAGCACCACATGCTTTTACCACAATGACATTAATTTTCTCATTAATTATTTTATTCTTATATTAAGAATTATTTTTCTACTTTTTAGTTCGTTTCAGCATAAAAGTGTCTTTAGTTTTTTTAAACAATAATTTATTTTTCATTTTTTAGTTTGATCTACAATAAAAGTGTATTAAGTTTTTTACACTATCATTTATTCATTGTTGAATTTATCCTTGAATTTGGTATTTGGAGCCAGAATTACATGGATGCTGAAATTAGTCTTGCTCTTCAATGGGCATTAATTAACGGGTCTGAAGGGGGCATTTATTCTCTCCGTTTACAGGGCCTTGGATGAGTCCAGTAGCATTATACTTCAAAGATTTTATCTCTATAGATACAGGTCAAGATAACAGAAATGTGTTAAGAAGTTTGAATTAAAAAAAATTTAATGTACCATGTTCTTATAACATGCTAAAAAGAATAAAATTTCTCCTTTTTGTTTTTTCCCCTCTATTTTCACATTTTCATGTATTGTTATCCACTTCTGAACTATGGTCCAACTTTCAAGTCTCTAGCACATCCGGAAGTCAATTTAAAATCAATTACAAAATTCCACCCAGACAGACATACAAGAAAGCGAGTTAATAAAAACATCATAATGTTGTCAATCATATTATCACCTTTTAAACGTATTGCTATAATGTTAATTCGTATCATCACTTCTAAACGTATTACTTTATAGAAACAAAAAATATTTAGCAGTTGGAACATAATTTTTTTTCACTTGCACAAATCTTTTTTTATTTCCATTTCCAGAAAAACTAGACAATTGTTTATATTATGGTAAGAAATTGCTGACGCACACCCACCCTCCTTTTTCTTCCATAAAGAACACTTTTTTTTATTTGTTTTATTTCTATTAACCACAAGTGTATTCGCTTTTAGGGTTATACCTTAATCTTTTAGACGCTAAATCTGGAATTAGTCGTCACCAAATCTGGAAAAGGTATATGGAATAAGTTGCCAAATCTGGAAGTGGTATATGGAATTGTCGCCAAATCTGTAAATCCCTTTTCCTGACGATCCTGATAAGGACAATGGAACAAAAATATGAAATTATTATATTGTCATCGATCCTTGACAAGTGTGCAAATTTGCGAATTAATCTGACCTTTTAATGTGGGTAAAAATAGAGTTCAAAGACTCCGTTGCATACAAGTGAAACTTATAAAAGTGTGTTAAAAACACATATACACAGTTATCATTAAAACTGTTGAAAAGATTGATATTTTTTTTTGAGTATAAAGAAATAAATATTTTGTGAAGATACATCAGTTTAAAATATTTTTATGCTAGTGAAAAGTATCACTGTTGCATTTTGCATTCCTAATCAACAAAAATAACTCACTCTCAATTATGTACATTTTTTTTAAAAATTCAATTGAAAAAATTTCTCTGGTAATGTACAAGTTGGGTGCAGAGCAATATGTTGAATTAGTAGAAATTGTTTCCAGAATCCCAGTGACTGAGTGGTAGCATAACGCACTTCCACATCACAGGTCCAGGGTTCAAAGCTCGGGTTGGGCAAGGTCGACTCAGCCTTTCATCCCTTAAGTGAGTCAATAAATAAGTACCAGGCTTCTTAGAAACTAAACACTGGGATTTTGTGTCAGACTGAACGCCTGACCGGAACATCTGCTCATGTACCTCAGCACCCAAGGCCACATATACTGAGATACACACAGTAGACCTTGGCTCTTATGGGCTGTTGTGCCACTGAGTTTAATTTTAGAAACTTTTCCAGATACTAATAAAAAGTTGATCAATTGTTTTTAAATTCGAAAACTGAGGACAAAATCATAGTGTAATATTTCCCACACAAAAAGTAGCACGCACAGCAATGATAATAAAATATCCCATAAGTTTGTATATAATTCTGAATTTAATTCAATTTTTGTATAAAATTATTAATGAAACTATTTAAGATATTGTTCTACCATTGCTAAAGGACAAATCAAAAAAGAGACCAAATAAAATCAATAATTTTCTTTCTTCTACACAAATATAAACAGATTAATAAATGGAGGAAGTTATCATTAAGGACTAATCTGATTAACCCAAAAAAGTTGACAAACATGATCTCATTGATAAACTTATTCTAATTAATCTAGAAAAAGAAACTTTCAGTTTAATAAGTTACCAAATTTTTTTATTTAGTTTTTTTAAACTTTTTTTTTATTGTAAGACAATTTTCAAAAGTTGCATCTTATTTTGTGAAGATAATTAAAATTTGTACATGAAAACGTGATATATAAATATCAAATAAGCAAAAAGTCTTTTATATTATTATTTTACTTCCAAAGGGGCTGTGGATTGATATTTACCATTGTAGACCTAGTACATTCAAAGGAAACTTATCACTTTATAGTGCAGCACCATATAGGTGGAATACCAATCTCCATAATGCAATTTTGACACCCAGGTTCCTCCCCAACTCTGATGATGCAAATTGGTACTAGAAATTCAATTTTGTAGAGAGCACCCAAGCCAAACAGGCACTCCAGGGATCTTTAACATGCTGCATAATCATACGACATGGACGGTGTTGATTTTCTGTATCATGAAAATCCACCAACTTGGGTTGGGGTTGAACCTGCAAACCTTGGGGAAACTAGCGACAAACCAACTACGCCACCCAGCTGGAAAATAAGCAAAAGTAAAAAAACAATTTTTTATATTAAAATATACAATTAAAGACAAAGATGTGTAACTTTTTACTATGCTAATTTTTTAGACACATGAATATTTAAAATTAGTAATATTCAGTCAAATGATTATTAATTATACAACTTAAGGAACAAGAAAATTAAGATTGTTAACTTTCAAATACATAATATACTTTTACCTATGAATAAATCAGAAACAATTAAATTTTACTTGAAATACTGACAGATAATTATTAGAAAAATTGAAAATTAAGAGAACAATTTTTCAAAGAATGACAAAATAGCAAAAACTTTAAAAAAAGATCAACATCAAGAATAAATTATTCATTTACTTTTTTCTTTATAAAACTTCCACATAAACTACCAATTTCTTAAAAAATTTTGATTATATTTTAAAGACATCTTTATTTTGGTTATAACCTCAACAACCTCATTGAAAATCAATTACAAATTAGAAACAATGACTTTTTTTTTTTACTGAAATTTATGATAATGCTTACAAACAGATAAAACATTTTATAAAAATCTGCTAAACAAATAAAATTAGTTAAATCATAATAAACATAATAAAACTGGTTTTTCTCCCATACTAAAAATTTATACTTTGTAAAATAAAATATAAATAAGCATAATAATGTAATAATTTAGGAAAAACTACTCCCTAAAATATGAATATCAAATTTCACACAAAGATAATTTGATTTACAATGTAATAAAAAAAAAGATACAAAAAAAGATAAAAATATTTATAAAAGAAAAATACAATTTTCCTATAATATTTCTAATCTCCTTACCAACTACCTCATAAAAACATGGTGCTTGTATATTATCCCACAGTCCAACATTGGTGAAATGATAGGCACTCATCAAACACAACTCAATCATTTTGCCATCAACAATGATATTTAAAAGTAATAACTGGCAAGTTATTTTGTTACATCACATCACTTAGTAGCTGTTTGTTTTGTAAAAATGGTTGAAAAATGCACATATTTTGAAAAAAATGGCAAAAAAAAATCTTTTTTTTATTTATTTATTTAAGAATAAATATTTTAGAACCTTGTGTTAGTCAAAAAATAAAAAAAATACAAAAGCAATCAAAAATTTATTTTAATTTTGGATTTGTGGATTCACATTACAGATCAGATCTAAATATCGCAATATGGTGTTTATATTGACTTTTATTGTCTTTCTTTCAAATAGCAGTTTCAAAAAACACCTATTTTTTATCAGTATAAATATTTTTTAACAGAAATAATATATATATAACAATAGTATTTATTTTAAAATATTACTCAAAGTTTTCTTTTATCTGATACATTTGGAGAAGCAAGGTGCAGCATATAGTAATATTATAATTATTACACTTTGCTTTTCCTTTCCTTTACAATCCCTTTTAGTACAACACAAGATAGTGTCCTGTGAGAATTTCTTTTTTTGGTATAGGTGGAATAGAATTGGGAAAATGACGCTTCATTAAACCATAGAATTTCAGAAGATTTTGGTCAACCCGATTTTTTTTTTATTTGTATCGCTAGGATAATTTTGTATAAGTCTTTCTACTAATTTGCTTCTGAAATCTAAATTTCTTTCACCTCAATTTTTTTTTAAACAAAACATATACATTCCAAATGCTGATGTCTAGCACAAATGAAAGAATACTTTATTTTAATATTTATCTAACTGTACTATAAACTCTATCTAAATTTCCAAAGTCATAGCAACGAATCACAGTCAGTCTCACTAGGACAGGGGGCAATTGCATAAATTTGAGTGTGAAAATTACAGCAGCATAAAATTTCTTTCACCTCAATTTTTTTTTAAACAAAACATATACATTCCAAATGCTGATGTCTAGCACAAATGAAAGAATACTTTATTTTAATATTTATCTAACTGTACTATAAACTCTATCTAAATTTCCAAAGTCATAGCAAAGAATGACAGTCAATCTCACTAGGACAGGGGGCAATTGCATAAATTTGAGTGTGAAAATTACAGCAGCATAAAACACAACTCTGCCTGAATTATCTCAACTGCCCAGTTCCATGCAATCAAATTAACTCAATGGCACACATTAAGGGGTTAATATGTAAGTACCAATATCACTACAAGAAATGATTATTTCGAGAAGTTCAGAAAAGCGAAATTGTTACTTAAATTAAAATATGATATAATTACATCTTTTAAATCCATAATGTATCAACAATAGGGTAAGTTATCAATTTACCTCAGAAAATAGTTTACAAATAAAGTTGATATAATAAAGGGACACAATTGAGACTTTTAAAAAACTTAAAAATACTACAAGGAATGGAAAAAAAAGTTTTTTTCTGAACAAAACTGTGTAGGGGAAAAAAAGGAAATATGTTAAGAACGCTGATAATAAATTGTAAAAATATGCATTTTAAAATCATAACCAAAATGCAATAATATCTGAATTTGACACAGTATAATATTAAAGTCTCTTCTGTTATTCAAAAATAGTAGCATGTACTCATTGATACCATCATTATATTCTCAAGCAATATCAAAATTATGATAAAAGTTATAAAAAGATTTAAATTGTGAGTTAAGTATATATATAAATACCACATAAAATCTAATTCAATTGTTATTAATTCCAAAGTAATTTATTAATATGAAGCATATTCAGAAATATTACTTCCAAAGTAAAAAAAAAAAGTACATTACTAAAATCAATACATGCTTACGATTTAAATATTCCTCTTCTCATATTCCTGCATAATGAGTCATCAGATGCATATATCTTCTTATACTTTAAATTCATTTACTTTATGAAATTCATTATTAATTGTACTATAATAACATAAATGCATAGCGAAAGATCAACAAAAAAATGTACATCAATAGCTTATTTACTATGTTTGTGTTGACGAATCTAGAATAAATCTTTATGAAAACTAATTATTATCTAAGAAAAGAACTGTTGTTAAAACAAACTTACATTCAGAAAAGTTTCAAAAAATCGAGAATCTTTTTTTAAACATGAAAACTAATGCACCTTGGCATTCATTCGATAGACAAATTTTTCAAAATCTTAATATTTCATTAGATTATACTAAAACTGATTTATGAACTTGCATATTTGACACAATGCTAAAAAATGCTGCAGAATTTGTCCACAAACATAAACTTTGTTCAACGATGAACATTCACTTCAAATTACTCACTGTGATCAAAATTATAATTGCATTCAAATTTGCAACAAAAACTATATTATTTAAGTATTTAATAAACACATTATAACGTAATCACACAGCTGTGACAAATCAAACGTCGTCGTTTGTCGATAAATACATTGAACGAAAACTATGAAGAAATTAGGTGTTGCGTACTAATCCAACATGATGTTAAAATAAAATTTTCTTTGATATATAGTTTTCTTCGCAATAATACTTCAAATATGATTAAAATTCCTTTAATTACATTTAATATTTGTTTAAGTAAAAAAACTATCAAAATATTTTATTTAAAAAAAAATTTGTTCTATTAAAATAAATAACAATTTTGTAGGAGTTAAACGAAAACTATACATCTCTAGATAGTGTTATAGTTGTATTTGTTTCATTTTTCTATATTTCCTGATTTGAAATTTAAACATAAAATTATCGGGCACATATGAGGAAGGAGCGGAACTGTAACTTTAACTCTAAACTGTCATGTGCATTGGGTATAAACAAACAAAATAATACTAAATTGATGTAATTTTTGTTTCATCTTAATTTTCTATTAATTCGTAAGTTTTCCATAAATTTTCAAAATTGTTTTTCAAAAATATTTTCTCGTTTTCTTAAAATTTTGAAAAAAATCTTAGCATTGTTATTGTTGCAAAGGATTTAGTTCTTTTTTTATATTAGTGCATGAAATCTTGTTTAACATGTGTTTCCTTTTCAAACACAAATTTCAGCAACCTGCTTCTGAAGTATCTTAAAACTATTTTCTGAAGTAAGTATTGATTGGATCCTGTTTTAGTTCACACTTTGGTTTTGAATTTTTTTATTGGGAATTAATTATCTTGCTTGTTAATGATAAAAATTCTATCGTTAATTACCGCATGTTCGCATAGTATATATATTTTTAACTTCGAAGTCCTAAAAAGAGAATAAATCTTTGAAACTGTGGTGGAATGTATTTTGAATGTTATGATTTGTTTCCATGATTAGTATCTTGTATATCTATAATCTATGTTCTTGTTTCCTAAGCAAATAATTCTTTTAAAAAATTTGTTAATGCTTTATGTACTTGCTCTTCTAATTTACCTTTTTCTTTTAAAGTTATGTACATGAAGAAAATAGCATAGCATATGTATCACCATAAATTCCTTCCTTACTTATAATATATTTTAAAAATTAAAACCTCTGTTTGATTATTATGAATATAATTTTTTTTTTCAAAAACATTCTCATTTATTGGGGAATTTTGAAAATGATTAAAATGTTCATTTCTCCTTTAAATATATGTTCGATGTTACATAAGGCTTGTATGAAATTGTAAATCTGCTAATTTTTTCAATTCTTTCATTATTCAACTATGAAAAAGGGTGAGTGGAATTCAGTTGAAATATACATAATCAATTATCTGCCTTACAACTTTTAAGCCTTTAATTTTTTTTTTATAATTGTATGAGACTATTTTAAAAGTTGCTTCACTAAATTTCATGTTAATTTGCTTACAAAATGGATAATTTATGTTTATTTAAAAACAAAATTTTTTCTTAAATTCTCTTAGTATGGGATCTCTCTACTGGGAAATATTTTATTTATAACTTAAAAGTAATACCCAAGATGTAGGGTAATTAAAAATGCAAACTGGTTATATATGTTTTGATACTAAATATATTTTAATAATAACATTTTTAAAATGAGGAGAAGAAAGAAATAAAATGCAGGTGATAATTTTTCTATTTTGCATTTTGTCTACTAGCTTTTGGAACTTTTTTTTTGTTTCTTTTGATTTCTGTGCCTTACTGTATGATATAATTTTGATTTATTTTCTCAGTGTCAGGCTGTATTAGTTTGATTTTTCTTTTTTTGCTTGATAATAGATCAATAAAAGCATATTTATGAAAAAGCATTGTGGGTTGATCTTTCTCCATATTGGTTTTTGTTAGAGGGAGAGAAAAAATTATATGTGTGTGTCCTTGATGTTATTCCTTATCATTTACGTGTATGAATAGAATGTTAAGTCTTTAACATTCTTAGACTCTTAGACTTTTGATATTAAAGAGTGGGTGGAAACTTTATTTGTAAGCTGACGGATATATTTCACATTAGAAGCTGCTCATAATTCCATTGCTCCAGTTACTATGGCCGCGGTAGCCGAGTGGTCTAGGCATCAGATCGTGGCTAGCATGTCTTGAGTTCGATTCCAGTACCACTGAAGACCCGCCGTGTAGGGGAGCGATGCACGTTAAATCTGTCGAGAGCTCAAACGTCCTCCCGTTGGTGTGGTGTGGTAGTTTAGAGAGGGGGGTGCCAGCTCAGGTGTCGTCCGGGTCACTTGACCATAGTTCAAAATTACGCGGACCTTCCCCAAAAGCCCTCGTGTAGCTGAACAGTGGGATGTTAATATTTACTCACTCACTGCTCCAGTTACTATAAATCTTATTTGTTCTGTGCTAGTGGGGGGGGGGGAATGAAAATTACAAAAAAATCACAAAACTTGATTCCAGTGAATCTTTTTCATTGTGATACTGATGAGGAACTTTTTTTTTCTGTATTTGCATGTTTTATTTAATTTTTAAGAATGACTCAAGTTTAACCACTTTCTTTCTGAATTTGTTTTTATTTGTTATTTTCTCACTCACTTTCACTCTGTTTTGAAAAGTTGCTCTAGGGATGATATTTACATAAGTTAACAAATTTTAACATGGAAAATTTCAAATAAAGGGCATTTTGTTAACATTTTGAGAAAAAAATTCTGACATCAAGCCCAAAGTATTGTGAAAGAAATGTGCCAAAAAAATAACTGTAATGAAATGTCTAATAAAAACATATTATGAGAAAAATATTTTTAAATCAACTAGTATACATTCTAGTTAATTCAAAGTCTAAGTAATTTTAATATTTTGTTCTAAAATATAATTAAATATTTCAATATATTTATACCACATCCTGTTTTACCAACTGAAAGTAATCTCCTTAAATATATCAAATCTGAATGTAGTGAATTTGGTCTATTTATTCTTGTAATATTTTATTAAATATTAAACTATTTAATAAAATATGTACTTGCTACATATCAATATTCCTAGTTTCAATATTCTACTGATGTGCTTTTGTATATTTTTGAGTGAACATGCAAAGCCATAGCCAAGTATGCTAGTACCTTACACTTATCGAGTAAATATGGATTTGTCTGCTTATTATTTAAGCATCATTTTGCTAATGATTATTTTCATTTTCAAATTCAATGTTTTGTCTAATAAATAGGTTGTGAGGTTGTGGAGTTTTTTGTTTTAGGAGCAAAAATCTTTGAATTTTTCAATGATAATATATTTAGACCAGCAACAGAAAGTGGGGGAAATTTGCATTTCATGAGTTCATGCTCCTTAAATAGTCACACAGATTTTTGTTCTCTCATAAAATTTCTTGTTTTCTACTAAATACTTCTTATAACTCTTTAGCAGAGCAGTACTTATGAATTGAAAAGTTGCTAAATAGAAATTTTTTAGTATGTTTAGTACAATTGATTAATCATCAGATGTTACTGTTCTGTAAAATTAGCAGCTACTAGCAGAGTAATTTTTATTTCTGCATATGTTATGTGTTATCACCAATAATGTCTGCTGGGCAATATTTGTGTCTGACTCACTGAAAAAAGTATCAAATTTTCTCCAATTTCAAAAAGTCACCTTTGAGTTAGTGGCTTTTCATAAAAATGTGATTAATCAGAAAGTGCTTGAAATTTTATTAGATTACATCATATTCTGTGTTGAAAATGTACTTCATCAATTTTATCATTAATTTGTAGCAATTTTTGTGAAGTGAAAAATAATTTTATACCATTACATAAATTCTTCTTTGATTGCTGATCAGTTACATGTGTGTGCATTGCAGTAATTTCCAACAATGTTTTTTACCTTTTTGCCTCATTTCTTTTTTTTTTTAATTCCTTCTGATAAAAATTATTTTATGCTAATGTATAAAATACTAGTTTACAATCAAGATAACTCAATAGTTGGGGGGGGGATAACTATTATTTTTTCTTGTATCTAACTACTGTTGAGATTGTAAGAGAATTTTGTAAAATTAAATCAGTACCTTTCCACACCACAGGTCCAAGGTTCGAACCCCAGGCTGGGCAATGTTGACTCAGCCTTTCATCCCTTCATTGTGTCGATAAAAGTACCAAGCTTGCTTGGGAACTTAGCACTGGGGGTTTTGCGTCAGACTGACCACCTGACCAGAAAGAGCATCTGCTCATGCACCTCAGGGCCCCAAGGTTATGTATACTGAGTTGGGCACAGTAAGCTTTGACCCTCATGGGCTGTTGCACCACTGAGTTAAGTTAAATCAGTACTTTTAATTTCAATTGTTGCTTTAACCCTTTGAAGCACGGAAAAATAAATTCGCTGAATTTTTCAAAATAAAATTATAAATGCAATGCATAGAACCTAAGAACAGAGAAAATACCTTTAAAAAAAATTACAGTACATCCCCCCCCCCGGGGGAGGTAGTTTCACAGAAGTACCACCGCACACCTACGACATAATTCTCGGATGAACAATATATGATTTGCGTCAGATTTGTAAGAATATTCTTTATATATTTTGTAATAAATTTACTAAAATATGCAATATTAAGTATTAGAATTACTTTTTAAATATTAAATAATACAAAATATAACTATAAGCAATTGAAATCAACTTCAGTAGCCAGTAAAGTTTTTTTCATTGTTTCTTTATTATTAAATTATTAAAACATGCAGTAATACTGAAATAATAAACCCCTCCCCCAAATCAATGGCAAAAACCCCATAAATTATTAGTTATTTCACTGCCTGAGTCAAAGAAAAGGAAAAAAAAGGGCTAAATCTCTCACATGTGTGTGCTATAAGCCGAAGGAGAAACATATAATTTTGATGTTCTAGGTGCGCAGTGGTATCAGTCTGAAACCACCTAAAAGTATCTTTATATAAGGCACTTCTTTTCCTACTTTATCATACTAAAAATTAGTTATGCTATGAAGAGCATATGCAGCAAAAATGTACATACCTTACTTTGAATTTTTGTCTATTTTTATTTGCTAAAAAAAATCTTTTTTGGAGTGTTTAAAAAAGGCTTTTAAAATGATGCATTTTCTCACAGAAAAAGAAGTTTTTTCTCACATGCTGACATCTAGTATCTTTTAAGAGAGTTAAAAGATATCTTTAGAATTATTGGTTTCATTAAAATACCACTACACGTTTAGAGGTATTTTTTAGAAAATGGTTGTTCCAGAGAGATACCACCGCACGTTAAAGGGTTAAAAGGTTTATTTCCTTAATTGTAGCTTTTGTGCACTTTCTTAAATTTTAAATCTATAAACTTTAATTCTTAAATTTAGTTTTATTATGAAATTGTTTTATCTATTAAAAAGTTAGGCAAGAGTAACTCATGTGTAAATTTAAGTAATCATCTAGATCTCATGTAATTTCTTAAAATAATTTTATAGATTAACAAGTTATACCTAGTTGTGCCATAAGTTCTGATTAAAAAAGTTTGAGATTGTCTGAGGGGACTCAAATGTAACAGACAATTCACAATTTTTTTTTGGAGATCTTTTATAATATTTTTCAAAAAAATTGTAATCTTTTAAGCATGTTGTTCAAATTCAGTCACTGTGGAATGAATGTTGAACAGAGGTGTTCTGCAATTATTTTTCTGCTTCAAAAAAAAAAAAAAAAAAAGATCCATTTAGAAATTTTAAGGCTCTTAAACATCAGTGTTAAACATCAAATATTCATTTATCAAACAAAAAATAGATTTTCTGAAACCAACAGTATTACAGACTATGCTAGAAGCGGTTGTCAATGAAGGGAGAAAACCAGCTCTCATCAAAGTAGTCTGGGAGAGAATTTTTCAAAAGAAGATTCTTCTTGCTAAACAAATTAACCTATCAAAAATAAAGATTTTTCATAGTAAAAAAATTGTAAATGAAGACATTAGATGAAGAGACTATTAAAGAATAAATGGTCATTTTCTTACAAAGAAATTAAAGCACCAGAAGTACATTGTTTCAAAACCACCATTGCAGCAAAACACAGATAACAGCCACAGATTAATTAAGTTTACTCTGAAGGAAAGAATTTTTGTCTTTGAAAAACTAACTGCCAGAATGACCATGTATATACAAGGAGTGCTCAAGAACCTAAAAGGAAGAAAAAATACTTGCACGGAGCTCATCATCTGACTTCTGTAATGGTTTGCTGGGGTGTCAACTATAAATGGCATCTTAGAGATTCATTTGGTAAGAAAGGACTAAAAACATGGCAAAAGTTTATCAAGGCACTTTCTTAGAACCAATAGTGAAGCCCCTGAAGGTAAACCTATCCAATAGAACTGAATAGACTTTTCAGCAGAACTCTGATCCTCATCATAAGATGAAGATGACCCAGCAATGCTTGAAAGAAAATATGTCGGATGTCTCAAAGCACAAGGATTGGCCTTCCAGTTTTCGAGATTTAAATTCACTTGACTATAAACTGGGGTCACTATTGGAGGTGAAGTCATCCCAATTTGAACTGTCTTAAATGTTCTTGAAGAAAAGCAGTGACGGAAATTCCCACGGAGCTTAGTGCTTGCCTTGCTAGTATTCTACAAAATATTTTAAGAAAAAGGAGTCTAAATTTTTAAAAATTTCAAAATAATAGATAATTTTTTCCTATATTTTAGAATGATTGAATTATTGGAACTAGTACATGTTTATGTGTCAAGGTTGACTCAGCCTTTCATCCCTTCAGTGGGTCGATAAATGAGCACCATGCTTGCTTGGGAACAAAACACTGGAGGTTTCACATCAGTCTGACCACCTGACTGGAACATCCGCCCATGCACCTCTGTGCCGAAGGTCATGAAAACTTAGATGGGAACAGTAGGCCTTGGCTATCATGAGCTGTTACATCACTGAGTTTAGTTTATACACTGCTGTTTGTAAAAAAAAAAAGGAAACACATTGAAGGAATCATCAGAATTAAATGAACTTTGCAGCAAATATTAATTATAAAATGTTACGTAAAAAAGTAAAGTTTCAGAGCCACCGCGCATGTGTGGCATGCGCAATGCCCTATGAACTGATACTGAAAGCATATAAATAGAGGGCTGCAGCGGAACATTGAAAATAGTTAATGATTATTTGTTAGTATCGAATGTTTAGTTTAGTGAGACCTACGTATGCCTCCAGGACGAAATAAGGAGAAATTCCAACAACTTATGGAGTTTGAACAGGGGAGGATTATCAGCCTATGAGAAGGAGGATTTTCCTATCGCGCAATAGGAGCTTGTGTGCAGCGAAACAGTTCCACGGTGATGCGAATTTAGAAGCGGTGAACCGATTAGCACAGAACAACTCGAAAACCTGGCAGTGGACGATGGAAGATGACATCAGCGCGCAACAATCGACACATGCTCCCCATGGTGGTGAATAACCATACAGCTTCCTCAGGCAGTTGACAGTACATTGGTCTACTGCTACAGGTGTAATGTTGGCTTCATCAATTTGTCAACATCTGCTGCACCGTGGATTGCTTGCAAGAGTGCCTTTATACAAGATCCCCCTCATGGCAAACAATCAACTGCTGCATCTGCAATGGGCTCATGAGCATAAAGCTTGGCAAGTTGTTGGCACCAAGTTGTCTTTTCAGATGAATCACACACTTCAATTTGTGGAACCATGATGGTCGCAATCGTGTTAGACACTATGACAGTGAACGCTGCCTTCAAGAGTGGGTTTTCGAATTGCATAGTGGCCTAACAAGGGAGTTATGGTTCGGGGTGTAATTTCGTTTCAGGGACTATCCAATTTGCTACAAATTGAGGGTAATCCCAATAGCAACAGGTACGTTCGTGAAATGCTACAGCCTGAAGTCGTTCCCTTCCTGCAAGGCATCCCTGGAGCTATCTTTCAGCAGGATAATGCTTGCCCACATGTTGCAAAGATTGTTCGAGACTTCTGTTCAGCCCAACACATGCAACTTCTTCCTTGACTTGCTTAT
This sequence comes from Trichonephila clavata, assembly GCA_019973975.1. Classification (NCBI taxonomy): domain Eukaryota; kingdom Metazoa; phylum Arthropoda; class Arachnida; order Araneae; family Nephilidae; genus Trichonephila; species Trichonephila clavata. Next base: position 403,050 of record BMAO01009631.1, on the reverse strand, counting down.
TTGCTGGATGTGTCGCCTATTGAGCATGTGTGGGATTTGGTTGGTCGGCCACTCACTCGTGATCTGCACCCTGCAGCTTCAAAAGACAAACTTTTGCACACATACAAGCAATATGAAATTCTCTTTCACAAACAGCCATTCAAAAAATCTGTTTGACTCCATACCACATCGCATAGCAGAATTTATTGCTGTGCATGGTGGCTACGCCAAATACTGATTTTGGATACTTAATATTGTTTTTTTGCTGTAAAAATTTCATCATTTATTTGTACTAATACAAGTCATTTTTGCATTACATTTCATTTAATTCTGATGATTCCTTCATGGTGTTGCATTTTTTACAAACAGCAGTATATGTTTGTGTGTGAAGTATTGTGCATTGTTTACTATGCAAAATTATTCATATTTCTTTGCAAGATAAGAAAATGAAAGGCTTGAAAATTGTAAAAAAAAATACTTTCTGTTATTGAAATAAGGTTAGATTTGAGTTCTGTATGAATTATGACCTTCTCAGACATAAATGTACATTTTGTATCTATTATTCATACTCTACTGCACTGTCGAGGAAAAACTAGGGAATTTTGCACCATTTGTTTCTCATTATAATTTAATTTATATACAAATTGATAAAAATTATTTCTTTGAGCAACATATCTATGAAGTATTTATCCCAAGTATGATGTATGAGCTTTTAGTCCTAAGGGTATGCAGACTGTATCACAAGCCGAATATTTTTAAGTACTTTACCTTTTCTGAGTGTTTATCCACTGTCATCCTTGAAAAAAGGTTTGTACTCACTGAATTATGAAAATGATGTCTGTAAACCCATTAGAGTCTTGGTAAACTATTACTGATGTTGCATAAACTCAAAGATATGGAAGGGTGTTGTTGCCATTGTGTATAATGCTCACCTATACTATTACTGATATATACCCATGATAATAATTTTCATAGTATTTTTATTCATGATAATTTTCAAGTTCTCTTCTCTTTCTACATTGCTAATGCTTAGGATCACTTTTGATGAGGAATCTGGATTCCTCAGATAAGATCACTGTTACTGACTAACATAAATACTGTTACATCAACTTAATCATTCTTTGAGCTGGTTTTCATGCATGAAAGTGTAATGATTTATCTGCTAAGAAACTTTTCTGAAAAATATGTAAATGTTTATATTGTTTATTAGTTATTTGGTGTTCTCTGTTAATGAAAAATGTTCCTGTTCCCTTTAAAAAGTTACATTTTCCACCTTGAAATATGGTGTTCCTTCCAAAGCCTCTAGCATGCTTTTGCAGAACAATTCCTTATTCAATGGGCTTTTAATCTTTAAAATGAACCTACCACCTATTGCTGTAGCAACTTAGTAACATTTGAAGTGCAATTTTGTATAAATCAGTTGTTCTTTACAAAATTGTCTAACAATGTAATTATCAAAGGAAATAATATTGATAGTTTCCTTTAGATGAAAAATTTTTAAGAGTATTCTGTGTATTATTTGTATTGTATCTTCCCTCTGAAATCTGATATTCCCTTCTATAATGACTTCAGAACCATTTTATCTGTGTTCATAAACTGTTTGAAGCCACTGGCATTTACTGATTAGTTTCATGGGAAGGATTACATTTAAAGAAAGAAATGAAGATAAAAAATCAGGATGTATTCTTTATGTTAAAATTAAAAATATTTCAGTCAATCTGAGAGATTTGAACCCCCAAATCCACCCTTGTGTATGCCATGAGTTGAAACTTTGAATCCAGCTGAAATTATGGGTCCATGCATTGTAATGTTTTTTTTTTTCTGTATTTCTTTATTTAAATTTTTTGACTTGCTGTAAAATATTTTGAAATGAAAAAATCTGCCTATTTCTTATATAACCCTAAATAAGTTCTCTGTATGTAATATTTCATTCCATTTTTTTGAAGTATAAAATATTTAAAAATGTTTTATGGTAAATAAATTTTATTTAAATATAACCTTAAAAGTGACTGTGTATTTTTTAAAATTCAGAGTTAGAAATCTTGTAAATTTACTCTTTAAACCTTCATTTTTTTTTAGAATTGTTTTGATTTTTTCAGTAGTTTTTTTCACCAAAGAAAACAATGCTAAAGGATCATGTACTCTCTTTTTGAAATTCGAAAAGTGTTAACTGTTTCAAAACCTGGTGGCAGTAAAGGAGTTAAAATTGTACTGGCTGCCTACACTGAAAATAAAGATAACAGTGTATTGGCATTAGTGTGTAGTAATGGTAAGTAATTTTTACTTATTGCATTTAGCTCGAATATAAAGCATTTCATTTTTAAATTAATGGGAATACTTTATTTAAAAATTAATCTCTTTGTATTTAATTTCAGAAATCCCAAATCTGTAACACAAGTTATAGAAACTTAATGTAATGAAATTTTAAAATCAAAAGAAATTCATCAGTAATTTTCTATTAGTTTATTCTAAATTTACAGTTTTTATAAATTTCAAAATCTAAAGCAACTATAAAAAATTATGTATAATATATAATTATCTTTTTAAAAAAATGGGTACTCCTTAAGTTAACAAAAAATAAGTTACTGTAAATTTTATTGAATATTTTCCATGGAGGAAAACAAGCAGTATTCACTATATTTTGAACTTTAAATTATTTCATATATCTTCTATGTCTGTCTCCAAGTAACTTTAATGTATGTATTATCATCTAATGCCATAAATTTACCATGTTAAATTAGTCTTGTACAATCTTTAGTCAGGAACATTATCAATCTGAAATGTGGCTGCAGTAGCCTAGTGGTCAAGATAACGGACTCATGACTGGTTTGTTATGAGTTTTACCCTTGTGCTGCTGATCAGCCACAATGTAGAGTGGGCTTCTGCTTGTTAAATCTGTTGCAACTAAAACGTCCTCCAGTTTGTGTGGTGTGGAAGAATAGAAACTTGTTATCAATAACAATGTCATTTAATTTTTCCATTATGAATATTACATTTAAAGAAATATCTTCCCATTTAATTTTGCCTTTCAAAAACATACTTCAAAAACTTTGGTTCAGAAAAGTTGAACCATTCCTCAATCTATTCATAACAAGTTTTATTTTTTTTAAAAAAAACTCCAAACTTATAGAAATTTATCCTTAATCCCAGATTTTGAATACTCCAAAATTGTTAGCTTATTTCTAAGAAATAGCAGTACAAATCTATCATTGTATCTCAATTTGCAAATCAAAATAAAATCTTTAAATTTTAAGAATGCCTGACTACGAATGAAAAGAGCAAAAGTTCTAATCTATTGTTTTGAAAGATTGTTTTCAGGAGGCATACCCCCAAAATTTGAAAATATAAATGAAACAGATCATACAATTGTGAAATGTTTTATATTGCTGGAATTGGAGCGAGCCACTTAATTTTTTTTAATTATTATCGAGAAGTATTTTGTATTCAGCATTATCCTCTTCACAAAAGTTTTAAGACTTGCTACTTTTAATAAATGGAAATTTTTTTTCTATGCATTGCAACACCAAGGAGTAGCCAGAATGTGAAAATGCTTAGCAATTGGAGACATCACTGAACAATAAATAATGTTTATTTTGAAACAATACTTGTATCACAGAACGAGAATAATGCCAGCTCAGTAGGTTGTAGGACCACTGCAAATGGTGATACACTAAGCAACAAATCTAAGTACAGAGAAATTGAGAGTATAAAGGAATGGTATCCAGTGGGATAGAGCTCTCCATTTCCTGTGAATCATTTGCTATAGTTTGTTTTCTGAATGTGGCAATGGCTGGGCATGAATACAAAATCCAATTACTTATTTCTCAGACACATTTAGTTGGGGAGAAATTAGGGAAAAGTGTGGTCAATGAAGCATCTGCATCTTGCTGAGCATGTTGAGTTATGCATGCAGTGTGAGTTTGAGCATTAATCAAGGTAAAGGGCCCCAAGAGGAAAGAGTGTTTCCCTCCCACATCACATCATCCACATATTGTTTGAACTATAGTTGTACCCTGAATATGAACCAAAAAGAGACTTGCTATCACGTGTGATGGCACCCCAAGCCTTGATGCAGGGTTTTTACACAGTGGAATATTCTACAGAGGCTGTTAGGAAAAACTGTGTTTTATGCATCTTACAAATTTTATTCATCCTGTGCATCACAATAAAATACAAACTGCAACAGGTAGTTCAACTTTAAAGGAAAATATTTTTATATCATAACCACAGAATTTTTTGGGTACTGGTAATCTGACCATGTTTGTAAACTAAATAAAGCTATCTATGGGTTGCATCAATCTTGGAGAGAATGGTTTCTAAGAGCTTAATTTTATAAGGTTATAATGGACATTGCATATATATATTTAATAAGTATTATCTTGCTATGTTATGTTGATTATATTGTGCTATTTGCAATGACTTGATGAAATAACAGATGTAATTAATCATTGACATTAACATTTTGACCTCAAAGTTCTAGGTAAGATTACATAACTATTGGATGTAGAATTTGAGAAAAAGAAATAATGCTTATCTACATCTGTCAGAATACATTCATAAAGTGTATGAAAATCTTTAAAAGTTCAATTATGCTGTAGCTTCTCTTTCTATAGCAGTAAAAACTGTTTTATGAAATTCAAGTGAAGTTTCAAAGTTGTCAAACTCAGCTCCCAAGTGTCAAAGTTGTCATATAGAAGATTATTAGGCTCTTTATCTTTTATAAGCACCCAAAACTAGACCTGACTTTTGTTCTACAGGAAGTATCTTATTACAGTTCCAATCTAATCCAGGTGTAGAACACATAAATATTTTGTTAAAATTATCCAGATATGTTCATCAAACTGTTGTTGTTATTGCTCATGCCACCTGTCTGACGTAGTCAGATCAAGGCCCACAAAATTCATCATGGCAACGGGCTAGATCTACGCCTGTCGTTAGCCTAAGCTTTGGGCCCTCATGAAGGTGACAGTACGATTTTGCTCGGTGTGTGTGTGTGAGTGAGTGAGTGAGTGAGTGAAGATTTATATATATGTAAGGAGATAATTAAATTAGATCTAAAATTAAATCCCTAGCCACTTTTAACTTTTATTTTCCCATTACATCTTCAAGTATTAAATTTATTATCCAGTTCGGGAATGAAGAACACATGGCCTTAACAGAAGTTTACCGCTCCGACCATTAATTTTTATTACCTAATATGCCATGCTTAAATTCTCAAGTATACCTCTTCAATAAGACGTACTTGAAAATAAATTTCAATAACAAAAAATTGGTTTTTACCTGTGTTGCATGAAAATGAAGAAGCAAGTTGTGGTGTTGGAGAAGGAGTCGTGGTTATAGCTTGGTTCGGCAACCTATGGCACATGTACCACATGTGGCATGCAGTACAATTCATAGTGTCACTTTGCACTACTCAACAAATGTGTCAATTTTTGAATTGTTTCTAAAATGCTGTACTGTGTGGCACGCTGAATCATATTGGTAGATTGGTTTTACATGTTCAGCTAAAAGGTTGCCGACCCCTGGTCTATAGCCATGAAACAACTATTCGACAACGAGCTGCCCAAAATTCAAGTTAATGCTGGAAAAAAAGTTTTTCTTAACTGAACTTATTTACTAGAAGTTAATAACTGATGTACAAAATGACTACTAATTAGGAATCCAGGGACTATTGGTTGCTGAATAACTATGATTTGATGTTTGTGGAAAATAAAAGTAAACTTATTTAACCTGTTAAACAAGACATCAGTGGTCCCCAACCCGCGGTCCGTGGATCAAGGAGTCATTCAAGGAGCATTAAATTATTTCCATTTTATTTACTGGGGTGTATTTCTCTCATGCTTGCGGACTTTCCATGGAAATCACTTTATATTCAATATTTGGTGAGTAACATTTGTATTTTTAGGAATGTACATTATTGATGTAATAGCCTTATCTTGACTTTTTTCATTTTTTGCCTATATAGCATTGGTCATTCTTTAGAATGCCTAGGTATTCTATACAATGCCTAGGCCTTCTAAAGAATGCTGGCAACATATATATATATATTTATTTTTTTGCAATCAGACCACATGAGAAAATATAGTTTTTCAAATTGCAGTAGATATAAATATTTGTTCATTATTATGTTGTGTTTTAAGTAAATTTTGAATCTTTTGAGAATTATATACTTAAATATTTTAGGATACCTTTTGTTTCGTCTTGTCAGTGCAAAACTGGAAGTACCTGTAATACGCCAACTATGTTGGTTTAATAATCCAGAAAAAGAAATTAGAGCTTTAAGCTTTGATTCTTCTGGTATGTGGCTGTTGACTGTAACTAGAGATGCAACTTTATATATTCTACCAATTTCTTCTATAGGGGTAAGTTTGCACAACTGTTTGCTTATGTATATTATTTTTTAAAAAATCATTTGTTTCATTTTACTCCATTACTTTTACCACTAATATTTTATTGGTGGTAAACGTAATGGAATATTGGGAAATTACTCCTTACAATTTCTCCCCTTCATTATATATATAGATGTGTTATTATTAAATTAATTAATTTGGTTATTTCACTTATATAGAAATTAGAAATTTTGTCAAATTTGTTTTGAAATTGTATTTGTACTTTATTCTCATGAAATAATTTTATTTTATTATTTATACATGATACATCAATAATGAGTTTGATTCATGGATGTGAACATGATAGATGAGTGGTCAGGGTCGTAAACTTGTTTTCATTGCAATTTATGTTGAGTCAAGTGTTTCAGTAGTGATGTCATTAAAGATCCAGTGTTTAGAGGGCTGATGCACATTAAATTTTTCAAGGCTCAAAATCTTCACATTACTATGATGTGGAATTTTGAAGAGGGGGGAGGTTCTAGCTCATGTGTGTGTTTTCTCTTCACTTGCTGAGGTTCAAAATTACATCAATAGCCCGCATGTTGCATTGAAGTGTGACGTAAATAAACAGTCAATCGATTCATTGATATATTTTTGTAAAATAGCAAAAATTATGATGCTGAACTTATTTAGAAATTATTATAACAGTAGAAGATATATTAAATGCTCTGTTGATATTAGTGTTAGGTTATCAAAATAAAAAATCTGTCTTTATTATTTATTTAAATGGATAAAAACATTGAAATTATATAGCCAAGAACTATTTTTTTTCTTCTAGAATTTCACTTATATAGCTTAATTAAACTGAAATTTTGTATCATAGTTAGATATTTAGAACAGTATCTGTACTTATTTCTTATCTTTTTTAAATTCTTCACTGTCCTGCATGAAAATGTTGTAGCATCCATTACATATTTTTAAAATATGAAGTTATTTTTCCACACTAGTCTTTAGTGGAACTCTGTTCTACACTATCACTACTTTTTATCTGTTTCAGCTCCCTCTGATGTTATTAAAGTTTTATATGTTGTCATTTTTTTTTTAACTTCATTTTTTTTAAATTTATATTTTATTCCATAGGAATTTGCCGTTAAAACTCCCGCATCTTGGAAAATTGATAACTTAACTGAAATAAAACTTACTGGTCAAAGAGGTAATCATTTAAGAAATAACATTTTAATTATTGCTGTTTCTTTGTTTAAAATATTATGTTTAACTTTATATTATTTTTTCTAGCTCTCACTACTTCTGTCCAATGGTGGCTAACTCATGAATCTGAACATATAGCAATAATTGGTAGTGAGGTATAGTATATTAACTTATAATATTTGTTTTAATATTAATTTTACTTAGGTGATTTTGAATATTTTCTGTCATCATACTGATAAATTGTATTTTAGTTAATGGTTATTTTTTCAGTTAGGTGAAATTTCATTTATTAATTTGGTTAACAAGAAGGAAGTTGGTGGCACCTATATTACTAGTGGCATATCTGCTTTGGATATATTGTATGATGAGAGTCATGATACTACCTATTTATTGGTAAGAATTTTTATATGCATTTTATTTTATGCACAATAAATAAATTTTTGTATTTGTCTTACGTAAATGCTTAAAATTATTTAAAATTAAGTGTATGATTTTTGTATAGAAGTGTGAAAAAGTAATTAGTCATGTTTCTGCAAATAAAAAATTTTCAGACAATACTATACATGCATTTTATCAGCTATTATTTTTATTTCAATTTTATTTATATTACAAAATATTTTGTAAATTTATGAAATAAGTAGAGGCTGTTTTATTTTAGATAACAGGAAGTAATCAACAACAATGGCGATTATTACTGGAAGAAAAGAAATCCAATTTTTACTGGCCATTTAACTCAGACACTGAGATTACATCATATAGCTCTGGTAAAGGTCTACCTGTTGCAGAAAAGGTACCATTAACAGGTAATTCAAATTATTTAAATAAGATTTATAATTATTGATTAGCATACATTTTAGGTGTTGGAAATTTTAAATGTTGTTCATTATATAGCCAATTGGATTAATCTTTAGCCCTCTTAAAATTCTTGTTCTGTTAATTTAAAAAATTAAAATTAAGATATACAGTTTTTGAGAATCTTAAGATCCTCTTATTATTTGTTTTATTATAAATTCATATAAAAAGTTGTTTCTTTTATCATAAGAATTAATGTTTGTATGTGACTAGTAAGATTGACTTTTGAGGCAAAGATGCATGCATTCGTTTTATACAGTGGCCCTCAAAAGTGTTTGTATCGAAAACATTAAATTTTTTGTCAAATTTAATATTTTCGACTAATAAAATTTAATATATCTTGTAATTTTTTTATAGTATTTGCAACCTGTTCTTATTGAAATAATGTAATTAATTTTTAAAACATAGTATAACTTTTATTTTTAAAAATTAATAATAGAAAATCTACTAAAAGATTATGCCACAAAAATCTTTGTACTACTAAAAAAATCTTAACAAACTTTAAATATTGTATTTCTTTCTTAATTTGTACTTCGTAGAATATCTTGTAGAGTCCACAACAAGTTTAAAATTCCTTGTTATAGATAACATCAATTTTTTGCAATTATCGCATCAATTGTTTCTCCTTTCTTCTGTAATTCTTTTTTTTCCTTCACATTTTGTTTTTCAGTCATGTTTTCTTACTTTAAATTCAAATTCTCATCAGATATGTTCTACTTGGCTTAAATCAGGTGTTTAGGAGATGTTTTCAGAATTTGGGGACAGTTAAAGACACCAGAAGCGTCCATTGAGAACAATGCACTAGGGGTCATTATCTTGTTGAAAAATGAAGTCTCCAATACCCAAATTTTGGGCAGATATTTTCAAATTGTTCATTAAAATATTTAAATAAAACTTACGATTCACAATACCATCACAAATTACCTAATCCTGAAGCCAATTTACACACCCACACAGGAACACCTCCACCTCCATGCTTCACTGTTCCAACTAAATTCGTGTGGTTTCCACATTTTTTCTTCTCCAAACTATTATTCACCCTTCAGAATCAAAAATGTTTAACTTGCTATCATCCCAACCAATTTGCTGTCAATGTTGAATTTTCTGAAAGTTAATCCCAAGAATTATGTTGGAACAGTGAAGCATGGAGGTGGTGTTCTTATGTGGGGGTGTAAATTGGCATACGGATTAGGTAATTTGGTATTTTTTATGGTATTGTGAATCATTATAATTCTTTAAAATAATTTTTTTAATATTTTAAAGAACAATTTAAAATTATTCGCCCAAAATGTGGGTATTACAGACAACATCATTTTTTTTTTGGTCAAGATATTGACCCCAAGCACACTGCTGTCAATGTACACCTCTGATATCTTTATAACTGTTCCCAGGTCCTGGAAAGGCCACTTCAAACACGTTATTGAAATCCAATAGAACATATTTAGAAAGATCTTGAAGTTAGAGTGAGAAGATATGAGGTATAAAAACCAAATATGAACTAAAACAATAATCACAGAAGAAAGGAGAAACATCAATGCAAAAAAAAACAGGTGAAATTTATACCGAGATGCTGAAAAGTTGCTGTGGACACTAAAGAATATCCTCCTTCTAAGTACACAATAATTAAAACTATGTTGAGTTTTTTAAGTGTACAAAGACTTTTGAGCATAATTTTTCAGTAGTTTTTTTTATTGTTAATTTTTCAAAATAAGAGTTATACTATGTTTTAATATATGAATATATTATTTCAATAAGTTGCAGATTTTATAAAGAAAGTTACAATTCGGATATATTAATTTTTATTAGTTGAAAACGTTAAATTTTATAGAAAATTGTAAATGTGCGTACTTTTTTGAGTGCCACTTTATATATTGTTACGTAGATCGGGGTTCGAGGATTTTATGCAAAATCAGTCGTAAGTAACAGGGCAATTCCTTAAGAGCGATGAGTATTTATTGGCGTAATTCAATCCTTGAAAATACAGGATTCAACAGCAAAATTCGCAGAATAATTAACAGAAGAATTTCACACCTTCAACAGCACTCAGACACAATAAGCAGTGTCTAAAATTCACATATGTAAATGACTATTCACAAGCACAGCCGAGCTTATCAAATTCAAGGCAAGTCTTCTAATCGCTAATCAAAACAGTGCTCACTACTCGCTGGTTAAAATCAGACTGGATGCTGCGGCGAGTATCTCTCTATTTATAGCAGAGGCCGAAAATTCTGGAAAGATGCGCTCGCGCCACAGATCGTGAAGTTAGTGGATTTTTCTACTAATTTCTAGAAGAATCCAGAGGGTCCCGAACTCGCCAACTTGGTCGCCAAAAATGATGCCAACTTGGCTCTATCGCCAATATTTCGCCAAGTTACCAATGAATCACCATTATAACGTAAGGGACGGCTTGCTTGTGAATATTACAGTCTTAACATGAAATAAATATAGAGTAATATAAAGGCATTTCACATCCAAATACAAATTATTTACATTATTTTATACAAAATTCGTAACAATATATATATATTATATATATACATACACTCATTGCCATAAAAAATTGCACACCAAGAAAAAGTCGTCAAAATGAAGTGAAATTTTACATATAGAAGTACTACTTTGATAGAAGTAAGTGATTAGAAAATCAAAGAAAAAGGATCATTTATTTCAGAAAAAGTACAAATGAATGGAAGTTTTATTACTCTGTTGGACCCCCTCTAGCGCGAATGCACGATGCGATATGAACGGGCATGGAGGCATACAAGTTCCGTAGGATGTCCTGAGATATCTCTTTCCACAGTTGCTTTGAACGCGCCTCTTGTTCGACCAAACTCTTAGGCTGTCCAACTTGATGTCCCAAATGATTCCAGATTTGTGATTGGTGACAAATCTGGGTATGGAGCACGCCAGAGTAGGGTGGTAATATGGCGGAGGCAGCCTTGTGACATCCTTGCTGTGTGACTGAGTATTGTCTTTTTGAAAAAATGGCTCCTGGGAGTCCTGCCATGAGTGGTAACACATGTGGTTGAAAGATTTCATGGACGTACCGCAGGGCTGTCATTGTGTCATGGATCAATATTAGGGGCAACCGTGTATCGTAAGCAATGGCATCAGATACCATCACACCTGCTGTTGGAGTGGTGTGACACTATAAATCGAAGCAGGATTGAGGTGTTCACCACGGTTCCTCCACAGACGAACACGATTGTCATCACAGCTGAAATTGAATCTTGATTCGTCGCTGAAGATGATCCGTTGCAGTCCAATCCTGTCGTGCTCGACACCACTCCAAACGGTGACGTCGGTGGGTAGGTATCATTGGCAGGACACGTAATGGACGCCGCGATACCAGATGTCCTTCAGCCAAGCTCCATGTAACAGTTCAAGAAGTCACAGGGGCCCGTAATGAAGGTGCCTGTTTCTGGACAGCAGACAATGAGGCAGTTGGCTCTACGTGTGCGTGTCGTATGATGTGACGGTCTTCTCTACAACTGATCTGTCAAGGGTGTCCTGAGCCTGATCGCCGTGTAAATGACGTCTCTTATTGAGCACATGTGGGATTTGGTTTGTCGTCATCTCGCTCGTGACTCGCGTCCTGCAGCTTCAAAAGACGAACTTTTGCTGCGCATACAAGCAATATGGAATTCTCTTCTACAAGCAGACATTCAAAATCTGTTTGACTCCATGCCACGCCGCACAGTGGTCCGTTTTCTCGATCTGGCACACGGAAATTATTTTACGGCTTTGAAGTCTTCATAATTATATCTAATGATCAAAAATTGTAGTAATTAATGTAAATTGGTTATTCTCTTTTGTTTTTTACCAAGAAATAAGATGAATAGGGTATGTCAAGTTTAATAATTTATGTCAAGTTTGAATTTGATCAAGAATAAATTATTGCTGAGGGGAATTAGTTTTTAAACTAATTCCCCTCAGATATTTTTTTTATCTGAGGATATTAACAGAAGCAGTAATTTGACACATGGGAGAATATGTACAAGAAATTGAGCGTCATGTTAAAAAATTAAATTTTAACATATTAAACAAATACAATCAAATATAACAAAGTACATTTTCAATTAAGGTTAATATGTAGTGTTTAAAAGAACTCAGCACCCTTTAGGCATTTTTTTTATTTAAGTACTTCAAAATTATATTTTAGCATTTTATATCAACGTTTCTATTTAAGAAAATGATACAAGATAAAATTTTGCACATATTATTCACAAAATTTTACAAATTAAATTTTTTTTCAAAAATTTGAAAAATTTTTAAATTTTATTCTTTTTGTGTTAATTAATTTTTTGTAATATTTCTAAGGATGCTTTAAACACCTTTAGGGATCAAATTTACAAAATCTTAATAAATTTTGGAGAAAAAAAATAAAATGATATACATGCTAAAATTCACACAACCGAAAGCCTAATATCTCCCACATTTAAAGTTTTTTGCTCCACATAATATCGAAATATTATATTTTTATGAAAAACAAATGATGGAGAACTAAAATTATAGAATTATTACCCTGGCGAACCTTTAGGTGTCTACCATGCATCAGCTTTAAACCTCGCCTCCAGTTATATAATGCTCTTTTGGGTATCAATTTGTTTTAAAACGTCTTCCTGAGCTTTGGCTGATCTACATAAGGTGTGGTAAACAAGCGCCTGCATTGGAACCTCTGCTGATATTTCATCAATGACGATACCAGGAGGATAACAGTTAATTTTAGACTCTATAAGCTTATTATAGTAGGGGTAAATATCAGCGTGGAACTCTTTGCTATTTCCTTTTATTCTATTATATTGGCATTTTGACACTTTGGTGTCGACATAAAGAGCCAAGGCTTGGTCAGGAGTCATTTTTTTTTGCCGATTCTGACTGTCGGACTAAGCATTTCTTCAGGCACATCTGGGTGAGCAAGTAGTCACTTATTTCAAAATTAAGGCAGCGTGTCTTTCTCCGGCTGCTTGCATTGACATTCTTGTTGCAAATGCTAGTTCTTGCTTGCTTGCTGAAGCAAGAAGAGGATGTACTCTTTGCCGTGGCTTTGCATTTTCCGAATGATTTTGAGAGTCGACCTGGAGTTGATTTGGATGGTATAAATCTTACTCACCCCAACAACCACGCATCATTCAACTTGGAGAAGAACTTTTCATTTCTACAGCACCTCATCCCTTTTCCCCCCACAAATGAGCAGAAATTTTCAACAATTTTTTAAAATTAAAATTGCAGCTGGTCCTCATATTTATCAAAGCCATTGTAGTCCTAACAAAACTCAAAACAGTATTAGTTTTGCGCTTGGGATCTTGCTCTTTCTTCCACACATCGAATAAGGCACGCCGAGTAAAACCATTGGCCAATGCTGGGGAAAAAAATCATAACTATGGGAGTTGCAGGAAGTAGCAGTTAAATTTGGAATTAAATTAAAGGTCTATATCTACTCTATGTGACTTAAGTGTTACTGTGATCAATCCGTATCAATCCCAAAAGTTCTAGTCAATTAAACACAAAAAACCAACATACGTTAGTAGGAGTTACATCTGTGTTAAATGTTATGTTTTTATAATTTTTAATCCAACTTGAACCAAATTTGAACGTCAAATCAAGAAATTACTTATCTATGGCTTGTATTTTTTTTTTTAAAAACCGCTGAAATCTGCTAAATCTTCTTCAGACGAAACGATTGAACTTCCGACTGGAAAATGAGGCTCGTAAGTGTTTCTTGTAGAAAAAACAAACCCGATATATACCAATGGTTGTTGAAAATTTCCATTCGCGTACTGACAAAAAATGTTTACCACACGGCTAGGAAACTCAAGGGAACCATAAATTGTGGGTTGTTTTTTATTCCCGCATAATTTTATTTTTGGGGTTCCGTGCGCCAGATCAGGAAAACTGACCACTGTGCGTCGTACCTATCGCACCCGGAAGTCTCTGTATTACTGTGCGGTCACTGTTCTGCCATGAGGGACAAAGTGGCAAACAATGACACCCCTGACGTCATACGTGACGATAAACATCAATTTGACTGGGGAAGGATTCTGACGGACCTTCTGCCCCCTTGGTGATCCAGCAGGTCGCCACTCCGCGAACTGACGTTTCAGTTCTAGTTCGCATGCCCTGGCCCAAAATTCATCGATGGCGATTATTCGTGACAAGAATTGATCGCCGTCCTGTTGCAAGCGTGCAAAGTGGTCGGAGCATATTGCATAGCGCAACCACCTTTTAACTTCCGTCAGTGCATGCGGTACCCACCGCACTGCGATTTTGCGTAGGTGTAGCTCATTACGCAATATCCTGTGGATGGTGCGTTTCTCGATGCCACTTGATCTCTCTGACTCCAGTAGCGTCCATCATCTGTCTACATCCATAAACTGCTCGATGACGGCACGTGCCAAGTCGGTAAGCACACTGACCGGTCGTCCCGAACGTTGCTCATCACTGGTTGACACACGTCCTTGCTGAAACTTACCTACCCACCGTGCTACTGTACGGTATTGTAGGACATTATTCCTAAGGGCTTCCACTAATTCACTGTGACATTCCATCGCATTTCTCCCTCAGAGAACGGCTATTTTGATGTAAGCCCGCTGCTCAACTCGGGTTACTTCCATCTCACACGACACTCATCAACTGACTGATTTCACAGCCCTCGCTGCGCTACTACCAGCTATCACAGAGCCATCTGTTGTTCTACATACACACTATGCCTACAGAACTTCCACACGACTCATATACGTTTGTAATCCGTTCACATATCTACTAGAAAAAAAATAGTTTCCATGACTTATGCCCCAACCCTCGTATATATATATAATATTTTGCTTTTTTTTCTAAAATGTGTCATTTCTGACGCGTTTTTAGGAAAAGAATTTTTCAATCGCTCTGTATCTCATTCTCATAGTTGTGATCAATCGAGCATATGCCCTAAAATGTACACGCTTTGCTCTTTTAGACGCGGTGATTTGAATAATCAGATTCCAAATTTATTTTACGATCTTTTGAAAATTACTCGAAATCTGACTTAAACATTTAATAACCTGACAATTTATAAAAATAATCGCGCGAAACTTTTTTTTCCCTGAGTGTCAAACTTTATTATCTATGTTCTGACCGAAATCGAAAAAAAATACTTAAGAATTACGGATTTAAAAAAAAATGTGTTCTTCGTCTAATAGACTTTTTGGAAGATTCATTTATGCAGTTTTTTCTTTGTTTTTGTTTGAAAATTACCGTAGTTTGCTATCGATGTGTGAAGCTTGGAAACGTTAACTTGAAAATTATGCAATCAAAAAAACAAACAAAAATTCAAAGCTTTATGGAAAGTTTCTGTTTTCGAAGTACGCTCGTATTTACTTCTGCGTTCAGCAAAGTTCTCCCTTACCATCTTAAAATGTTAAAGAAATAAACCTAGAAACTCATGCGTGCTGTTAATATACATCAAACCTCTCTAAAGGGGAAAAGTGGAAGAAATTATTGAAAAAAAGTAGCAAAAAAGGGGATTTTAATTGACTTTAAAGATAAAGGGTAATTTCCCTGGGAAACATAAAAACACTCTTGTTCAAACATCCAGATAGAAAGCCGTAGTTATTTGCGACGTTGTCTTAAGGCTTATTCCATTCATTACTTAACGATAATTGCTTCAAATTAATATTTTTTATAAACTAAAGCAGTATTTATTTTTTGTAAATGAAAATTAAGTTAATTTTTAATAATATAATCGTACATTGTCCGTTTTCTTGTAGATGGAACTAGATTTGTTTTTAGTTCCATTTTTTTAGCTAATGGTATACAAAGATGAATTGGAAAATGAAAATTTCAAATCCTTTATATTAAGTTAGATTCTCATTAAGTCATTATTGTTAAAATAAGGAATATGTTTAGTTTAAAATAATATATTATATTAGAAACTTTTTCTTTATTATTTTTAATTAATTAAGTAAAGCAGTATTGTTTTTGTAATTAGTTAATCAAAAATAGAAATTTGAAGGAAGATTTTATCTCTGGTGTAAAAAGAGGGGAAAAGTTTAACACTCGAAAAACCCCGTGCAACGTCGACTTAAACGGAGGGGAAAGAAACCTGTCTGACAAGGAAGAGAAGTGGAAGAAATTTCGAGAAAGTGAATTTTAATGACATAAGTATAGAAATCTCAAACACAACAAGGGGAGCTCACATCGAGAGGGAAGGGGAAATTTCTATGAGGAAAATTATACACTCGAAGAATCCTTCGAAACGCCAGGCTATACAGCTAGTGTATATATAAGATCCTTTCAACTTTTATTAGATCATAGCAAATGGTTATCATGATCTTTTATATTTATCTATTGATGACTTGGTTTTGAAGATTTATCTGTCGCTTATACTGTATTGTAGATAAAGAAGGTGTTGGATTGATGAAGAATTATTTGGTTGTTATATTGTTTTTATTTAAGATTGTTTTTATTAAGACTAGAAAACGACACAGACACTAAGTAAAAGATAATTGACACAAGCATTGCGTTACATTGCAATTGCAATAAGCAGCGATGAATTTTCCATGGATTTTCTGCCTTTATACGAAATGCCAACCGGAAGTTCTAAAAATCATATGACTTCCGTGAAAAGCTCCTCTGATTGGCTGATAGATATCGTACGATGTAGGATACATAGCCACTAATCTAAAAATGCTGACTACATAATTTTGAAGTGTTCAAGTTACGATTAAATCCCGTTAGGCGGGTAAACTAGCACTAACTAACTTTACTCGAAGTCCTGGAGAGCTCTGGACCATTACAAATTTAAATGCCTTCCAGAGAAACTTAACGGAATTATTACATTTATATATACTGGTAAAAACAATTGAAAGGACATTTTTTTGGCAATAAAAAAGAAACTAACAAAGCAAATAAAATAAAACTTGGCCAAAATGCCATCCCTTATACGACCAATATATTTTTTTTAAAAAAAATTGAAAAAGGACGCTGTCAGCACCTTAAATAAGAATAATGGTCACTTGTACAACACAGCAGCTGACCGACACCCTGACAGTTTGAGAGAAACATATCTAATCGGGTGTATAATCGCCCCTAACTGCTACACAACAATCGCATTGGTGTTTCATTTTGTTTACCAGTGTCCTTATCAACCCCTTTGGCGATTGCACCCACTTTTGAGCTCATAGTTGGTCCTTGGAGGTGCTCTTCAAGCTGTAATTGTGCGTATATAGACGTGCAGTACGTGTTCGAGGGGATTACGGTCAGGAGATATCGCAGACTTCTCCAATTGTTAAATATCCTCCGATTGGAGGTATTCCTCCAGCAACTGAACCCGATTTAGGCTCGTGGTATCGTCCATGAAGATGAAATTCGATCCTTATGTTGCGCGGGAAAGTGTGACATAGGGTGCACTTATTGCTTCCCCGTATCGGTGAACTGTCAAAAAGCCTCTATGAAGGTTAGTATGCCCGTCTGCCATGATGCCTGCCCAGACCATCAGACTGCCTCGAGAGCATAGTAGTTCTTTTCAACAATGTTAGAGGACTGATATGACTCCCAGGTTATCTCTAGATGAGAACACGTCTCGAATTGCTGTTCCGACTGCATCGCGACTCATCACTGAAGAGAACCCGCCCTAATCATCCTCTGTCCAAGACAACTGTTCTCGGCACCATGCTAGACGGCCCTTTTCGTGTTTCGCAGTTAAAGGGATGCAGTCTATAAAGCCCCTGGCATACAGGCTACCTCCATTAAGTCTCTGGGCAGCTATTATCTGTGAAATGGATGTTCCTGTTGCATTATCCAGGTCGCGAGACAGTAGTCACACTGGCGCAGACCCATTCCCTTTTGGCGTGAAATCTAAATAACGGCCTTGAACCGATGTTTTTGCCTCTTTGCGGCCTTGACCAAGTCGGCAGATCACTATTTCTGTCTCTGTGAACTTTTTCTACTGGTTCTTTTTTTAAAAAATAACATTTCTCTCTAATTGTTTTCACCAGTGTATATGTATATAGATGACGTTTTCTTCTTTTAGTGGAAAAAGGGAATAATAGATTAAGAATTTCTTAAATAGATGAACTTGCCTCATCTGCTTTTTTAAAGTGTTGCAATCTGTTAACGCATGTGGAATTTATATATATATATATATATATATATATGTATGTATTCTGTAGAATTTTATATTAATAAAAAAAGAACGTGGAAAGCCACGCGATAGAAGTGAAATTTCTTTGGCGACGTCGGCCGTAAATGCAGGAATATATCTAATCATATTAAACTGCTGAGAGAACTTACTTTAATCAAATAAAATTTGAACTTCATTTATTGTATGAAAATATTTTTATTCAATTTTTTGCATCATCATTTTCCAAGAAAGACACAATAGGTGTGTGGTAACTGAAGTAGGATATAAAAATCCTCGATTGTAGTCAATCGAGAAAATGTGAGAAAACTGCATCAATCGTGGTTCCGTATATTATTTTTCCTTCTCTAGAATCAGTATTCATTGTCAAATTCAGTGTCCGTTTCAAGAATTCAATGAGTGGCGTTGCTTCTTCTGAAGCAAAATTAACATTTAAGTCTCCAGTTAAGATAATCGGCTTTTAATCATCATCGGATCCAATGGTTGTAGCTGTCTCTGATGTGTACAGCACTAAAACTTTATGGATGAAGATGATAAAAGCTGCGACAGAACTACCTGATGATATATAGACTTTCGCCTGGACCTGCTGCTAGTTTTGCTTTTTGACATTCTGACCAGAATTAATTTTGATTCAATGGAAATAAAAATTAATAATATAAACTTAATGCATCACTAACAGAAGTCACTGTATTTGTTTACAAGACGCTATCCGTAGCGATTCCTGCGGGAATGTTAGTGACATATACACAATGCCCCAGACACTCCCGTAACGAGAAGAGCCATATAATAGTATTATTTTGGGTGCGTTTATTCGTTGAAAACTTAATGTCACCAATACCTAAGCGCCTTTTGTCCATAGCAGCAAGATATACTTTTGATGCACAATTCCCCCTTAGCAATCGTCCAACTTTTTCACGGATATGACGCAAGTCACGTGTTGTACCCCCCTCCCGCTCTCTTTTCCTCCCGCTCGCTATTTCCTCACCATGGCGACGTTTTGGGGGAATCACTACTTCCGTTCGCTTTTTCTCTGTTACACAAAACAGGGTAAACTTCCCATTCACTCCCGTCCCTGAAGAAGTTTCACTCCAAAAATAAATAAAAGAGAAAAAAAATTAAATGATTTCTTACATTCATTTATTCAAAGACCGTTTTGTTTTTATACAAGTATGCTTCATAATTTATATTTAAAAAAAAGCATTTACAAATGTGTAAGAATTCAACAAAAATTATGATTTTGACAAAAACTTCATGAATATTTCAATTCTTCAGTTTCTTCTGTCTTTGCAATGCCAACTGAAAAATGTCAATTTTCTTTTTAATTTTTAAGTGAAATATTTTATTCTATCAGATGACAAGAATAGTGATCAAAGACCTCATCGTCTGTCAAAATTTGAAAGTGGAACATTTTTAACTCCTCAGTGTGGTGATGGAAGAAATCTAGTTTCTGCCTACAACTCTTCATCTTGTCTGCTTCAGGTATAATGTGATCTTTTTCTGAATTAAAGATCCTGACATTTTATGTAAGAATAATTAACTTAAATCTATCTAATATTTGATACCATGAACTGACTGCTGAATACTATAATTTTGAGATTTCTATAAAAGCTGTTGTAAAATAAGTTGATCTCATCCCCAGTTACAACTAGAGTTATTTATTGAAAAAATTTATACCTATAAACTTTCCAATTTTTTTTACTGTGATAACCTCAATAAATTATTTGACTGTTTTATTTTTAAAAATATTATAGTTGATAGAATGATCCATTTAATTTTTTAACTATGCATATCTAATGTATATCAGTTACTCCTTTATTAACCTCAGCTTCCCTTAGTGCTGATTGATATTTGAATGCATTAGGTATGCTTGTAAACCATGTCGTTATATTAGTTGACAACAATCTATAGTTCTTTTTAGAAAAAATATTAAATTTTGTGCTGTTGAAAAAATTTAATGCTTGAAAATAATGAAAAATTTGTCAATTTTATTTTTAAAGGTTTTGGAGGGAGATTTGGACAGAATGCATTTGTTTTCATACAAAGTGCCACCAGATTGTGAAAATATAATTTTGTCTGATAAGCTCATCTTTGCTACTTCGAAAAATCATTCTACAAATCAGCATATTTTGAAAGTTATTTCTAGGAAATTTGCAGAAATATCATCAGAAAATTCAAAAAAGGTAAAACTGAAAGCAAGTTGTCTGAAATGGGTTGTAGTTTATTAAGATGAAGCAAATTTCTGACTAAAAAAAGTGTCATAATTTGTAAAAGAAAAAAAAAACATTCTTTATATTAATTTCGTAAAAAAATTATTTTATTATATACTTTGTAGATATTAAAAAAGTAACTTTTAAGCCAATTTGTTTCATGGAAACAAAATTTGCTTCTTAATTATATTAATCTAATAATTAATTATTTATATCAATACACAAATTAACCATTAAAATTAAATATTACAGGAGTATATATAAAATGCTTTTTAAAGATATACATTAATATTCTAGGAATTTCTTATAAAAATAAACACTATCACATTGATTCATAACTTATTTTCAGAGGGAAGCTCAGACTGCTGAGATCCAGAAATTTGTCTTCAATGATGAAATTTTAGCCATTTATAAAGCAGTTATACAATGTCCTAAAACAAAATCCAATTCTCTTTGCTCAAAAACTATGGATTCAGTGCAACCAAGTGAAAAGATTTCATTAAATTGTTACAGTCAATCAGAACAAAATAAAACATATCTTCAGAAGGAAAATGTTATGCAAAAAATAGATACATTACTTGATGAACATCAAAATCTTGAAGGATGCATTTTAGTTCAGAATGATTGTGTTTGGCAATGTAGATTAAGGTATGTAATTGACTTAAGATTTTTGCATGTTATATGTTATTTATGTATGAAAGTATATTTATAGAATTGTCCTAAATAAAAGATACAAGAATGAAGTAATTAAATATGTATGCTGTATATATCCGATTATATACTAAAAGTAGGTTTTTTTCTTCAAAAATTTGCCAAAATTAGAAACTTGTATAAAAGCCGAAATGGAAATAAAAAATCCTGTAATATTTACACGTCACCCAATGTCAAACAAGTAGAATATTTTCCAATGGAATTGCTGTAAAGTAAAACACCTGACGCCGATAATGATAGTTTTATTTCTGCTAACCCGATTTGAAGCTAATGCATTTTTTCTATTCATTTGTTATCTTGTACACTATCTGTCTTAGTCATAGTTTCTGCACCGTTTTTCTTGTTTGTTTGGAAAATGATCAAAATGACAAATTCGTATATATTGCATGTGATCATCGACCTGTTCTATTCCTTGAAGGAAAAATTTGCATGCATATTAATCATACGTATTCAGACTTTCCAATAAATGTTTGTGAATTTTGCGAAAAATTCAGAAACTTGCATTTCGACCCTGACTTTAAAAGATTTATGATACTTGTTTTCATTTAGAATAAAAGCTGTATTCAAAAACACCCAAAAATTTGAAAAATTAAAATCGCTTCAGCATGGCTTGCAAAAAATGTTTGTAAAAAAAGTGCTTTTCCTAAACAACGTCCTTTTCGAAATCAGCGAATCCATATATCAGGCGTGACATATACCATCCATATATCAGGCGTGACTATGGAAATATATGATACTATATATGTGAAGGAATACCACACTTAGTACTGTTAATTGATTCCTCGGAAATATTGCACTAGGTGAATTTGAACTCAATGAAACTTTATTTCTATAGGAAAAATAATAAAATATTTTTAATGTTTACTTAATGGAAGTGGAAAACATAGATTTGTTTTACTAGAAACTCAGCCAAAGTTTTTTACAGCAATGTTTTTTCTTTGTACACACCATATAATGGCACAGAATATTATTTTGTAATTTTCATAGTTCCTATTTTGATCTAGATACTTTTCTTCAATTAATTGGCATGCTTTTCCAGTGGCACTGAATAATTCTTCAAAATTATTCAATGTGCAGTTTTTCTGTTTGCGCATTTTCTCCAGTCTCTCTTTCTTCTTCATAATCTTGTTCTTATGTGCTCTTGAGACTTTCATCATCAAGAAACTGAAAATCTGTTTGAATATATTTCATGACATCAGCCTCATTTAATAAATCAAAGCTTAAATCATTCCCTGATTTTACATCTGCCATGATTGTATGTATTTTAGAATCAAAGCCACAAAAAATCATCAATGCAATGAGGCAGATCATGTTTCCATGCAATTTTCGTATTATTTTCACCCCATTCAATGCATGTCCAAAATTCGCTATAGTTTTTCAGTTATTGCAATTTTTCCAATATATTATCAAAGAAGAATAGTTTTCACCAATGGTTGCTTGGATTGCCTGCAATAGCATCTGTTTCAAATAAAACGCAGTAAAACTTAAAATAACCCTTTTATTCATGGGTTACATCCTGGAGGTAACATTTGAGGAATGAAAATAAATTCAGGCATTACTAAGATTAGAAAGTTTCAGTAGAATGCCATTATTTATATTAACATTATTAGTTACATTATCTAATAACAATAAGGCTTTAAAAGCTTTTTTTTACAACAGTAATTTTTAACAATGGGGCAAAGGAAACCCTGAAGCCAACTTTCAAGCATTAGAAAACCACAACATAGGTAATGAAAATTTCTACCATATCCCTTTAATATACAAGAATTTTCAGTGCAATACACAAGCATGGGCTTCAGAGTAAAATCACCAAATACATTTACCTCTAGCAATAAAGTGATTCGATCCTTTGATGTTTAGAGAGATTGCTCTATTTTGAAAAATAGGTTCTAGAAGATAGTTTGTTTTAGTACAACCCAGTTACAGCATCAAGGTAGCTTTTTTCAATACTTAAATTCTGGAAGTTTTGATGTTGCTTCTTTATCACCACTTACGTTTTCCCTCAAACGTGAATGTTTGGAAATTCTGAATGGTTCTTGAAACTTAAGAAACCCCACAGCTTGCTTAGAAATGTTCATCTGTTTCATTTTCAGACTGTTTTCTTTAAGTATAGCAAAATGACTTGAAGCTTTTACTTGAATTTCTAACAGATTTACAGGAAATCGATTTAAACAATCTATAATATAAAAAAAACTCTTTAGATATTTGATATCAAAGGATTTCTTTGCTTTTTACAGTTCTCTTGTAGCAAAATTATTTGTGGCCATTCCATTTTACATATATTTCTTTTCCTTTGTCATGATATCTTCGCAAATGATGCGCCATCCTCATGCATTTTAATAGTTTTCAGCATCTCTAGCAAATTTAATAATTTATGTATACATTATTTTGTATTAATTCATAAATTTTCCATAAATTGTCAAAATTTTCTTCAAAAAATATGAAAAATTTTTCTTTAAATTTTAAAAATATTCTTAGTATTTTTACTGTTACAAATGATTTAGTTACTTTTATATTTGAAGAAAAAGAATAAGAGCCTTTGAAAGTATGGAGGTAATGTATTTAGAATGTTATGATTTATTTTGATAATTAGTTTCTGGTAAATCTATATAGTCTATATTCTTGTTTTCTAAGTAAATAATTTTTTAAGAAATTATTAATATTTCATGTATTTGCTCTTTTAAATTAAAATTTTTCTTTTAAAGTTACGTACATGAAACAAATTACATAGCATACATTTCCTCATAAATTTCTTCTTTTTTTTATAATATATTTTAAAAAGTATGCCTTTGACGATTATTATTATAATGAAGATATTTTTTGTTTCTCAAAAGAATTCTCATTTATTGGTGAATTTTGAAAATGATTAAATTTTTCATCTCTGTCTTAAAAAAATGCTCAATTTTAGATAAGGCTTGTATGATATTTTAAATAAGTTACTTTTTTAATTCTTTCATTATTCAACATTATGAAAAAGGGAGATGGAAATTCTGTTGAAATATACATAATCAATCATCTGACTTACATTTGCAACTTTTAATCCTTTAATTTTATTTTTATAATTGTATGAAACTATTTAAAAAATTGATTCTCTAAATTCCATGTTAATTTGTTTTCAAGATGTATAATTTATAGGTGTTTAAAGACAAAAAATTTTCTTTGTTTCTCTTAGTATGAAATCTACTGGAAAATATTTTATATATAAACTAAAAGCAAAATCCAATATGTAGACTAATTAAAAGTATTAACTTTTTATATATTGATGCAGTGCTTCTAATACTGCTTTAATTTAACATCTAATCTACTACTCAGGTTCGATTATTTAACTTATGTCTGCATCATGATAGTGGCTAGTACTTAGAATTAATTAATAAAACAATGCACACAAATGACATTACTCGCTTTAAATTTAAATTAAATAGTTTATTTAATTTAGAGAAAACACATTACGAAATTAATATTAAACATTATTTACAAACAAATTAAAATTTCACTTATCTGAAACGGAAGCGAGGTGATGGGAGGCCGGCATGGTGTAAGAAGTTACTTCGTTATTCAAATCATTTTGTTTTAGTCTAATCTCAAAAAAGGTGAAAAGGTCTGCCGAGAAATGTCTCGGCTCCTGCTTTTAAGTGAGGGCAAATTACCCCTTTTTGCATCCGCGAGCCCTTTGGTCTCGCCCAGTCATTGGTCAGGAACCAAGCGCAAAGTTACAAAACTCGTGACTCCTCTCCAAATTTATGAGTCAATTCAACTTTCATGACCGTTGACATCCCGCGCTGGCACCCCCGGTTTAGGAATCCGGCTACATCCTGTCAACAATAAACAAGGGGAATACACAAATTACATGTGTCTTGGGGGCCATCTTCAAACCCGATCAGCATCTAAGCCTTCCAGCCTCCAAGCCACCCATCAATATGTTTTGATGCTGAATGTATTTTAATAAAAACATTAAAATGTGTAGATGAAAGAAAAGAAATACTGGTAATAATTTCACTATTGTGTGTTTTATTGGTGCAAGGGTCGGATTCGGCTATACTGCGCCAAACATTGGTTACAAGGGGTGATCACAAATGAAAAGGTACGCGAAACGACACGGTGGGTACAAATGTAGACTTTATTCAAAATATACACCATAGGCCTGAGCACAACGATCCCACTGATGAACAAGCCGCAGGATTCCTTGTTCCCAGATTTCCTGTGGCTGTGACGAGACCCAGTCCTTCACAGTGTCCTTGAGTACGTCGTCAGAGTTGAAGCGCTTCCCTTTCAAGTTTTTCTTCAGTGGAACAAACTCATGGAAATCGCAGGGTGACATGTCCGGACTGTAGGACGGATGGTCTAACGTCTCCCATTTGAACTTGTCCAGTTCCATTTTGGAGACGTGTGGACACGCGTTATCATGGAGCAGAACCACACCCTCCGTGGGCAGCCCCGGTCTTTTGTTCTTGATGGACCTGCGTAGGCTTCGGAGTGGCTCACAGTACACATCGGAGTTAATGCTTTTTCTGTGCTCGAGGAATTCCACAAGTAGCGGACCTTGAACTTCGAAAAAGACAGTGAGCAACACCTTGCCTGCTGACTTCACGGCTCTGAACTTTTTAGGGGGAGGTGACGACGCATGCTTCTACTGCATGCTGTCCCGCTTTGTCTCTGGCTCGTAATGATGGCACCAGGTCTCATCACCTGTGACGATCCGCTTCATGAAAGCGGGGTCTTCCTGATACCGAAACAGATGTTGCAGTGCTAGTCCCATACGTAGTATCTTTTGCTGGTCGGTGAGCTGCTTCGGAACCCAAGCGGCACACACCTTCCGAAATCGCAACCTGTCGTGAACAATTGTCCACACGGTTCCATAGCTGACATCCACCTTCGCATCAACATTCGCAATATGACACGATGATCACTTCTCACTAGGTTGTCCTCCTTGTCGATGAGATCGCTCGTGATGACAGTGTTTGCCTGACCTGGTCTCTGGTCATCACCCACACTCTCACGGCCTGCACGAAAACGGGCACTCCATTTTCTGACAGACTTGTCATAGACACATTTCTCCCCGTAAACGGTCACCATCCGCCGATGAATAGCTGCCAGTTTCTCACCTTCCGCTGTCAGAAATCGGATAACACTTCGCTGCTCCTCAATCGTCGAATTTTGCAACGCGAATGCCATCCTGTCCTCATACGGATTGCAGCATCATTTGGACGCCGCTTTTTATAAGAGCCTTTGCTCTCTCCTGCGCATGCGGGCGCCCGCGCATGATCCGATCCCAGTCAGAGCCTCCAATGGCATCCTGAGAAGTCTCACTACATTCTCCCATGGCGGAATATGCAAATATTTAACTGTTTCATTTTTATGTCGTTTCGTACCTTTTCATTTGATCACCCCTTATAAAATATTAAAAACGTTATAAACTATCTAAACATGCCGACAAGAACATTCTGTTCCAGTAGTACAAGGTAAAATCACAAATAAAATATAAAAATCCAATTCATAAGATAAAAGCACATACATTTTGGTGGGGGGCCTAGCACTCTCCGACTAAGTCAGATACTGTTAAAACAGAAAAATGCAAAAATAAAAATCGAAATAAGATATTTAATATAGATTTAAAATTTGTAACCAGCCATCTGCAAGTAATTATAAATTGTAAAAGAAAAAAACAATTACTTCCTGCCGTTTCGATGTCGTGTGGGTATAATTATGTGCGAATATGTAATAATATTATAGGGAATTTTTTTTGGCAAAACTAATTCATCCTCATTATATTCAATCATTTTCTCGTCTGAGGAATCCTGTTGAAGTGTACTTTTCCGCGTTTTGTGTGGTCCCGTTTTTATTACTATTTTTGCTTCGTTTTTTTTAGTAGTTTTTTTTTCTTGCCCGAGTTTTTGAATTTTGTTTCGAATCCTGTTTTGTTGTATATGCATAAGAGGATTGAATACTGGAGTTGGATGAGGAAGCGGATATGATTGATGAAGATTCAATAGGGTCGAACATATTATTGTTGGTGGAAAGTACGTCATTAGATATAGGAATTGATGGCTGAGGCTTTGACACTCTAGCTGCTATTGAAGATAAGGACGGAAGTAGTTGTGCTTGAGTTGATGAGGATGATGGGGAGACTACAAGAACTGTGATTGTACTTAGAATCTGATTGGAAAAAGATATAGGTTTCAGTATTGTAAAGTGGACAAATTGTATTTGTTGTGTTTGGATCGGTTTGAGTAGTAGTGGATATAGCTGGAGTTTTAACGGCTTGAGCATAGGTTTGGGATTACTGTAGTACTATGGATATACGAGCTTCTAAATAGGAGATATTTTTATTTATTTGTAATTTCTTGTATTTGTTTCTCTATTTTCCACTTGGGGTAAAATTTGGAGTTTGGTGGATGGGATTGTGAACAATTAACACATTTCGGTTCTAGACCGCAATCTGTGGAAGAATGCCCAGCGGATGCACATTTAGAGCAAGTTAATTGACCGTGGCAGGAAGTTTGAGAGTGTCCGAACCTCTAGCACTTGAAACAGTGCAGAGGATTCTGTATGTATGGATGTATTTTGCTGGTTAAATACCCAGCTTTTATTGTAGTTGAAAGTTTCGGGCTATTGAATGTCAAAATTTAGTGTTTAGTTGGAATAATTGTTGCATCTTTTTTTTTATTATTGTGATTCTCCTGACCTGAATGACACCCTGATCAGAGAATCCGTCGAAAATTTTTGCTTCGGGAGTGGTCAACAGATCAGGTTCGGAAATTACGTCTCTGCTGGAATTGAGAGATTTATGCGGGCTAACAAGAAGTGGACAATCAAGAAAATTTTTAGTAGATAAATAGGATTTGGACTGAAGAGCAGAATTAGTTTCAACAAATAAATCACTGAATCACTTTTTTTTTAATTCATTTCACCAATTCCTTGAAGAGCTTTGAAAATAGCAAAAGGGGATCTTCGGGACTTTTCATTATTAGGCAAAGAGAGTATGAAAAAACGTGTATTCCTAGCGATTTCTACTGTGGTTAGTGATTTGGGTAAAACAAGGCCTTTATCCGGGCACAGCTGACTTGGATCCCTTATGCGTGAAACAAAACTTCATCCTGGCGTGCCTCAACCCACCACGGAAACCAACAAGGGAGGCAGTGTGTGCCGGTCTTCTGGCAAAAGCCAGGTACAGCGCTTACCTGGGGTACATCCAGAATATAGTGCTACAGCATCAGAGCGAGAATCCAACAGGTAAACCCGATACCCCTTATCTGCAGCACTAACCCTACAGCAATGTCTCTCCAGGGACACCGAAGAGAGGTATCACCAGCCGATTGACAGGAGCGGGCTCACTCCTGCCTCTCGTCTACAGAGAAGCGTGGGCCAAATGGAACGCAAAGGTATCTCCAGGACACCATTTTCCTCCTTATGGGATGCCGCACACGGCAAACATGCGAGTTGGAAAACCAACGGTGTTACTAAGAAAAGAAAGAAATAATAGGAATATCGAAATAAATAGTCGGGAAAATTAAGAAAATATTAAACTAATTTAACGCAACACAAAATGCAAAAACATAATATTTATAACGAATACTGAGTAATTTAATAAAAACAAATTATCAATAATTGCATACAGGTACATTTCAAAACAGGGAAGAAGAAAAGGGAAAGTTGAATGACAAGAAAGAGGGTCGAAAATGGAAAAGGATCACTAGGGTACTCCGGGGTCGTGACACCCGTATTTACCAAAGACAGTAAACCCCTTGGGAAAAGGAAAATATCACTATAAGGTACCTCGGGATTTTGATACCCGTGATCACCTCAAGAAAGTGAGCCCCCTAAGGGGGAGAAAAGCTGAAAAATCGCATTAAAAAATTAACATTTTTTTTTCAGATTAACCTTTTTACCTTTCACACACTAATTTAATATCAGTACGCAACGCGCCAAGTGGTTAACAATCGCCAATTGGGACGATAACATTACAATATGGATATATTTAACGTTTGAGACTGTGGTTGCTATCATTGTTTCCTGTATTATAACTAATTTTTTTATTGATTTATTTTTATAGCCGTAACTCTATTAATTTCAGACGATTTTAATTCGAATTTTTGGCACATTTAACTTTTCATACTTTACGTTGTCTAAATTGCAGTTTTCGTCTTTTGTCGTTTATTCTAACTTGGATATTTCGAACATTATTGGTGATTACGAGAATCTTTTAAATGTAAGGGTACTGCTTTTTCTATTTTTTGGAACAAAATTATTGCTGAATGTCTCTGTTTATTTTGTTTTCTTAAAATTCGCTGTTTTTTCCCCTCCTCTTATTTCTTAAAATTTTGCTTTTTTCGGCCGTTATGAAATATGAAAAGTAAACCGGTGGAATGAAAATTGTTTTATACAGACAGGATAAGAAATTTGACGAACTATGTTTTATTGCGGATCTTACGGTACAAATTTGCGCGATCGCAGTAATAGTAAAAAATGTACTATTTTTTACAGCTATGGTAAAATCTTTGCCTATTTTTAGAATTTTAAATTTGTCTTAAATGACATTTTTTTTTTTTTTTTTTTTTTTTGTATAGCAATTAAGATTAAACGAAAAGTAATTTTTTTTAATACCTTGAATTTTTTTTTTTTTGCATGTATTAAAAATTGATCTTAAAATGTAAATGACTTTTTTCATTAATTGTAATGTATTTTTAATTAGTTTGCTTTGGAATTGTATTTGATATTTAACTCTGCACTATATTAGTAATTATTTCCTGTAATAAAATTATATAATTCCCCATGAAATCAGTATTACATTTCGGAGAAGTATTTAATGAAAATAAGAATTTCTTATTCCAAAAATTTTAGGAGAAACATTTTTAAATTCTGAACATTTTTGTGGAAATAAATATAATTAAAAGAATGTATCAATTAATATGATTTATATAGATCTTTCCAATTAAATAATTTTTTAAAGAAATTGCAGATTTTATTTTATAAATATCTTCGTTCGTTTTTTCCCTCTTTTGAAAAATGGGAAAACAGGTAATTGAAATGTAATTGATCTGTTGTGTTATATAAATATATAATATTAAATATCTAACTTTTAAGTGCAATATATTATTTGCATGTATCAAGGAACATGTCAAATTTAGTACAAATGTTTTGGGTTTTTATGTGAAAAGTTAATGTTTTATCAAATTGTAGCTTCTTTTGGTAAAGTATTTTTATATGTTTGTTTATCTTGTGTATATGACAGGAAAATTTTGAAATTAATCTCTTTCCTCTTTTTGTGATAGAATTTCAGCCGAAGCATTATTTCTGAGTCTCACTGCAACGCCTTCCGATTTACCTCTTGCTGAAAAGTTAGGTGTAATGCTTGGGTTGGATTTGCACAAACTATATGATATTGCAGCTGATGCTCAGTTATCTTCGGGACAATTTGCTCAAGCGGTTCACTTATATCAACTATCAAAGGTAAAAATGTAACTCCAATTTAATTGTAAAATTTTCATCATTCTTTTTTTAATAATTATTATAGGATTCGTTTAAGATATTTAATTTTCTTTTAGTGTCCACAGTTGAAGCGAGTTGCTCACTTCATGGGATATGGTTTCTTGTCAGAGTTGATTGCTTATATTCAAGTACTTTTCAGCACTAAAGGTGTAGAAATTGTGTCTGCTGATAAATGCCATTTTGCTAATATTGCTCTCCATTGCTTTGCTCATCAAGTCAAGAATAAATTACTGGATAGGCATGTCATTAATATAGCTTTCAAGTAAGTCTCTGGTCATAATATTTAAACTTTTATAGATTTCTCTGACATTTCCTGTACCACCTCATATTTTCTATTTAAATTCATTGCACCTTCAAAAGTTCATTTCAAAAGTCAGGATTAAACATGGAACTCAAAAAGTCCTCCACATTTGATCATCTATAAAAAAATTGAATTTTACGATCTATTTAAGTGCCCTCGATTGTTGTTTTTGTTTATACTTCACATGAGCTTTATTGGAGCAAATATATAGAATCATTTCAAGTTATTCAAACTTCTTTCAATACATGACAATTGTTAAGCAGCATGCACAACACAATCCAACCATTTAGAGTAGAAAAGGGGTTTGCATTTATATTCTTCAGTACTGTTGTGTATTATTTGTATCTTATTACATACTAGGTATGTTAGTTTCTATGTGTTAGCTAAGAATTTACAGAGTTGTTATCCAAGACAAACTTAGCAATTGACTATTGGTAAAATATTGAATATTGAGTTGTGAAAGTAATTATTGTGGCTCTCTCTCTCTCTGTTACTTCTCAAAAAGTTGTCCTTAAATATTAAAAATGTATTATTCAGATTTGTTTGTTTGCCTCTAAACGTTTAAGTATGGCCTGTTTTATAATGCTCACATTTAAAAAAATGAAAACAAAATTAAACAAGATTGTTTATATGAATTATGATTAGTAGGTTCAATTAAACCTTGTAAAATGGTTTACCTACCACCATTTTTTTCCTTAAGGAATTTGACACTTATAAAACAGGTGAAGTGAACTGTGAAGATACCATTTCTGTAATACATGTAAATTTTTCTGTAGTTTTTATGCAATACTATTGATTATATCTAACGAAGGTATCATGAAAATAGCAGACAAGCAGGCGAATAGAATTAGTATTCACAAGCTGATGTTGCTAGACTTCTTAAAATGTCTCAAAGACTTTTATGATCAATTTTAAATCTTCAAATTTTGTATCGAGAAGACTTATTGTAAGCTTCCCATGGCTTACAACCACTGTATGAAATAGTTTTTTTATTTTGGCCTGAAAGAGGAGGAAATCTACTGTGTTTCAGCTCATTTCAAATCAATGTGTGGCAACTCGTGACAATATCTGCTTCTACACTATGGAGATATCTTCTAAATCAAGGACTATGCAAGATTACCCTATATGACAACCAACTACGAACTATGCCAGAAACCCAAAGGACTATGCAAGGACATGTTATGTATGCCCCTCTCAATTGAGACAGCAGCTATTTGTGTCAGAGTCTATTTGCATTGTTCAAGGTAATTCCATCAGTACCACATGGAAATGGGTTTTTATACTTTTCACAAGCAAAATCTAGTTTATTAGTGAGAGGTGTTCAGGTCTTACGCTGATCTGGAGAGAACCAGGCACCAAATATCAATTTATTATTGTTGGAAAATACAGTTATTGGAAAATTTGAATTGTGGTTTGAACTGGAGTATCAGAATGGTCACTCTGAATTGCCAGTGTTCTGTGTCGGAACTCTGCTGAAAAACAATGGGATTTCTCCCCTGCTTCATGAGTTCTTGGTGGATTTCTTAAAAGTCAATGTTTGGAGCTTGATCGGCTGAGCCTTAATCCGCTAAATCATCTTTGGAACTTCTTTAGCAGACAAGTGGCTGTCTTAAGTCTTCCTGTGAATTCATTAAGTGACCTGAAACAAGCGTTGCTCCACGTATGAGTGCTGCTTTCCATTCTAGTGTCCAACAACTTAAATGACAGTATAGAATTTTGGTTCTGTGAAGGCATTTAGGGTAAAGACGAGCACATTCCTGTTTAAAACTCATTTAATTTTGACTCACACTAATCTGTTTTTCTTAAGTCACACAATGGACTTTAAAAAAAATATGTTATTCTTTATTTGGGGATCAAGCTTGTTAAAACTGTAAAATTTTATAAATAACTTGTTTACAGCTTAGTTCATCCTAATTTCACAGTTTTACGCTCATTTAATTCAAAATGAAACATAGTAGATTAATTGTACATGAAATTTTAGAGGACATTGTATTTTTTATTCTTTTTGTAATGGTTTTTTTTAAATAGTATTTGTTTTTTCTTCTTTGAAAAACATTATGGAATTTTGAAATAATTATGAGAAGAAAAATTTTTGTTTTGCTTGTATCGCTGTTTATCATGTTATGTATAATTTTTCTTTAACTTGTACGTTATATGGCTGTAGTGATGTTAAAGATATAAAAGAAAAGTTCTAAAATAATATCCTTTTATTAAAATTATTATGTTTAATAAGACTTAAGTACTTATTTTAATAAATTATGTTAGAGTTTGCGAATTGATGTATAGAAGTTATATTCTGTTAGAATCATAAATAGAGTATTGCAAATGACATATTAAATCATCCTCCTTTTTCCATAATGAGTGTCAGTGTATACTGAACTAGTGGTACAACCTTAGATCATATGCATTTAGTTATCTTGGATCATATTTTGGTCTAATAAAAACTAAAGCATACTTTATTTTAGAAAAGCAGAATTTTATGTGTGTTATGGGGTCACAGTCTTCTGTTGGTAAGTGATACATTGAAAGTATAGCTGATATGGAACAGAATAAGGAAACATTTTATGGATATAATGCTGATTAATCGTACATTGAGATATATTAATTAAAATCATTACTTACTTATTATTTTGCCTAATATGGAAGAATATGACAAT
Organism: Trichonephila clavata; assembly: GCA_019973975.1. NCBI lineage: Eukaryota > Metazoa > Arthropoda > Arachnida > Araneae > Nephilidae > Trichonephila > Trichonephila clavata. Next base: position 369,202 of record BMAO01009631.1, on the reverse strand, counting down.
GCATAATGTAGGATTTTCAGTCAATTGGCTAACAGTTATCGACATTATTTTGTTATTTGCATATTGAAACAATTCATTTAAAAGAATCATTTTTTTCTCTCGTGAATTCATTCACGTCATTCAACGTAACACTTTTTTTTAGTTAAGACTTGTGCAAGATTTGCAGATATGCTTGGCTTGTATTCATGTACATTATGTGCCCTGCTGTATGCATTAGTCCTATGTTTGTCGAGTATTCTAGGTGTTTATGAAAAGTTTGAATTATAAAATAACTCTATTAAATTTTATATCTTATTTTAGAAGTAATGTATCGGTTTTCTCAATATATAGTTGATAAAATAAGTCAAATATTAAGTTTGAAAAGAAAGGATTTTAAGAAATCTTTATTTTTCATGTGCTTAGTATCAAGATTATTTTTCTTATTAAGTTAATTTAATATTTAAACTTTATACTGTGTTAAAATGCATACAAAAAACAAATTTGACTTTATGATATATTTATTCGAGTTTTGTCCTTTTGGGCAATAGTGTGTTAAAATGTGGGTTGTTAATGAGTAAAATTTTATGAATTGCTGCATTCAAAGAAATTTATTAAACTAAAAAATACAAGCTTTTTTCTTCAAGCATCATGTACTAATGCAATGGGATATTATTTGCAAAAATAAGCCCTTTTTTTTACGAAAACGTTTTTTAATGATTTGTAACTATCGTTGATTTTTGAAATTGAAGATTTTTAAATGTATTGTGTCTTTTGATAAATAAACTAGATAAAATTACACAAAATGGACAGCGGGTCAGAGAAAAAAAAGTTTGCATACCACCGGCTTGTGAAATTGTCTAAATTTAAAATTCCTTATTATTTTAAACTATAATTTTGTGTTGTTTTTTTTTGTAGAAAATTTTTGAAGGAAAATGCATATTATGATGAAGAAGTTGCTGCCAAACTATTCTGTGAGCAAGGTCTAAATGAGCTGTTACATTATTTTGCAAAGGTAGTTATTAATTTGTAAATTATTAAACCTGATTAAATTTTGGAGTATGTTACTTATAAATGACAGTCAAGTTCAAGGGAACACAGTGAAATGAATTTTGAATGAAGTTTCACTTGTTTACATATTTAACTTGCTTCATTTGGATTTATAAAAAAAATTTTAATATTTAAAAAATCAAAACATTGGAAAAATTTATGAATTCTCCGATTTGAAAAAAAAATTAAATGAATTTATTATTTTGCTATGCTAATCAGTTTTTTGTGTAAGTTATAAAAATGGAAATAGGATAAAAGAAGTGTTTGAAGAATGGTTTATTTAATTGAAACCAATGATGTCTTTAAATTATTGATATTTCACACATTAACCACAAAAATTCTCATCTTGATGTATACAAAATGGTATATAACTGTTTCTTCCATAAAAGAAAATTAAAAGTATGAATTATTTTATGGAGTTCCAATTATACATGAAAGATTCGGAAAACTTGGTACACTTGTTTGATTTTCTGTTGCAGCTTACAGATGCTCATACTAGTTAATTTCCAAATAATAGGATAAAAAAATGTTTCGCCTTTTACAATGAGTCTGATTTTTTTGGGAAACAAATGTTTCGATGTTACTAGCTAACAAAGAGAGATAAGTCTGTATTTTTTACTACCTGGAAGTGGGTATGAGTTAACATCAAAAAGGTAGAAAATGTAATAAGATGACAGCTCCATCTTTCTGTTTTGTAATCTCCAAAACAAGACTTATCCTGTTCTTATAACTTTATTCCCCCTGAAAAATGGATAAGAAAATCTGATCTATTTGTCTGTGTCTTTTAGGTAAGTTTTGATTTGCCTAACCTAATGCATATAAAATTTAATTAAATGATTATTTTGATATCAAGAATAGCTGTTTTGCCTTTTTTGTATTTTCTTTATTGCTTTCTTGAAAGTTACATAATTTTTAACAGTTGATATGCTTGGAATTTTATCTTGAATCATTGCAATTTCTTAGTACAAAAACAAATACATTTTTTAATGTTGTTTTCAAAAAAAATTAGCATATATATATAATATATTCTCTACTATAAAGACAAGAATCATTATATACCGGGTGTCCATAATTAAACAACCCTACTTCAAAATTGTGTACGACATAAAAAGGGGATGGGAATTTGTTTGAGTGAATAGAAAAATTAGTTCAAAATTTCGCCACTAGAGGGGGTTTTTAATGGAGATCATATTTAGCATACATTTATAACAGTTTACAAATTTTGTTACAACAATAAATGCTCAACATGATGACCATCATTTTCAGCTACTATTTGAAATCGTAAGATAGCATGTTCCACCGTTGACCACAGTGTGTTCTGGTAAATGTTAAGAACATGTCGTGAAGTACTGTCTTTGAAATCAGGTAAAGTTCTTGGTTGATCACAACTTACCAGCTGTTTTAAATGGCCCCAAAGCCAAAAATCGTATGGATTGAGGTCAGACGATCGATGAGGCCACAGATGACGAAATTGGCGGCTGATCACATGTTCTTCTGTGAAGTGATGTTTGAGAACGTCCTTAACATAACGTGTAATGTGTGGAGGAGCTCCATCTTGCATAAAAATTATGCGTGAAAGGCACTGACGTGCTTGCAGATCCTGAATAATTTTATTCCGTAATAACGATGCATATCGCTGTCCAGTGATAGAACATGTTACTGGACCTCCAGCAACTAATTCCTCGAAAAAATACAGGCCAAGAATAAAAGACGCGGATAACTCACACCACACCGTTACTTTTGGTGAGTGTAGCGGAACTTGTATGGTGGAATGCGGATTGTCTGCTTCGCAAATTCGGCAATTGTGAGTATTCACCGAACCGTCCAAATGAAAGTGTGCATCGTCTGTCCAGAGGATATTCCAAGGCCATTCTGGATCAACTTCCAAACGAGCAAGAAACTGCAGTGAGAACAGATGTCGAGTATCGGAATCATGTGGAAGCAATTCCTGCACAAGTTGAAGCTTCTATGGATAGTAACGGAGGATGTTTCGCCTGATCTTCTGGACAGTTGAACGAGGCAGATCCAATGCTTCTGCCACACAGCGAACACTTGTACTAGCCCCTTAGGGGGCTCACCTTCTTTAGGTGAGTACGGGTGTCACAATTCCGAGGTGCCCTAGTGATCTTTTCCTTTTCCCACGGGGTTTACTGTCTTTGGTAAACACGGGTTTCACGAACCCGGGGTACCCTAGTGATCCTTCTCGATTTTCGACCCTCTTTCTTGTCATTCAATTCATTCTTTCTTTCTCTTCCCGTCTAGACCACAGATATTAAAACAAATGTTTGGCGCAGTATAGCCGAAATCGGCTCTTGCGCCAATAAACCCCAAAATCACTCACTCACACTTGTACTAGCCTGCACGTTGGATGCTTTGTTCTGTTCCACCTGAAGTGCAACTTTCTCTATTGCTTCCGCAGAAACAGGTTTTCTTCCTCTACCAGAACGAGCCTTCAACGATCCCATTTCTTCAAATTTGGTTACCTTTAATCGAAGATTTTTAGAAGTCAATGGACCTTTTCGCATCCCCTTTAAAGTCCGATATTTCCGTAGAGCAACTATTGCGGAATTATCGTTTTGATAGAATAACTTTACTAATAACGCTCGATCTGGTAAACATAATGACATTCTGATTAGCAATACCGAGCACACTGAAAATAATCTAATCTCCCGTGAAAGTTTATTGCTTTTATAACAGTTACTGTGTGACGTCGAAAAAATGTGCATATTTTCGTCTTCCTTCGTGTAAATCCTTTGAAAATTAGTCATCGAAAAAGTTTAATTAAAGTTTGCAGTTCATTTTAGAGATTGTGTTTTTAATGAGTATCAGTTATTGTGTTACCGTGTCCTGTGGATAAAAAAGCGATAAAATACAAATAGAAAACCGGTAATAAATGTGGCCTTCATTCAAAAACGCCCTCTAGTGTTGAAATTTTGAACTAATTTTTTTTATTCTCTCAAACTAATTCCCGTCCCTTCTTTATGTTGTACACAGAATTTTACAACTTTCTGAACAATAGTTTCGTCTGTAGACAATTTTGAAGTAGGGTCGTTTAATTATGGCCACCCGGTATATATTGTAACACTATAGCTGAAGCATACAAAAAACAGAAATTGTAATATAAACCAAATTTTAGAATTTAGAAAATAAAAATATGTAGATAATGCAGTATTATAAGCATTGCTGACTTAGGATAGCTCTCATATGTAATATAATTTATATAAAAGTGAGGTTTAAGATGTGTTCTGGCCCGTCAACCTTACCCCTTTCTGTTAATAATACTGAGTGAAATCGTATTGAAAATAATGGATCGAATATCTAAATCCATTACTAGAAAAAGGCAAATTACCTAAAATTGCATTTAAAAATGCATAGCCTTTGCTGAATCAGTACAATAAACAAGTTCTTATCAGATTCTGGACCCAAATACAAATTCCAAGCATGTAATTGGCTGAAAAGTAGCACTTAGCAAAAGTATGAAATTTATAGAACCAAAATAATTAAATAGTATGCATCAATACTACCATTGCTTGAAGGACACTAGAAATTTTGTATGTATTTGAATATAAAAAAAAACTACTGTGGTTAAAATAAAACTAAAGAAATAAGTAATTTTAATTATAGTTTGAATATGCAGACAAATTTATTATAATAATAAACTATTATTACAATTAATTGGGTATTTTTGAATTAAACAGTATTTAATAAGATGTTTATAGTTTTTTTTTTCTTCTGATTTTTTCGAAACAAGAAATTTGTTGCTTTGTATGTAATTAATAATAATATTTCTGAATATAAAAACATGTACATTACTTCCCCAATGATGTACTTTTCTAGAATATTGAATTTAAATTCATCTCTTTTGTCATAAATATTAGTAATTGTAACATTATCTTTTAGCTTAATTTCTATATCATGAAAATTTGCTTCATATTTGTTACTATTTGTGTGTATTAAATTAAGGTTTTGAGGATAAAAACTAGTGTTAGATTTAAATTTGTCTTGCTTGCCAAAAATGATATCATCTATATAATGAAAACTGTATTATTCAGAATTATCTCTGAAGCTATTTTCAAAATAATGTAAATATAAATTGGCAAGATAATTACTTGCTGAGCCACCTTGTGACAAACCTTTAATCTGTTGATAATAGTTACCTTTATAAAATATATAGTTATCTTTTAGTACTTAGAATAAAGAGCTCACTTAGAAATACAACCACAGTGATGTACGGTTAATGTTGAAGTATGTATAGTGCCTATCCTGTGTCTTTCCAAACAGTTTTTAGCAGCATGGGAAAAGCAACAGATTCATCAGATTTCGGTAAAGTAAAGTAGTTAATGGTGGGCTGCTTGCGTGCATCTTTTGTGAGTTCTTACCGAGAGTGGTGCTTGGATGGTGAAACCACATGTCTCCAGACAATGGTTTGTCAGCCATTGCGCATTGATTCCATAGGATTACAGATAGTTGTGCATTGTTCGCTATGACCGAAAAGTTACAACAGCTGACATCACTAGTAGCTACAGCAGTGGCAGCTCAGATGATGTATCTGAATACACTGTACAACATACACTGCTGTGTTTGAGATTATGCAGCTGACACCTGAAACGCGTCCCTGCACTGATAGCACGATTGGCCAACTTTATCTGCAAGGACCCATGAAACGTCGACATCAAATCACAGAAGAATGGAAGAAAATCACCTGGGTCATGGTGTCTGACTCATATAATTGTGGTGTGGAGGAGGTTTTCACAAAGCACGCACTTTGTGAAAACATCATCTCCATAGGACCATGCTTGATGCATTATGTAAGCATCATTGTAGACCAAGTTCACTCTTTCACGGTAACAGTGTTCCTGGTGGGTGATGGCTTTTTTTCGGTAGAATAATGCGTTAGATCATTAGGGTTAGGGAGTGGTTTGAGGAGCATTCTGATGAATTTCAAGTTTTTGTGTTGGCTTTCGAATTCACGTTGCATGAATCCTGTTTGTGAGTGGCTAGTATCATATGCCTCTGACTACATATGAAACAGGTGGTCATATTGCAATCATTACTGTTCTGTAAATATACACATGCGTGTTGAGTTAGAAATGTATTTTTAATTATTGTTAGACTAAAGAATGCGTATATTGATGAATTACTCGAAAATGTCGTTTACATCAGAAATGTCTTTTTTCCTGTCTAGTGAATTAATAATGATGTTTTAATATGTAAAAAGCACTAGAGTTTGAGCTAAAATAATTCAAAATGTAATAAAGCTATTTCTTGGATCGAGTCATTTTACTACCATCTAATTGTTAAAATGAAAAATGCTTAGACTGAATCTCAAAGCTTGCTATACTGGTTGCTGTTACCTAGGATCAATGAAATATAATACGCTAAGCAAATTTTCGAATTTTTTTGAGGGAAGTGGTATACTGCCTTTTAACTTCTTTAAGAAAAATCGAAAATACAACTGAACTATGCTGTTTGTAGTCCCTACATCTTATTAAAAGTTATTGTTTGATGAGTCGTGAGTAACTAGCTAAATACATTTCTTCCATTGCATCAGCTATGCTTTGGCTCAATTCGGTTACATTTTCGATTGGTTTAAAAAAGAAAGCAAGCACACTCAAACATTTTATTCATAAAAGTATTACAAAGATATTTTCTGTTGTAATTTTAAGCGTATTGCTTACTTATACACTTAAGAATGAGTTTTATATATATATATATATAAAGTAATTTTGTAAAAAAAATGGCAATTATTGTTATGGATAGAAAAGTAATATTTTTGGAATCTTAATAAAATGGGTCATCTTTTGAAATATCTTGCCTAGGGTAGTATGCTGTGTTTTTCTTTTCATGGAGAGTCATTGTTAGATGACATCGTTTTCTCAAATCCTGACTCAAACAAACTACTTAAATTCTAACTATAGTAGCAAAACCTTTTGTTCTATTTGTGACTATGATTAATAAATAGCACGACTATGAAATATAATATGATGAAATTTTCCATATTTTCAAAAATATGCTATTCATCACTTTCCCAAGTGACAAGGTCCCCCCCCCCATAACTGATATGACCTCGTCCCTGCTAGACGTTGAGTTTTGGGTTACCCTGTATATTTTTTTCTTATGATATTGAGATTCTTTACGTTCAACCTTCTACACAGAAATCAACTAAGTTGTTTTCTGAGGTTTATCTCATTTGCTTCACCAGATTTGTCTCCAACAGATTTCCTCATTCTTAAACATTTGAAATGTCGTTGTCGTGTCCTTCCCGAAGAGGTGGAATGAAAGTTGCCAGATCCTCACACAGGTTGGACTTCTAAACGATAGATGGTGACTCCACCTATCTCCATCTCCACAATTTAGGCATGGAACTGGAGGGGAGGAAAATATTCTCCAGCCCCTTGCACCCATAGTATCTACTGTGACCGCTCACAAGACTTTCGGACCCACTGATTTAACGACCACGTACTCCGTGTGTATTCGGAGAGTATTTGGTGGCACTAGACATCAACCCAGGCCTTCCGGTCTGGAGTCCGATGCTCTAACCACTAAGCTACCCACAGCCCTGGAATACATTTGGATGTATTCCTTAGAAATAAAAACTTATTTCTTAAGCAAGTTGCCAAAAATTACTAGTTACTTTTACATGAACTAAAAGCTTAAAATATGAAATAATAATGAATGAATATGAAATAATGAATGAAATATGAAAGAATAAAATTGTTTTGTAATCAATGAAAGAAATGTATTAATGCACAAATGGATCATATATATATATATATATATAAAGAGAAAAGCGACTCACTGACTGACTGACTAATCACGATATCTCCGGAACTATTCAACCTACAGATTTGAAATTTAGTAGACATGTTCCTTTCATAGAGTAGACGTCAGCTAAGAACGGATTTTTTTTCCGAAATTCGAAACGCAAGGGGCGTTATAAATAATGGTTTCCATGTTTAAACTACTTGATGTACAATCTTGAAATTGGGTAAGCAGATTCCTTTCAGAGAGTAGAGATCCGCTACAAAATGAGTTTGGTGAAAATCGACCCCCAAGTGGCGTTGCAGGGGCTTAGGGGGCGTTATAGATAATTATTTCCATTTTTAAACTATTTGACGCACTGTCTTTAAATTTGATAAATAGATTCCTTTCGTAGAATAATGATTAGTTACAAAACGGGTTTTGTGAAAACAGACTTCTAAGTGGCGTTGCGGGGGATTAAGGGGCGTAATAGATAAATATATCCGTTTTTAAACTACTTCACCTACCTGCTTGAAAATTGGTAGGTAAGTTTCTTTCCGGGAGTAAATATCCGCTACAAAATGGATTTTGGGAAAATTGACCCCCAAGGGGTGTTGCGGGGCGGGCGGGGGGTTTAAGGGGCGTTATAAATTCCGATTTTTAAGTTACTAGACGTACAGTCTTGAGACTTAGTAAGCAGATTCCTATTCATAGGGTAGAGATACGCTACAAAATGGGTTTCGTGAAAATTGCCCCCAAGTGGCGTTGCGGGACTTAAGGGGCGTTATAGATAATTATTTCCATTTTTAAACTATTAGACGCAGTCTTTATATTTGATAAATAGATTTTTTCATAGAGTAGAGATCAGCTATAAGAAGGTTTTGTGAAAACAGTCCTCTAAGTGGCGTTGCAGGGGTTTAAGTGGCGTTAGAGATAAATATTTTCGTTTTTAAACTACTTGACCTACCTGATGAAAATTGGTAGGAATGTTTCTTTCATGGAGTAAATATCCGCTACAAAACAGGTTTGGGGAAAATTGACCCCCAAGGGGTATTGCGGGGGCGGGGGGTTTATGGGGCGTTATAAATTCCGATTTTTAAGTTATTAGACGTACAGTCTTGAAACTTATTACGCAGATTCCTCTCATAGGGTAGAGATACGCTAAAAATGGGTTTCGTGAAAATTGCCCCCAAGTGGCGTTGCGGAACTTAAGGGGCGTTACAGATAATTATTCCCATTTTTAAACTATTAGACGCACAGTCTTTATATTTGATAAATAGATTTCTTTCATAGAGTAGAGATCAGCTATAAGAAGGTTTTGTGAAATCAGACCTCTAAGTGGCGTTGCAGGGGTTTAAGTGGCGTTAGAGATAAATATTTTCGTTTTTAAACTACTTGACCTACCTGCTTGAAAATTGGTAGGAATGTTTCTTTCATGGAGTAAATATCCGCTACAAAGCGGGTTTGGAGAAAATTGACCCCAAGGGGTGTTGCGGGGGCTTAAGGGCAGATATAAATAATTATTTCTATTTTTAAACTATTAGACTCACAGTCTTAAAATTTGGTTAGCAGATTCCTCTCATAGGATAGAAATACACTACAATATGTGTTTTGTGAAAATCGACCCCTAGGTGGCGTTGCGGGGGTTCAAGGGGCGTTATTGATATTTTTTTTGCATTTTTAATTAATTGGACGCACAGTCTTCAAATTTTGCTAAGCAGATTCCTTTTATAGAGTGCAATTCCCCTACAAAATGGGTTTTGTGAAAACAGACCCAGAAGGGGCGTTGCGGGGGCTCAAATGGCGTTATAGACAATTATCCCCATTTTTAAACTGTTAGACGTACAGTCTTGAAATTTGATAAGCAGATTCCTTTCGTAAAGTAGAGAACCGCTACAAAATGGGTTCCGCGAATATCAACTACTAAGTTTAATTTCGGGAGATTAAGAGGCGTAATCGATAAATATTTCCATTTTTAAACTATTTGATCATCCTGCTTGAAAATTGGTAGGCATGTTCCTTTCATGGAATAGAGTTCATCTAACAAAGAGTAAAACGAAAATTGACTCCTAAGGATGTTTGCGTGGGGTCAGGAGGAGTTACAGAAAAAAATTACTGTTTTTAATTGTTAGACCCTTATACTTGAAATTTGTTAAGCATGTTTCTTTTGTTGAATAGGGATCCACTAAGAATAAATTTTAAGCAAATCAAGTTCTGGGGGTTGCAGGGCGTTACTGGGACGTATTGACAAAAAAAATTACTTTTTTCAATTTACAAGGACTATAATAATGAAATTTGGTTTCATTTTTCTTTTGTTGAATTGAAATCCGCTAAGAGCGGTAATTTTGGAAAACGGCTCTCAACGTCATTACGGGGATATTGATAGTAAAACTTTTGTTTTTTTTCTGTTAGATTTAGGCTTGAAATTTGGCTTGCATGTTCAATTTACGGAGTAGAGATCCACCGAAAATTGGTTTTGTAGGAATCCACTTGGTTTTTGAGTTACGAAAGAGCAAACATCATTCTATACTTCAATTTTAGAGATTTTTAGAAAATACAAATTAGATGAGTTCTGCCCTTTTTTTTAATCAACAGGTGACAGTTACAGGTATAAGTATATTTTTCAATTCAATCGAATTCTTAAGGCTAGGACTTAGATATCAATAATTTATACACACATATATATAAGCAGTAAAAATTTATAAAACATCATGAAATACCCAGCGAAGCGGGCGGGTAACAGCTAGTATTTATATATATATCTTCATAAGCAAACGATAATGCACTTTACTTACTTGCTGTAAATAACTGCTTCCTATAAATTGATTTGGTTTTAATGTATGTCGCACTGGGAAGCAACACGAGGACTATTGGGGACGAACCTCGTAATTTTAAAGGACGTTCAAGTATCGAGTAGGGCTCCTTAACTGGCATTCCTTTCTCCGAACTTCCTCCACAGATTTAATGTGCATCAGGCGATCTATATGGTGATTCTTCAGTGATACTAGGTTTCGAATCTGTGACTCGATAACGCCTGTGCCTTTTCGCGACCATGACCACTCTACTACCATGGCCACCATTCTCAATGGTACTGCCCGAGAGAAAAATAATAGACTCCTAAATTTTGTGTATATTTTATCAGAAATTTTTATTATTTCGAAATGCGATCGATTGATTTATTTGATACATTTGAATGTTTTATATTATTCTTCTGGAAGGATATTAATAATGTATGTGGTACTTTGCTTCAGATACGTGGTCAACAAGGGTTGGTGGTGGACACATTACTTTCAACAGATGGTATCAAAGCTACAATTGACAATACCGTTTTTGATATTCTGTGTTCTTCTGGTTACGAAGTAATTCTGCACCACTCTAGTGATGGTTTGTATTTTGTTAATTGAAATTTTGTTCACTAAATTCTTAATATATTTTACACAGTAAAGGATATTAAAAATATATTTCCTAAGATAAAAAAAATTTTAAATTGCTTTTTATAAAATTAAGATTTTAATGTCGATTTCACTTTAATCGCCCAACAATGTTTCATTTTTCCTACAGCTATGTTATATTCTTTTAACAAAATTTTGGGCTAAAATGGTGTAAAAGCCAATTTTTAGTTTAACTATAAATTTATATAATATTAAAGTTTATAAAGCAGATATGAAAACTTTTCTTATTTTTGTAATTGTATTAACGATACTATAACAGTACAGCTGAGAGTTGAGAAATATGTTTATCACGCATAATAACCTGGTAGCAAAATATAAATTACAAAAATATTTTTAAATTAAAATTTTAAAAAATGTGTTAAACTTTTAAAAGGTCCTTTTCCTTTTCTTTATTTTAAAGACATCAACTGATTTTTAGTTTTTTGTGAGTCACATCATTGATATTAAATCTGCTAATGAAAAGTTACATTTTTTTTTCAATTGCATTATTCTTTTTCTTCATGAATATGTAATAACGTATTAATTTCTGTAGTTTTTAATAGGGTTTGAAGAGAGATTTTTTATGAAACAATTTCAAACCTCTATTATCCATAATCGTTTTATCCTTCCAAATGGAAATTTTAAAACGTTTTATTATTGTTGATTTTGTTTCTTTACAATAAGTAGACTTTATTGCATTACATAAATGAGTTTTTCTTTCTAGAGTATTATATGAAATGCATGACATCTTGCTCCTTGCTTCAATTTCTGGCCGCCAAACCATCTTTATTGAATCTCCATTTGCAACACTTAATTACTCTATTGCCAAACATGGCTGTTCCAATGCTGCATAGAGTTGCCATTTTATATAATCCATCACATCATGTAGCAAAACTCTTTTTCCGCAATTTAGCTGTATCAAAGATTAATAAAAGGTGAGTTAAGAATTTAACTCTGTGTATTTTTAAATGTCGTTTTGTTTTCTATATATTCTGCATTCTCGTAAAGTGAAAATATTTTTACATATAGTTGTATTTAACTTTAGTTCATAGATCATGATTCTTCCAAAAGATTTTTCAAATAACTTCTTATCACTGCTAAGTATATCTGATATATGATTCTAAGATGTGATAATTGTCCAAAATTTATCTGTGAATCTTTCATTTGGTAGAAGGTGTTCAAAGGGAGTTTGTCTAAAGTTTTAAAATAAATCCGATAATTTTATGTATTAAAAATATTTAAGATTTCATTAAAATAAATTTTAGTCTTGAGAAAAATAACATTCAATGTAAAATTTTTTAATTTAGATTAGAAAAGTTTAAATGTTCTCTTTCATTTGACTTCCAGAATAATCTGAATACAATTTTAGTAATTTAAAAATAACTTACTAAAATAGAAAAACTAAGTAAATTGTGATAATATTCTTGTAGTGAATTAATTTCATTACTTTCAAAATATGAATTCAAAATTTACAAGGAAAATTTGGATGCCAAGAAAGTCACTGTTTACTTCTTGTGTTATTGATATCATCATATCTTGTGTTATTGATATCACTGTATTACAAAAACTGTAAGAAACAGAATGTTTCATCACCAGATACATATTTCCAAAATTGTATAGCAAATAATATTCTTTGCTGTTAAATTATTTGATTTGTAGATAATATTTTTATAGGTACATTAGCATTCTAATAAAATTTTTGAAAGGCAGTTGATTTTTACAAAGCTTCTCAAATCAAAATATTACTTTAGAAATAGCTACACAGAGATAAATTCAGATTCCTGCAATTTTTTTACATTATTTAACCGCTTAATGATAAGTTTGATTATGATACAACCTCCAACTTTTAATGATTTTATGATCAAAATGTGCAAGATTTGAATGTATTATAACTTGAATGAAATTGAGAGAAAGAATAACATAGCTAATGCAAGTCAAGTGTAGTTTCTTTAAAATTTTTATCATTCTCCCATGTATGGTCTTTTTGAATTGAGTTTACTGTAGTTTCATCATGAATAGATGGAATCAAACAATCTCCATTAAAGTAACAAGTATAGAAGAATCTGTTGAAATGGGCGCTTCCAAAGGGTAAATTTGCTGAAGAGGCCAAAGTAATTGTGAATGTGAAATTTATTTCTTACAAAAGAATTTTTGCCACCTTTAAGGAGTAACAATAAGGTTATAAAAAGTATTAAAATTCTTCATTTTAAGTGTTTGTGATTAGTGTTTTGAGTGTTTTTTTTTATTTTGTTTAATAAACTGCCCTTGTCCATAGTAAATAACATTAATATAATCATGTGTCATAAAAAAAATTCCGTTATCTCTTATAACCATATGCAAAATCATATGTGCACAGCACTTATTTACATAAATAAAACATCAATGTATTTTAATGTAAGGTTTTTTCACTTCCTGAGTTATTCTTTAATTCAGTAAATGCTACATTATTTCTAAATTTCAAAATAGCATGTTCAATTCGTTTTTTTTTTCCTCTCTATCTCTCTCTCTCTCTGCGTTGTTTATGTTAAATTCAACAAAACTCTTTTTTATTGAAGTTTATATTCAAACTTTTTAAAAGATTTGTACATATCTTTTGTTATAGATATTGGAGTGTATCATCTCTCACAGCACTAGCAAATGAAATGCATGATATAACCCACAAGGTTAGTAAGATCTTTTATTGTAAAATATTTTTTATTAATTTGTAGCATATTAATTTAGATATTTATTCTCCATAGTTAACAATTCTTTAAATAGCTTCATAATTTTGCTTTTAAATTGAGCAGGATCAAATGCCCAAATAATTGTTTAAATTTCTAAGTAATTATTCTTGCTAAAGCAATGTTCTCTTAAAAAATTTAATGTTATTTTGAACAATTAGAAAATGGCAATTACTCAATGGAACTATAGAGTGAAAGTACTTACTATATTATAAATAGAACCATTATGTACTTAACTATATTATAAATAGAATATTCTTGCATGTAATTCATGTCAAAATATGTAAATAGTTTCAATCATGTGATTTTAATATAATTTTTTTTTTTCAAAAAAAGCATGATACAGGTTTCTCTCAATTTCTTTTTTAAAAAGACTAATTAGATTCATGCATATTGAAAAAAAATTATTTGTTAATGTTTCTTTATTTTCACATCACCTCAAATAAAGGTTTTTTTTGGGAGGAAAATGTTTTGTGGTGTTAACCTTGTAGAGTTTTTCGTGATAGTTTAAATTGTTAGATATTTATTGTCTCATTTTTCTATAAATTTCATAAATTAATTTGATGCAAGATTTTCAAGGTGAACAATGATACAGTAAATTCCAAAAAGAAAAATTGGTACAATGACTGATTAAAAAATTTAATCAGTTGGCACAAATACCCCATCATAAACCCAAACTCATCATAAAACCATCCAATTCTGCTTTTTAATAATTAATACTACCTTGCTCATCAGAATATAGAAAAGAATATTCTGATAAAAATTCCTTTTTTTTTAAAAATTTATTATTGAATTAATTTATATTTTGCAGGAATTTGTTCATTTCTGAAAATCAACTTCAGTTTAACTTTATGCATCAAATCCAACCCGCAAATTAAATCATAATTTCCCATCAACAATGTACATATTACTAATAAATTACATATTATACTAACTTTGAATTATCCTTATATTGATATTACTTCTTGATATAAGTAAATAACTGTCAACTACAAGTTAAAATTTCATGACCAATATTCAATTTTCTTTTAAATATAGCTTGAAATGAGTGTATAAATCGCTCCTGTAACCAATTCCGTATTTATTCCCTTATTTTCCGTTTTAAGTAAAACCAAAATTTCATAAGTAAAATCAGAAATGAATTGTAAAGATTAAAAATAAGACCTACGATTTCAAAGTTTTCATTATCATGGATTGAAGAGTTGGGACCATAAATTACTTCAGATTGAAGTGTATCTTTAAATCAACTTATGTTTCAGTTTTATAAACATATAGCCAAAGCACAAATGCCATTTAAATAAAATGTATTAGCATGGTATTTTATATTACAAGTAAGACAAACAGCATTAATAAATCTGCAATTGGATGTACTATGATTTGGCTTTTATTACAATGAATACAGATACGTTCCCTTTAAAGCTGTGTATGTTATTTGAATTTTTTTCACAAAATTTATTGGTAGCATTCGATTTCTATGCTTAGAATTGAAATTTGTAGTAGAATTTATCAAATTATGATCACTATAATTCAGTTTATTAATGCTAACACTATTTGATCCGATTTAAAGCTGTGCCTGTGCTTTAAATATTTTTCTTTTGATAACATCATGTTCAACTTTTAATTCAAAAAATATTAATAATAATTCTGAGCAACCTTGTAACATATACCACTTATAATTTGATTTTGGATTTATTCTTCCAATCGCTCCTCCCTTTCAAAAACACAATTGCCATATACTTGAGATAAGACGAAAAATATTTAAAATTTTTCACCTTCCATTTGTAATAATAAATGAAATGTATGTCTTACAGGTGATATATAAGCTGTTTAACCTGAAAATAGCTCCATCACAATGTAATTTTTTCTTCAAATTTCAAATACTGTCTTAATTTAGAATAACTTAGTGATCAGACAAAACTTTACAAAATCTTTTCTTCTTATATCCTTTTTATTTAAATTTAAAAAATGCTGGCTACTTTTATAAAAATTAGTTAGCTTTTTAATTTATCTTCATGTTTTAAAGTTAAATTAAAATCTCTAAAAAATGTCTGCTCTTTCAATAACAGTAGCTGGTCTAAAATTAGAGAAAAAATTCTTGTTTTTAATTGCATCAAAATTTGCTCGCAGTTGCAGTTATTAAACCCATCTAAAAAAAATTATATACATCTAAACATTATGCACACTTATTGGCATAATATGACTTTACAATTGGAACTATGAACAAAAGATGAAATGCATCTAGTAACATTTATAATTAATGCTTCTTATGGCATTTAATGGTATGTAAAAACATATTCATCTCTTGAAGACATTACAATCTTTCAATGCATTTTTGAAATATAGGCAAAACAGTTATCACTATTATGTGCTGGATTCTTTATGTATTAAGGATTACAAGGAAAGGGCAATATTCTTTTATACTAGAAAAGTACATAGTTAAATTCATATGTAAGTGTGAGTCACATGGAAAGGAAAAGTTGGGGGGGAAAGAACTGGCGGAAACAGTGTAACCAATTTAAACAATTGCAAGCATATGCACAGTAAACATCATTGGTTGTGTACAATCAATACAACATTCAAACATAACAACATTGCTTGGTATGTTTAATTTAAAGTAATTTTCAATATGTTTTTTGTAACTCTCTAGTCTTATGATTAACCTTCTTTTACGCCTAAAAATGTGTAATTTTATTTTTTATTACCTATTTTTTCTTACTTTTTGAAATGAAATGTGACATTTAGTATGAAATCTTATGATTCATAAAATATATAATATTTTAACATTGTCTTCCTATGTTTTATTACTTAGGATGAAGAAATATCGACTATTGAAGACGTTATTAAATTTTTCATTTTTGTATTGTTGATGCTTTTCCATAAAACTGGATGTCCTAAGTTTTGTTACGAGTTAATTGAAATTAATAAGAACAAAGGGTTATCTAAAAGACAATTAAGTGAATCCATTTCTTCAATGAAGGCTTCAGAGCTATATGCATTGGATTCTTCACCAATATCTTGTGGGCAAGCTCATGTAGCTTATTTGCATAATGGAACTTTGTATACATGGGGTAAAGCAGGAAATGGAAGGTAACCAAATTTCATATTTTACTCTCTTTTTTAATTATTAAAGTTACATAAATCAAGAATGGTCAATTTTTGTTTGCAAAAGATCGACTTTTTTATTCAAATTCTACGTTAAAATCGACTTCTTGGCTTTTTATAATATAGTTAATCTCAGAAAAATTACAGGATAATCCTGGAAGACTTTTAGTCCTCTTTATTAACTCCATAACAATTTATTTATCTAGTGTTTCGACCATGCACTCTAGTTGGTATGATCTTTACACATCGCCAGTGATCGACCAAAATTGTCTTTGGAATTGATCAGTCTATCACAATTGACTTGTTAGCCACCGCTGAATTAAATTAATTTTGTATATTTTCACTACTCTTTTCAAATTGTATTTTTTCTTTAAGAGTTTTTTTTTATGATCTGTATATCTTTCTTTTAACCTTAGACTTTATAAATGTATGAAAAGAAATTTATTTCTTTGTAATATACATGTTTAATTTTAATTAGCTTTATGTATTGATGTAAGTTAGAAAAAAAATTTCTAATGAATTGGAATCATTGATGTTTTTTAATGTTTAATTTTTAACATTCTATGTTATCCATTTGTATGAATATGAAGATATTTATCATTGCAAGAGTCATAAAATAATTCTAATAATGTGTTGCTACTCGGTGAATATTTCCTAATTAAGGACATCTGTTAACTATCAGATTGAAAGAAAATTTCTAAAAGTTAAAATTTTATTTGTTACTGTGATATACATCTCTAACTCAAAATATAATAAAAATGTATCAAAAAGCATTGCATTTTCTTTATGAAATCAATGGTATCTGCAAAAATAAACAAGGAGAAACAAAAGCATATTAAGTTTTTACAAAAAATTGACAAATTGTAAATTTTTCACATGTATTCTAAAGATTTAATGAAGATTTTCAAAAAACTATCTAATTTTTTTTAAAAAATTGAACTAATACCAAAAGTGATTCAAAATATTAGAATATTTGTAGAATTTTGTGCTGATTCGGCATTGATGATAAACTTGGCATTAACGGTACTTCTATAGAGTTGGTACACATATAATGGCTTGTTTGAAAGTCAAATTTATTTGGGAGTTAAAAGAATATCCACAAGGAAGACATTTCAGATTGCACCAAGACTGTGATGTAACTATATAGTGAAGGACTCAGTCGAAAGATGCTTTCAGAAGAAAAGAATCACTGTAAAATTTGATAAGAACTGATGAAAAATTTTAATATATGATCCTGCAAATATCAAAAGTATTGTGCAAGTAGTGTTTGTAAATGAATGAACATACTAAAATTAGATAGAATGCAGAATATCACGAGGAAAAACCAATTCAGGAACCTGAGATTTCAGAAGTAAAAAGTGAGTCGAAGAAGAAGGTTGCCTCAGCATGTAACTACACTTCATTAACTCCCTAAACTTGGTTTTCAATCACATTTGCCCAAGACAAAACCACTATTTACGTTTTAAAAAAGAGCTAGAATGGGGCAGTGATAGTAATAGAATATATTTAGGACTAAAATAACTTACCTTTTAGCGATTTGCCAATGTTTTGCACTTCTCATAGTCATCAAAGTATCCCTTTTTGCTATTGTAAGAAGAAAAGCTTTCACTGCAGATTGCTTAATACCTTTACTATGATTGGGGAGAATATGAATTTTTAAAGTCCTGTATGTTGACAGGAAGATAATTATCATTTCATAATTCCATCATCAAAAGATTATCCGAGGATGATTATCCTCTCTCTCTCTCCGCAAAGATTCTACAACTTAAAAATTAGCAAAGGTTACCACTACTTCCCTTGAACAATAAAATAAAACTACTTCTTTGTCTGACACTTTCACTTGATACAATTGAAGAAATGATTTTGAGGAAAATGTGAAATCTATGTGGGCAATTGTCAGCAAAAAATTATTGTTTACTATGCCACACCATATATATAATGTCGTTAAAGCCAAAGAGAATTTTATTGTATGTTGGGAGGGGAGGAAGAGGTTAAAAGAGATGATTTTGTAGAACTGTGACAGTATTTCTCTTTTTCTTTTGCTCATCTACAAAATATGTAGGATGTGATTCTTAATTAAAACTTTTGTGCATTTATTTCTACCCAAATTTAGAACTTTTTTTTTTGTTCTGGTATTTTGATTTGAAACCGTTCATACATTGGTTTTGAAAAGAAAATGAAAAATAAAATAATGAAATTTTTGTTTGTTGGAATTTAATAACATTTGATAAATTTTCATGTTTTATTTATGTGTAATTTTTTACCAATGGAAACATTGTGACCCGGTATTGATCTGTCTCTTTAGAGCTACAATCTAGTTATAAAATTCAACTCAATTATAACAAGATGGTTTGGCAGTTCAATGCTATATTTGAGTACTGTTATCGTTTCTAGCTGTTGACTTTCTTATCTTTAGTTCTTTTTGTTAGGTATGCATATAAATTGCCTTCATCAGATTCTTCAGTTTAAGTATAATATATTATAATATTCTAGTGTTCTCCATGATTTGTTTAAATAGCATAAAAGTGTTTTAACTAATTATTCTAGGTTAGGAATCGAAGATACAGGAACAGATTATCAACCACCACAACCTGTTATAACTTTTCTTCGACTTCAAATTAATGTTTTAGCTGTATCTTGTGGAGCTCTTCATACTTTAGCATTGACAGATTTTGGTGTATGTATATAGCTTTCCTTTGCAGTATATTTTATGATAATTTTATATGGATGTTGGAGTGATTTTTCTTTGCTTCTACATATTGTAAGCGAATTTTGAATAAAATAAATTTTTGTAATGTAATTTATGATTTTCATCTCCTTTTGTAGGTTTTTGGCTGGGGATCATCTCGTTTTGGGCAGTTAGGTATGGGTGAATTGCAACAGACTAATCAGCCAAGAATTATTGAGTCTCTCTTTACTGAAAATATTATAAAAATTCAATGTGGACAGTATCATTCAGTTGCATTAAATGCTGAAGGAAGGTGATCATAGTTTTTGTATTAATTATTGATCTTTTATTTTTAAGTGCAACCATTGGATTTCTTATCAGATGATAAAAATGTCTATAAAGAAATGCTATGATATTTTTAGTTTAGTAGTTTCTTCAGTTCGTAAATTCTCAAAGTACATTTTATATTCTTAGAAGTATATCTTTTTCAAAATGCTTCTAAAAGTACATTTTTAACTATGCAATCAATTTCTTCTGTATAACACCAATGACTCTACTGGATTGTGAATAAAAAGATTAACATTTGGTGAATTATTTAATCATTTTTTATTTTACTGCTTTAAATCTAAAGTTTTAAAAGGTTGAATATAGACTAAAAATTTAAATAATATGAAACTATGTTTTAAATTATATTAGTTAACTTTTTTTCAAAAAATATTGCTCATATTTAATAAAAATCTTTTTAAATCTAAACAAGTTCAAGATTGTAATTTTTTGTTATCTGTGACCAAAACTTTTAACAATAAAGGATGTCATTATACATCAAAACTAAAATTATTATTCATTTTAATGACTGTAAACATATATGTTATTGAATGTTATAAAACAAACTGTAAGAAATGTGAAAAATTAAATTTTTACTCGGTTTGTAAATAGTAGTCCTGTATTCAATTAACAATTATATTATTATTTTAAGCCACATGCGTCATTGAATAAAATGCTTCAATTGACTTACTTATCACTCATTTGGATATCATGGTAAATTATCTTAATGACTATTTCCCTAGCATGATGCAGTGTCTTTGTAATTCAGAATTCTTATGTTCTTTGTGTTCTCAGTATCTTTTTTAATAATTGAATATTAAAAAAGGTGCACAGACTTTTGAATTTATGTACAGAGTTACACTTCTGCTTATGCTATATCTTCTCTCTAAACAATTTTTTTCCAATAATATTTCTTGAATTAACTATTTATTTCCTAACTATTAAACACTCTTATACAAAAACCTTCAAAATAAGTTGTGCTACTGGGTTTTTAATAACAAGAAATGAGAGAAAATTTCAGTTTATAATCATTAAAAGGAAATGAAGTAGGATTGGAATTTTGAGGTTGAGTTATTTTTGCAAAGAAAATATTTGTTGTAGAATGTCATACGGAAATAGAGGCAGGAAAATGAAGATTAAATTGGAAGAAAAATTATGGTTAAATTTTAATTTAATAATCTTTATTTACAGTGTAAATGAAGAAAAGTATTGAACTGAAATATCTTTAACTAGCTGCTACTTTTTCCCCCTAGGGTATTAACATGGGGTTGGGGTGTTCATGGACAATTAGGTCATGGAGATGCTGAAGATCTTGCATTTCCTAAAGCTATTGAATCTCTAAAGAAGAAGAAAATTATATCCATCTGTGCTGGGCAAGGTCATACCGTTTTACTTAATGGAAATGTGAGTATATTGTTTTAGTACATTTATTTTTAAGGGGTTGGTTATTAACACAAAATGTTGTAAGTATTTAACAAAATAGACTTAAAAATGATGCATTAAATTTATTTTAGCATTTTTGCTCTTTTATAATTTATATTTTGTAGGGTGATGTTTATACTTTTGGATGTGGAATGTTTGGTCAACTTGGAACAGGATCTGTCTTAAAGCAAAGTCAACCTCAACTTGTAAATGTCCCTGAACGTATTAAAGTAATAGCTACTGGTCATTTTCATGTGGTACGATGCAGTTTTTTCAATTGTTTTGTATTATTATTTTTTTAATGTTTTGTTTGGTATTGATTTTAAGAAATGTATTCTTAAGATTTCTTTTAAGTAATTTTTCATTTGTTGTGGTAATATTACCTAATTGTTATTTTTACTTTCATAATACTTAAAATAAAGGTTAAATATATTGATTTATTTTAAGACACATATACTATTTATTTAAAAATGATTCTCTAATTCGTACGATAAATGAACAAAAAATTTTAAATATAAATACCCTCTATTTCATGAAAACAACTACAAGAAGTTATCTGAATTGAATTAAAATCAGTAGATGTTATGCAGCTGCATTGAAATTGAAATTAACAGTGTCATGTGGGGACTGAATATTTTATTTGGAAAATTCAGATTCAAGAGGAAAAAAATAATTTATTGGCTCACCTCTGACTCATTTAAGCTGGGCGTTTACTTATTGAGTTGACAAGTATCCTTTTGAGGGATTGCTTATCATAAATTTTCTACGAGTCGTATTCGATTGATCAGGAACGATCAGGGACACCTACTTGTCAACTAATCAATCTCTGGCTGCCAAAAGTTAATCATTTAAATATTCTATAATAAAATATTCGTGCTTAAAAATATTTTTGTTTCATTTAACTATATCCTTAGCGCATTGTATTTTATGTTATGAACATTTTTTAATTTTTAAGATTGATTTAAGTGCATAATTCATAGTTGATTTTATAGTAAAAATAATCCAAGTTGTAAGAATATGTTCTAATTTTATAACATTGATTAAAATACAATTCCTCACCTCGCAAAAAAGTAGAATAAAAAATGTTTTTCTTCTTTTTTTCTTAAAAATTTTAAAACTGCTTCATTTTACTTATAAAAAAATTTTTTTAATAAAATTAGTTCAAGACTAGAAATTATTCATAAAGTTTTTATATTTAATTTCTTTAAAAAATTATAGTGCAACTAAAAATTATTTGAAATTATTTTGTGTCATCATTGGAAGTATTATTTTCATAACCTTATTTATTCAAATCTAAATTTCTGATTCATAGAAAATTGTTTTATTTTGTGCTTGTGTTTATTTCAGATGCATTATGATATACAATTTATTTACATTTTCATTTCTGTTGTTTATTTATAGCTTACTGTAAGTCGAGCAAATAAAGTTTACACTTGGGGATGTAATCCTCAGGCTTTAAGATTACAAGCTCAAAACTCTCGGCGTGCACGCCATCATGGTATAAATCAAAATTCTAGCTCTAATCATAATGTTAGTTCAGTTGTGATCAACAACTCACTTCATAGGACAGCTCATGCGAATGGTACTGTTCAGCAGAGTCATCTTCTACCTAATCTAGTCAACATTTCATCTGTAGATGATGCAATAGTCCAGGTATATATTGCTTCCTCTCATTTTGCTGTATTTTTCAACAAATCTCTCATTTATTTTATATGTTTCCATCATATCTTGAATTTTACGTCATACAAATAAAAACAGATATTTTTAAAAAATTATCTGTTTTTATTTGTATAATTTATTTTATTTTTAATATCTGTTTTTATATATTTGTATAATTTATTTTATTTTTAATATCTGTTTTTATTTTATTACAAAACCAACTTTTGAGTTGTAAATAGTTCAAATATCTAGAGCAGTGATTCTCAACCCTTTTTGTTGTTGTTGTGGTACACTTTTAACAATTTCAAAATTGCATGCACGTGTAAAGATGCCAAATATTTCATGCACACGTGCAGCAGCTTCCAATATTCAAGCAATGAGATCCTCATCTGAGTCGAGTGAAGTTGCATGAACAAGATTCTTCAAATGTCCCCATACAAAGTAATCGAGGCTCGATAATTGGGAAATCGGGGTGGCTAATGGACTGGTCCATCAAGCCCAATCCATCGCACCCCAAACTTGGCATTCAGGTAAGTGCACACATCAGTGCTGAAGTGGCTGCCCCCCCCCCCATTATGAGGAAACCACATGCGGTTGCGAATGACGATCGAAACATTCCTACAGCAGTTCGAGTAACACTGTTCCAGAAAAATAAGATAACATTCGCACCATTAAGTTGCATTGGCAGTAAGTATGGGCTTATGAAAGAGGTCGTTGATAATACCAGCCCACACATTCACCCAGAATCGTTGTACATACGCATGTGGTCGCATGGATTCTTGGTTGGCCCACACATGGTAATTGGGTGCATTAAAAACACCCTCGCATGTAAACATCACCTCATCTGTAAATAGCACATCAACTTTGTCTGGCTGCAGCGCACATTGTTGTACCACCCACTAGCAGAAGTTCAGGCGAGGAGGATATTCTGCCGGATTCAAAGCCTGTACTTGCTGGATAGGAAAGGGTTTAAGCAATTTTCGTGTTTTCCTGGAGGTGAGAATTAAAAGGTGCAGTCAATTCAAAGGACGAAACTCAAGCAGAACTAATACATGTGTACAGTGACATAAAAAAGGTACAAAAACTTTCCAACTCAAAAATAAAGTACATCATCCACAGTGATCAATACACATAGCCAGGCAATCTAATTGAATCAAATGTCGCATGTCATGGACCATTCAATGGAATTCTATCACAGTCTCAAGGGAAAAATGTTTTTCAGATAATCCTGATGACTATCAATACCACAGGCATTATCTTAAGATTTATTTAAAATTTTACTTGACTCTCCAAATGGGAAGAGATAGTTTGATGATGTGCTTAACCATTGGCTATAGAGGAAAAACTAGTTTAAAGATTCATCAAAGTAAAATTTAACAAAACTAAGACACATTCAAGCTTAACCAAGGTGTTCCTCGAGGTTCTGTTCTTAGCCCTACACTTGTCTCTATATATATTTGACTGCTATAGAGAAAGTGCCTTCTTCTGGGATAAGAATCGGAATGTTTGCTGACGACATTGTTCTGTGGAAGGGGTTCCAGCTCTGGTATCATCCTCATTACTTGACCCTAATTCAAAATTACGAGGTTCGTCATCAAAAGCTGTCCAGTAGCTGAATATTACGACGTTAATATTCACTCATTAACTCAAGATACAGAATGTGTTTTTATTACTTTTGTTGGGGGTTTATATGAGTCTTGTTCATTAATTGTATGCAAATTAGTAAAAGATGCTGGAAATTATTTTAAAGGAGCATGTTCTCACAGTGCCATTTTTATTAAAAAGTTGAACTTTTAGTGCCTTAGAACTAATTTAATATTTTCACTGATTCTGCGTAAGTTTTATGTAATTATTTTCTTTAGTATTACTTGAGGTAGAAGTTTTAATAGCTATAACAGTCTATGTGCAAATAGCCATGGTTTTCCAGGGTGATATACAATCCATTATTGATAGAAGAAATTCTTCACTGCCAATTTATGTTTTGATTTTTATCTCAAATTCTTACAATAAAATAATTTTCATTGTCAGTTATCTTGTGGAAGTCATCATGCTCTCTTAGTCACTGCTTCTGGTAAAATATTTTCATGGGGAAGAAATTCTGAAGGCCAAATTGGAAATGGTACCCGAAAAGAGCAAGTAAGGAACTTTCCCTGTTTTTTCTGTTGCCTTAATTTTAAAATTGTTTCTCTCATATTCTGATTGAATTTATATATTCTACTTTCATTTTTTTCCCCCATGAAACTTGGATTTTACTAAGTGCTATGATTTTTAGCAAGATTAAGCTATGAATTGCTTCATAACTGTATTTAAAATTTAATTTTTATGAAAGAAGCTGCTTTATCAATTGTAATTTTAACAGAGGAATATTCCTGAGGAACCATTATTTAAGAAAGGCATCAAACTCAAAGACTTATACTGACCAGATTTTTCCTGCTTGACTTGAAATCTTTTCTTTGTGACCATCTTCCTACATTATGAGAAATCATGTTGACTGTGATTACTTTTAAACTGACCCAAGAAAAATATTAAACATTCTGAATATTACAGGAGACTTAGTGTTAACTCCTCACAAACCATAAGCAAAGAATGGAACCTCAAGCATTGAAAGGATTTCATGTGAAATGTTCAAATATTTTAAAACTTGGTTGGTGAACATTTAACTATGCCACATTTCGCCTTCAAATTTGAATCAGTCATTTCAAATTTTGTGATTCATTGGTTAGTTTATAATTGTAAAAGTTAAGTTTTGAAATTTTTATATTAGAACATTTATTACATACCATTGTAAGATTATATTATATGTCAGTATTTCGTCAGTTTAGCTAATGCTTTTGTTCTAAATTTTCTACATTTAAATTTTCTTTTCGAGTAAAATCTTTCGAAAAATATCGCCGTCAATAATTTTAAAAGCTGGACATAGTTATATTGTAAAAAGTCTGCATTTCATTCATATTTAATTCAAATGGTGTAGGGCTTTATTAGCCAATAATAGGTATACAATTTTTTTGACTGCTTCTACTATGGAAGCTTCTTCATCTAGTATTTATCTTTATTAAATTTAGTTTATCAAAAGAGAAAAAGGAAACTTTGTGTCAAATAATTTGTTTCATATTCTATTTATAAAGTAGTTTGATTTAATTAGCAATTTTTTTTGTCACTTAAATAAGATGCATAAACTTTAAGATCTGATATTTTCTGTTTACTCAATTAAACTGAATATTAATTTCTAAGTGTTTTTAATTCTTTTACAGAAAATACCTAGCTTAATCGTCAGTTTAAAAGATAAAAATATTGTACATGCTGCATGTGGAGCAGATTTTTCTATAGCAATCGATTCTAATGGCAAGATTTATGGATGGGGTCAAAATGATGGTGGCCAAGTAAGCTATTGTTTCGTTGTTGATTTTTGTTCAAAATAAATTTTATTAATATTATTTCACATAAAATTAAAAATTGTCTCTTTGAATGATGAGTATGGTTTATATATATATATATTCCTTTTTACCTAAGAAATATATTTATACTTTATATGCTCATTTTTATTTTTGTATTGTACTTTTAATAGCTGTTAATCCTCTTTAGGTAGGTCAAAAACCAGTGTTAGAGCCTAATACTAAATATAACTCTGGCACCTCAAGTGGGCGTGTGATAACAATTCGTACAAATCGAAGAATGATCACTATCACACAACCTTGTCGTCAAAGCATTCTTCGGCCAGTTGAAATAACTATTCCTTATTGTGAAGTGAAAAAACCCAGTCTACTAGATAGTGGTAGCTTTGAAAATGAATATCCGGTAACACATTTTTATTTATTTTCTAATGATTACGATTTTCTTTTATAAGCTATCTAATAAGTTTTAAAAAATAACGAATTAGATTTTTATTAATTATAATTTTGCTTTTAAAAAATTTGTTTAACCCTTTTGTGCTCAGTTTCATAATTATGTTTACAAAATGTGTTGTTATATTGTTTTTTCTGTGACTAAAGATGTGAATATATTTTAAAATTTTGAGTGTCAGATCATTCATGGGGAGTAAATGAAAAACTCTCATAAATGCTTAGAAATACATTTTTGTTTCACAAAAGTTTATTGCCTATTCTAAAAATTAATGATTTATTCAGAACAGAATTTCTGGACATTTTATTAGATGCACGAATTTACATGATATTAGTAATCTTATATTTATTGTTTGTCAAAAAATATACTTTAAAATATTAGTGATAAAGTAGATTATTAAAATTGCCATTTTTTCTTTTAACTGAGAACAGTTTTGTTTCATAAAGTTTTTATACACACTTAAATCGAAATATTTTTAATAGAATCTGAAACATCTCCCTCCCCTTTTGTTTGGGTTTTACAGGTAAATGTTTCCTTATATTTATTTATTTTTGGAAAATCTAAATTTAAAATATTTATCAATATTTATCGATAAATGTATTGAATACAAATAAATAAATGTCTTTTATGTTCGCATTTGTTTCACTTCATTTCTATGATTGTGTTAAAAAAATTAACTACATTAATTATGAAGCCAATATCAAATAAGTAATTAGTGTATAATATTCACAAAAAATCAATTTTCTTTTTCTGTATTAATTTGTGTTTTATGGGGAAATGTTACAAAAATTTTAGAACTAGCTTTGTTTTCCTTTATAAATCTATGTATAAATTGATCACATATATGAACATTCTGATTAAGAAAATTTCTTTTGAAAGATCTGTTTAATTGATTTCAAGAACTTCTCAATTTTTTTCTTTTCTGATTCTTTGTAAATATTATAAGTACTACAAATTTGCATACAAAAATCCAGTAATAAACTCGTTCTATTGGTAATTTATTAACCATGATTGAAATCTTCATAGCCTCTTAATGCTCATATCGATTCACTAATTCAAGTTTTAATTTACTAAAGACCCATCTTTCAAAATAATGTGTAGGCTTCTGCACTTTTATTGGAAATTGGAATCAGTCTTTACATGATATGGTAGTTGGAAAAAGAGGTACCAGCTCAAATATTATCTTTGTGACTTTATCTTGGTTCAAATTACATAGGCCTTATGCAGCTCTTGAGTAATGTTTTACGCAAATCAATCAATCAGTCTATTTCAAACTAGTATTTGACTGCTTCTGAAGGGAAACATATTTCTCAATAAAAATTATTTTAACCATAACCATAATAATATAACCATAAATCATAAAATAATCATGATATGATATTACTGACAAACATAATATATAAATAAATATGGCTTCGTACTTTTTTTGTAAATTTATTTCTAATTTTTAAATTATCAAAATTGCAGAATTTTTGCAATCGCTTTAATATTAGTGCTAAATTTTTTATTAGAAATGTATTACTTTTGTTATATTGATTTCTGGTTTTCAATTTAACAGATAATGAAGCTTTTGAATAATAAATTTTCTAATTGTGCTGAATTAGAGTGTACCCTTGATCTTTCTCAACTGGATGATACTTTCCAAGGGCCATATGTTCTTCATGCCGCCTTAGAGGTAACTAAAATTTATTTTTACTTAAAAAGTTCTTTAATGAGATAATTGAGGAAGTACCTTAATGATTATTAAGCTTTTTATTATGTCAGCCTTTGTATTTCAATAGAAAATTACATCTTTGCAAATACTATCGGAAAACTTGATAGTTTATATCATAGAACTAACTCTAAAAGGATTAAATTAATTTTATCAAGCTTCACAGATTATTGTTATTATGAAGTAAAATTTTTTGCAAAGTGTTCAGTCTGTAAAAACAATGCTTTCATTCTGAACCAACCAGATATTTTGCTTCCTTTTTCGAATTTATTTCATTTTATTATTTTTCAAAAAATGGTTGGAAATGAAAATGATCTGATAACCTTATGCTTTCATAGTGATTCAAAAGTTAAATAGTAATCATAGAAAAACAGCCGAGTGTGTTTTACCGTAATTTACTTAAATACCCTTCTACAACCTGATAAGTTGGGATTTGTAAAAATTCATGGCTCTTTTTTTTTTTGTAATGAACAAAGCTCACATTTTGCTTAAATTAATTGCTCATAATTTTACTACATTTATTCATATCTTCAGCTTTGTTCTTTGATATTGCCTGAAAGAAAATATACACTGAGTATCTTTGTTGTTTTTCATCATAATTATACCGGCAATAAAGGAATGATTAAAATAAAATTTATATATATATCTATTGAATTGCATTATTTTCTTTAACTTTGAACTTTTACAACTAATATGCAGAGGCTCAGTAAGACTTCAAAAAATAGTTATGTTTTATGAGTATTTTTTTTTATTGATAAGAATTTGTTTGATTTTTAAAATGAAGGTGAAGTGCATGTTAATTTATCAGCTTATGAGTGATCAACAAGGGGTTTTACAATCACCTTTTATTTAAGGGAAAATAAAATGGCAAACACAAGTAATTATGTGTTTCTTCCCTTAATTTAATTTGTATATTTTCTTTTTATATATGTGTACTAAGTAATGTAATAATGGTATTGAAATTTTTCAGAGTAAAAATGTAAACATTACATCATTATATTGCATTGAAGTTAAAATCATGGGATATAAATTTTTCTATTAAGACTATTCTGGTATCATAAGTTCTGCCATATTCAAAATGACTTTTAAAAAATAATCAGCTGGCATGCCACGCCCACTTTGACAGATAAAAAATAAACACCGTCCTTTTAAATCAAAGAAGCACTTTCAAAGCATCAAATGGTTTTATTTATTCATATGCAATTAATAGTAGATTAACTGTGAGTTTAACTGTTTATCTATTTTGGGAGGGAAGTTTGCATATTTTTGTAGAATTTAATTAAATTATTTGCTAATCGAACAATAATAATTTTAAGAAATCATGAGCAAAAAAGGGAAAATTCACAATTTGAATGTGAGTTTTTTCTTTGAAGAAAAAATATATGAATTATTAATGCCATTTTGAGTTTAAATATACTTGCATTTGTTTTTAAAAATGAAGTGTGTCCCTTCATAAAAATCAGAAGAAAATTCTACAAGATATGACAAACACAGCTCTTAAACAAATGTAATAGGACAGAGTTATTTCTTAATTCTTGGAAGTCCATGCCATTGGCGCACATTTTATTTATGCACACAATGTATGCATTTTCTGCACAATTCAAAAAAGAAATAAAAGAAAAAAGATTAAATAAAAGAAGGAGATAATATTTTTAAAAATTAGGGCAGGATATTTCATGAGGGAAGATTGAAAATAAAAATTACTGTTTCCTAAAAATTATATTTTTAAAATTTTGCTTAAAAAAATACAATTTTTCTAAATTGTCTGTATGTGAATACACTGAAAGTTTACATTATACATTCCTTATGTATACTTGTGCATACTGAAGTGAGATTTTTGAAATATTACAAAACCATTTAACTAAAGAGCACATGTTGTGACAAAAAGTGTCAACTTTGAATAAATTCAGTAATAATAAATAAAAGTTTTTTTCTTTTGAAAAACTAAATAATGTATTTGAAAAATCTCACTTCAGTATAAATATAATGTTTCTGTATTGTACAGACAAGTTTTTAAGCTTTAATGTTCAAAAGTTTTTCAATGAAAGGTACCTGCCTATACAGTTAACTCAGATATGCAATACCATTTGTCACTGTAAGAAGCTGGTTACATACATAAAAATACACAATGTCACGTTCAAAAACATGAAAACAGTTTTATTTTGGCTGTTTTAGAAATCATTTGTCCAGTTTAGGGAAAGTTTTGAATTTTAAAAGTTTTAGATATTGTGCTTGCATGTAAACACACAAAACACTGATGAAAACTTTCAAAATGTCGTACAATCATATATTCCCAAATGCAATCACAAATACTTACCAAAACCATATTGATACATTTTCACATTATATTTATGATGTTTTATGGTCAACTTTGATGTTTGTAATGCATCAAAACTAAAATTCTTCAAAAATTTATACAAAATTTGAGAAAATTGATGAAGTGTTACAAAATATCTCATTAGACAAAAACTGAAAAACGCTATGCATGTATTTTCTGGGCAATTTAAGACTTTTTTGTTTCCTATTTCACTTGTTTCCTAAATAAATTGAAGATGCAAATGTTTTATAAAATGAAGCAAATACATGTTGTAATTCATAATTTTTGTGATGAAGTGACACTTTATATTAAAAATGCAATTTTTTCAAAATGTTTTTATGACTACATGTACCTTTTTCTCAGAATCTACTTTGTGAATGCACCTGCAATTTTTACTGCATATTACTGATATGTAACTATATACACTAAACTGAACTTTTAAAGATATTCCTAAAACATTTGGAGAGAGACCAGATACTGTAACAAAAAATGACAATTTTCAAAATATTCACAGTAATGCTACTAAAAAATATGTTTTGAAAAAAACTGAACAATGTATTTGAAAAATGTCACTTCAGTACAAATATAAAAGTCTAATTCTTATACAGACAAAATTAAGTCTTTACATTTAACAGTTTTTTAGAAAAAACAGTACATAGATAGCTGATATGTGATGATTTTTATTGTTGCATTTAATTCTTGTTATATACATAAAAATACATAAATTTCATGTTTTAAAACAGTTTTATTTTGGCTGTTATAGAAATCTTTTGACCGGTTCAGAAAACTTTTGAGATCTGATACTTTTAGAAATACTAATTGCATGTGAATATACAAAACACTAATGAAAATTTTCAAAATGTTGTTTAATCACATATTCCCAAATCCTTACTTTTGCATATTGATACATTATTATAAGGCATTCATGATGTTTTATTGTCAACTTTGATGTTTGTAATACATCATAGCTAAAAATTCTTCAAAAATTGATACAGATTTTGAGAAAATTAATGTAAACATTACAAAATATCTCGTTAAATAAAACTGAAAAATGCTATGTATGTATTTCCTGGGCAATTTAACTAAAACAGTAAACAAAAAAAGCCTTACAATAAATATAAAAGAAGCTAATGTTTAATAAAATGGGACACGTACATGTTGTAATTCATAATTTTTGTGATGAAGTGACATTTTGTAATAAAAATGCAATTTTCTCAAAATGATGTTTTTAAACTTGCATGTAGCTTTTTCTCAGAATCTATTGCATGAATGCACTTATAATTTTACTGCATATTACTGATATGTTACTATGTATAATACATTGAGCGTTTTTAGATAATCCCAAAATATTTTGCTCAAGAGCAGTTATCATAACAAAAGATGACAATTTTAAAAAATTTGTTAACAACTCTTTTACGTTGCATGCTTTTGGAAAAAACTAAATATATTTGAAAAATCTCAATCTCACTTCAGTTTAAATATAAAAGTCCAATTAATGTATAGAAAAAATTTGAAATCTTTATATGTTACAGTTTCTG
The DNA here is from genome assembly GCA_019973975.1 of Trichonephila clavata. Taxonomy (NCBI): domain Eukaryota; kingdom Metazoa; phylum Arthropoda; class Arachnida; order Araneae; family Nephilidae; genus Trichonephila; species Trichonephila clavata. The sequence goes on along the minus strand of BMAO01009631.1, from coordinate 336,703 downwards.
AGAAAAAGGTAAATAAACAGCTCAATTTAACATTAGCGGTATAGGAGGTACCAACTAATCTTAAGTTAATTGTTTAAATATTTTTTCATTTTTTTACCCAATATTTTTAAAAGATTTATCTGTGTAACCCAAATAGCACCAAGCCTTACTAGCTAGTGGTCTACAAATATTTGATCTTCCAAAGGGTTTAATTCCTTTTCTTCACATTCTAAATGTTTAAAATAATTTCCAATCAATAATTCCATTGTCGCTCTCTAGAGAAAGAAGCCCTCATGACGGGACAGATAATCAATGAGAATAAGACCAAATACAGGCCTTGCACTAAATCATGTTTTAACAATTTCTACTTTAAAAGTGAAGAGTATAATTTTGAAGTTGTTGACAGTTTCACTTATTTAGGTACGTAAATTAGCAATAGAAACGATTGTACGACCGAAATCCAAAAGGGAATTACTATGGCTAATAGATGTCTTAATAGAATACGAAAATATATGAAATTAAATTTAATCAAAAGAAAAACGAAGATTCTATTGTATAAAAGTCTTTTAATATCAGTATTAACTTATGCATGTGGAACTTGGTCCATGTCTCGAACAGATGAGAACATGATAAGTATCTGCAAAAGGAAGATTTTAAGATTTAATTTTGGAGGAATTCAGGAAAATGAAACGTTGCAAAGAAGATCAGATTTTGAACTCTATCAATCATATAAAGAATCTGACATTGTTAACTTCATCAAAATACAATGAATTAAATTGTCAGGTCACGTTGTCAGAATGGACGAAGACCACACCACTAAAAAAGTCTTCAATGCCCAACCAATTGGCACACGAAGAAAGGGCTAGTCAAATCTAAAGATAGATTGATGACATAGTTTTCAAAACTAGTATATCTTTTTCTAAGAATTGGAGAACATTAGCAGGAAGAAGGCTGCTTGGAAAAGATTTCTTGAGAAGGCCAAGGTCCACTCTGTGCTGTCGAACCACTGAAGAAGGAAGGAATAATTCCATACCAATTTTTATTTTACAAAATGACACTTTAATATATCAATTTTTGAATAGAACAACAAACCTTTAAACTGATTTTATCTTTCTTATGCGTTCTGAATTTAATAATAATTCGTTTTAATGGATTTACAAATACGGCTGACTTATGGCATAGATCAATATACAGCAGCTTTAAATATTTTTTTATTTCATTTTCTACTTATGTGATAGTAGAATTATGCTGATTCTTTTCTCCCCTCTACTATGATTGGTACATCTAATGCAAATTTTTATATGGGTACAATTCCTATCAGCTACTTCATGAAAAATGATTACTAGTTTTCTAGTTATCATCAGTGTCAATTTTAAAAACTATTTTTTCATTGGGCACTTTTAATAAAACAACCATCTTTCTAAAACTTAAAATAATTTTGTAACTGCTTTCCCATTTAAAATTTTAAGCATATTTTATTTTTATGAATATTCTTTTTCAGATATTCCATATTTATTGTGACTCTTCAGCTCTTTTAAGTCACTGTGTAAATTTTGGAAATTTTCAAGCTGCTGCAAAACTTTGTGCTTTAGAAAATATGTTTGATCAGGTAATGAATACAGTATTTTTATGTTGTGATGTTTCTGTTTTATTTAATAATAAAAAATTTGTTGAAATTCTTTTCCCATCCAGGCAGTTAAGTATCAGTTAGAAGCTCTTGCATTCGTTTCAAAAGAAATTGATTTGCAGATGGCATTACGTGTGATTGGATTTTACACAAAGTAAGATAATTTTTTGTTGTTTTAGTATTATATATATAATTGTTGCATATTTATAATCATTTCAAAGTATAAGGGACATCGCCCCTCTCAACTTGCAATGGACCATTAGGAAAGATGAGTAAAGAAATGAATTAATTACTATGCAAAAACATTGTTACTTTTGGACATAATTACCATGAAGATTCAAGCATTTGTCATATATATTTGACCGAGCTTTCTGATGCTTTTGTCAAAGAATGATGCTGTTAGTGATGAAATGTACTTCAACATTGTTTTGAAACTTTTCATTTGGCTGGAAGCTTTACCTTCTTAGACATTCTTCATTTCAGGTAAAGATAAAAATCACTCAAACGTTAAGTGGATAGGATAAGCTGAGTAATCAACATTTTATTTTAACTGCTCAAGTAGTTGTTTGGTTACTGACTGTTATCATAAATGATGACAAATCCAGAAATTAGCATTTCTTTTTGTTTTGAATGGTTCTTCATTATATTTGACACTGAACAGCTAGCTGCATTGATTTGCTGTTGGTTCCGTAAACTCATCAAGCAACACACCTTTTTGGTTCCGAAAAACCATAGTCATAACCTTCCTCTAGTAAGAAAATGCTTTTTTGCTTTGCTTGGTAAATTTAAGTGCATCCATACTTTTGATTGTTGTATTGTTTCTGGGATGACACAATGATTCCAGGTCTCATCACCAATAACAATAATTTTCAAGAAACATTCATGGGCAGCGTATCAGGTGAGGAATATCTGTGTTGATCCGATATAACAATTTTTGTGGTCATCAGACAATGTCTTTGGAACACACTGAACAAGCACTTTTTTGTATTGTAATGATTGCGTAATGAGATTACATTTCAGAAAATTGCATTCACAATTCATTATGGTAAACTTCCCTTTCTGTTGAGCCTCTTGGTCATTTCATTGAACAATGAATGCCTTTTGTGATGAACACGACCTTGTCTCCTTTTAGCTTATAAACTGATACATTTTGAAAGTATAACAAAAAAAAACTTGCACAATGATGAATACTTTATTATGCGTTATATTTTTAAAAGAGTTAAAGAATTAAGTAATGATTTTTTTTATCTAATACCTGTTGTTTTCTTTTAGTTTACTTGGCCAAGAAAATATTGATATGAACCAAAAGTTCCTTACACATGTAAGTAATTAAAAGCGTTGCTTTTTTGTAGATTGTGTGTACCATTACATTGAATATATTAAGTAGTTGTCTTTATAACCCAAGAACTAATGTCCATTAAGAAATAATGTATTTGTAAAATTCTTGAAACAAATGAATATATGGCTGTGATGACCATTCATTTTTGAAGTCATGAAAATCCAGTTTAAATTATTCAAAAAAATAATAATTCCTTTATTTAGTTTCGTTAACATCATTCAAGATCTATACTAGAAATTGTTAGTAATGGCCGCCTTAATTTTGAACTACTGTCATATGAGAGAATTGCAATCGATTCCCATTTCTGCAAATTTCTTTTCATCATTTATTTCATTTGGATTTCTAAGTTTTATACGATGGTCTTGAATTTAATCAAGACTTGTTACATAAGAACACACATTTTATAATCAGCCGTTTTTTTTAGAGATAGTGTTTAATATACTCAGTGTTTGTTATAGGACAAAATTAATCTGTTCCTTCTTAATATACTTCATTTCAGTTGACTTTTTAAAAAAGAAAAAAGCACATGTGTGTGTGTAAATTGAGAACCTGTACAGCTTGATTGATAGAACTGTAGCTGGAAGATTTATATTTCTGGTTCTGTTGAATTAAAGCATTAAGAGCAATTATACTGTTCAGGAAACTTTCTAAAGCATCTAATGCCTCGACAGAGTAGTTTAAACTATTCATTCCTCCAAACATTTGTATTATTCCATCCATTAGTAATTGTTATAATTCATTGTGCACTCTAATTTAACTAAATTTTCTTTCTTTTAATTTTGGTGTTGAAATTTCTTTATTCATTGTGTGAAACATCCTATAGCTTTCACAAACCTAGTTTTTCCTTTAATATATTGCACATAAGAAAAACGAGGCTTTCATGTGGCTTCAGTAACCATAGTCATGAGTGAGAACTAATAGCCAGCATTGCTTCTGTCAAGTCATGGGTTCTAGTCCTGGTTGCACGAACGTACCCCCATGTAGAGGGACTGATGCACATTAAATCTATTGAGGCTCAAAGTACTCACTTTAGAAAGTTTAGTGAGTGGAGTGAGGATGGTCACCCTTGTCACTTGACTGTGGTTCAAAATAACCTTCATGTTGCTTAAAAAAGTGCAACATTAATAATAAACAATGAATCAATCAATGTATTTAATGCCCATTCATTTAAACTTTTTAATTAAATTTGTAGAGCATTATATTACTAATTTTTGAGCTATTCATAGTATTTTTTTACATAAACACATTATTTTGATTTTTTTTAAATTTCTACTGATGAATTGTTTAGATTTCTTAGGAGTTAGGCATTTTATTTTTTCTTTACTGTATCTAAAACAATACATAAAGCTTTCAAATGTAGCTTATTGTTATACATTCTTATGGAGAAAATCTATTTTTAATCAATAGTATAATTGTTTGTTGACTTACATTGTTTAATAAGGCCTTATTGGAAACCAAAGATAATTTACCTCATTAGGATATGTTAATTTTAACATTATGTCTGATTTTAAACTGTTTTCTTGTTCTGTATTTTTATTTTTGTATATATTTGCCATTTAAATATTTAGTTGCTTTAAATTGATATATTAATAGGTGATAAAGTTTTGGATGGAAAATAATTTGCCAACACTTCCTCTGGAATCATTTTTCCAATACTACAATCGAATATTTGCATACCCTTTAAGTCTTTTAATGTTTAGGTAAGTTGAAAATTGCAATATTATTTAATTATGCTATTAAATTTCAATAAATGGCTGTTCCTCTGTTATACGAAAATTATTCCCCTATTGTATGTTTTACTGCATTAAGGGGTTTATGTTAATTGGAAAATATACATGAGGTAAGATCTAAAATTTCAAAACAATAGTCACACAAGATTAGCTCTGGAAACTTTTATATTATAAGCCCTAAAATCAATGTTATTAATAGAAGATTTCTGTGGAAAAATAATAAAAAATGCATACAAGCCAGATATTTTTACATTAATTCTCTCACGTTCTTAATACCTTACTAAAAATAAGATTTTAGAATTAATTCAAAATTATAAAGATAACAATACAAATGAAAGAATAAAATAAAGAGGAAAAAACAGTTTTGATACTGTTTAGATACATAAATCAGTTATGAAATAGATTTAATTTTTTTTAATTTAAAATTCCAGTATACTTCTAAATGTATTCCAAGCCCTAATGATTCAATTAATAAAAAAATAGTTAACTTAAAAAATGATATTTAAAAAAAAACACTTTTTGAAATTATTCAAAAACAATTGTTTTAAAAATTTATCAGTGACAGCCGTTTCTACTATATTATTCTGGAATATCACAATTTACAGTTAAGAAATGAAATAATAATTATAAATTTTTGTATTAAATGTTTATTTTTAGAAGCATTGATAGTTAATACCATCTATATTCGTCATTTGAAATAATACTTTTCTATGATACCACATAATTTAGAATAAGGAATTATTTCTTGATTTTAAAAGATAGTTCTAGAGCATTAGAGTAATTTTAAAAATATATTAGCATAACAAAGTATTTGAAAAAAGAAAGAATTAGTGCTTACAGGGATGAACTGTTGGAGAGGGATCGTAAAGGAATTGAAGACTCTGCTGTCGAATCTTTTGCATTTCACAGATTGAGGAATTGACTGGAAAGAACTCGGGGGAGGGGGGGGGACTCATCTATCGAGTTTTTTTATTATTTTTTTTTAACTTAACAGTATGGAGAAAAAGTTCAGAATCTAAAAATAAGTAATGAATGAAAATGACGAGACATAATATTGATAATGACAAAGTGTAAATTGATAATGACTTAAAATAAATGATAAACAACATTTTAAAATTTATAAAATTCCGGAACGAATGGCTGGAATGATCTGATTCTATGGACTAGAACTTTCTACTGCAAAATGCTGTGAACTTTATTAATTAGTTATGAATCTACTGTTTTAAATATTTAAACTAGAATAAAATGTCTTTTGGGCAATAAGCTGTGTAATCCCTCACGCTATCATGTTACGAAGTAATTTAAAGGGGTCACGACACTACAATATACCAGCACCTTATGAATCTTTAAAGATTAAAAGCAGCACCTTTTTCTGTTGCCAAATTTTTGAAATGACATAAGCAAACCATGCTTATTAAATTTTTTCTTTAAATTGGCACAGCTCTATTTTTTGACCTACACTACAGCAGAATCATTTGCCATAAATGAAACTAAATGTCCAAAAAGTTTCCGACGTTTTTTAAATTCAACCAAAGGAATTCCCTATCAAATTTGGAATTCTAAAAAGGCCACTTTGAATTAGACATTTTGCAGGATCCAATGTATCACAATGGATCATTACTGTTATCAGATTGCTGATGCAAAATAACCTTGTTTCATACATTTCATCATATGCTCTTTCTGACTAGGAGTTTTTTCACTAAGCAGATATTTTAGTCCTTAAAAAGGCGCACCGTATGGTAATATCAGACTTTGGAAACATTTTTCTAAAAAGAAGACTGGAATTATCGGCTGCAATCAAATGAAACATTTTGTTCTACAAAAGTTGATGTAAACTACATAATTCAGCTCTGATTACATTTGACTGGACATCATCCTTGGGGGGGGGGATGATTAAATTTTGAACTACTACAATTTGATTTATCATTTGCTAGGAGCTTTTGGAGACTTCATATGATGGGCAAAATCATATTGGTCACTATGACAAATGCATTTGTCAGTACAACATATTTCACAAAACACATTCTTTAGATTGCGTTAGAATAATCGAATTCTTTTTATAACATTCTCTATACTTTTGAAAACATTCTATTTTGTCTTTGTAACCCTCAAAGAAAACAAACATTCAGTATATGAAGCATCAGAAACACAAACACGTGCAAAGTACTAAGTGACCAGAAAGTTGTTGCAGGAAAAGAAAATATCTCGCTTGTCAAAACCACGCTTGTGAATGAGTTGAGAACCAATAACTAACGAAAAACGATATGCAGGAGAAAGAGCGAACTACAAAATTTTTTTTAAAAACTTAGTCTCTACTTAGTCGAATTTTTTGGTTTTTGTCTGTCTATTGTGAATATAAAATTATTAATAAGAACTGTAAGGGAGAAATTAGCAAAGTCATGCATTTCTTCATTGCAAATTAAGCAATTTATATGCTTTTTTTTTTGCGAAAATGCATAAAAATGAATGATCTAGGTTCAAAAGCGTAATGAAAGGCTGAAAAGTGTGAATTCTACACGCAAAGCGTAAAATTGTCAGGTATTGATAGGAAGGAAATGGGTTTGGGACTGGAAAAGAAACCTATTCTCATCTTCACCATGAACAAAAATGGTTCGTATTCGTAAAAAGATAACTATTGGGTATATGGGAAAGCTCTATCGTTTTTGAACATGCGCACTTTTATGCATTGTCTATCCTTAAAAAGATTTGGATCTATCTGAAACCGGTTTAAACAGTTAGATTAGGGAAACTATTGATGATTTATATACATTTTTTTGCATTTTAGTCAGTTTTTCTCAAACTTGTAAAACTGTCTAAATGAGTGAAGAAAAAGTGCACTTAGGATATTGTATGTAGTTTGAGTTCCAAAAAGGAAATAATACGATGGAAGCAATAACAGCTAAAACATGCCACGGATGGCTTGTGAAATTTTGCTTGGGTGATTTTTTTTTATAGATTAACTCAGATCAGGAAGGCCATCAGATGACAGTGACGAAATGCTATGCTGTATGATAAGGATGAATCCCATGATAACTTACATAGAAGTGAACTTCAAGCTTGGAATTCCTCAGACTACTGCTTTGGTTTATATTAAAATGCTTGGTTTCGTCTAAACTCTGTTTTGGTGCCATACGAATTAAACAAAAAATTTAATGGACAGAATTTTGATATGTTCAAATCTTGCTCATCACTAAAAGAAACCGTTTTTGGACCACTTAGTGACTGAAAATGAAAAGTGAATTGTGTATAAACACATAATTAGAAAAAAAAGCATATGTTTACAAAGGGGAGACCATTACCCACATCTAAAGCTGGCATGCATCAGAAGAAGGTTGAACCCCCTAAACGTTATTGAAAGAAAATGAAACAGCCGTTACTGTTCACAACTTGATGTATTCAATAAAGAATTTCAACACAATTTTCCATCTTTGGTGAACAGAAAGGGTGTGGTTTTTCATCATGACAATGCTAGACTACACGTGGCAAGAAATAAGGCATAAAAAATTGAAGAGTTTGGTTGGGAAACCTTACCTCAGTCAGCATATACTCTTCATATTGCACAATCTGACTATTATCTGTTGAGGTCTTTGCAAAACTTTCTGGATGAAAATAAATATATAAATTATAAGGGTGTCCAAATGGCAGCAGAAGAATACTTTGTCTCCAAAATGGAGGACTTCTATTCCTGGTGGGTTAAATAAGCTTCCAGATAGTTGTAACAAACAATGGGCGTTATATTTTAGTTTAAATTTTAAACAAATGTGAATTTTTTTTGGGGGGGGGGGGTTCTTCAGAAGAAAACGACAGAACGTTCCCTTACACCCAATAACTCATCAGCTAAGTCTAAGCAGCATGGGAAAATGGATTTGGAACAGCAAAGAATAGGATTCTGGCGGAATGCGGACTCTGACACTCTCGCTCGTTTAGAGAATTAGGTTCAAAACAACAGAGGATATTCTTTTAATTCTCATCTTAAACAGTGGCATATAGCCAAAATTACACTGTGTGAAATACATTTCATCGTCCCTTCTATCCGTGTTAAGGATGTTCTCATTCATAATCTTGTATTGAACCGTGGATGCAAATATATTGTATCTGAATTTAATCATCTTTAATCTATGATTTAAAAACCTTGGATTCTCAAGAATAATACAACATTATTAAATTTTGTCAGCGTTTGTATGAACATTGCCAAAACTTTATAAATTCCGAGGAAGATATATGAGTGGTATAGGCTCTTCTTAAGGACAACATACTTTTGTTTGCAACATTCCCTTGGGATGGTGGGTAAGCGAAAAGAATCACCGTACAGGACATAGGTTTTGCATCGCAAAGCCTAGTTTTAGAAGGAAAAAATGAAATTAATCATCGTAATTTTTAGTATCATTTTAGATTATTACATAAACTGTCTTATAAATTATATTTTATTTACTTACATTGAGAAATAATTTTCTAATTACTATTGAAGTTATTTCGAGGTTTTAATTTACAGAATACTTTAATAAACTTACAAATTAATTAAAAAAATTTGTCGAAGTCGAAAAGTCCTGCCTAGCATGGCCTGCAAGCGTATAATGTTTGTTTTGTTTTTCTTCTTTGTAGTTCAGTTTGTAAACAAATTATTCACTTTCTTTGGTTTTTTCACCCTTTTTGTTTATATTAAGGGTATGAAAATGCCTATACCAGTTAACCAGATAGGCGTTGGTGCAGATCTGGCTGTAGGTAGCTTTTCTCCCTCACACAGTTTACCTAGTTCTCCAAAATTTGTTCTATTAGTTTCATTATTAATTAGAGAAGCAGTGTTTTAATGCATATTTAAAAACGTGATGTTTACCTCTTAATTTTTACTTTGAATGCAATGATGTTCGTTTTGCAGCACTGTCAATTTACAATTTTTTAGGGTTTTTTTGTCTGGAAAGTCTAAGGGTATTCTTTTTCTTAATATTGTTTTGCAAATATTTTTTTTTTTACAAAAAGCAAATTTTCTGTAAGTGATGGGGAATTGAAAATACAATCTTAATATAAAATATAATCTTTCTCAAATAACTCACTCATCTTTTTGTTCATATTTCTTTCTCCGTGAGATTGACAATACATCTGTTTTTCCCACAGCAAATCAAAATTTTCCTACATTGCTAGAATTCAATTCACATTCCATATATATTTTTAACTCATAGCTCGATCCTTTAGTGGGAACATCCTGATGAGAGCCAAAACATCTTTTTCTAGCAAAAAGAGATTCATCAGAGTAAATATTTTTCTTTGGTATATAAACTCATTTTCTATTAGTTCTGATTTTCCCAATTTTTTAGCATTTTTGTCTGAGGTGAAATGCAAAATATTTGAAATGCTATGATACACATCACTAGGCATAACTCTATTTGTGGTAAAATACATTTTCAAATCAAGGGGTTTCAAAATGCACATCAGTATATCACTGCTAAACGCTCTTTTACTTTTGCAAGATTTCAATCTGAAAATTAAGCCGACTTGGAAGTTGGTAAAATATTTGTTTGAGTGTTTTAAGCAAAACTATTTCTTCAGAAATCAAATTTAGTGGATCATCATCAAAGAAAATAATCAGAACTCAATTTCTTTTTTCGCATTTGCTACAGAATTTGTTCCTAGTATCTCAATAAGAATCAATATGAAGACCAAATTTCTAAAACTGTCTCAAGTCCCAAGATGAAGTATGTAGAGTCGTACTTTTAAAAGAACTGGAAGACAAACGCTCGGTGAGCTCAATCTGCGACAAAATGTTCTCTCCAACACTAAAAATATCATTTTCTGATGCTGTAGAAAATTAATCATCTATTTCATCTATGTCACTAATTAGCTCATTTAACATGCACACATATTCACATCCTCAAATAAATAATGGTTCTCTCGCCATAATAATCTAGTCAAGACTTTAGAAAATAAGAAGGGAAACACGCAAAATATAACCAAAAGCAATATAAATTGTTACAGATTAGACGATAAAATCCTAAAAAGTTCCTGACTGTAGTTGTGCGGTCATAGTTTTGAACTTGTGGCTGGTGCTTTTGTGTCGTGTGCTCGAATTCTGGTGCCACTGAAGACAAGCCAATTGGAAGGGCCCAATGCATGTTAAATTTGCCGTGGCTCTAACTCAAAAAATCATACCAGTTGCAAAAGTATTCAGAATCATTAAGAACATGCGCATGTCTTATGATAGCTAACGCATTTAAAGAGCGAACTGAGCAACATTAATCATCCCCCTCGTGACTCTTTCCTTTCCGAAAAAATACCAAAGATATAAAAATACTACAATGAAATGATCAACATTTTTCACTTTTTGAAATATTTCATTTTTACAGATATAGGACTATATTTAGTGGCAGAAAAAGTATTAATTGTTGCATCAAAAGAGTCATATATAAACATGCTTCGCCGTGATGAGCATTCGTAGGTAGAACACATATGATTTACCCATTGAGAAGAGGTTAGAAAAGGCCGATAATTCATCGCAGATGCTGACTGTTCTGGCCACCCTTTTGATATATCAGTGATTTTGGCAGTTTCTTGTTAAATCGTCGATAACTTCACGAATTTACTTTTCCAAAAGTGGTATTTGACGTGGGATCTTAACATGCACCGAGTGTCCTAGCATGTAGTTCCTCGTTTTTGACCTTTAAATGAATGAAAGGAAGAATCCATGAGAATAGCTTGTGAATTAATCGAAAAAGTTATTACCAATGCAACGTTTATAACAAAATCATTACAGATGATGAAACTTTTTGATATTCAGCCAACAAGCGCCCTCATCACATCGAAAAAAATCTCAACAAGATTGTTGCAAAGGGAAAGATAATAGAGGTATTTTTTTATTCTGATTAAATTGTTCATTCAGAATTTATTTCCGATGGCTTAATAGTGAGCAAGGAGCGTGATTTAGACATTTTACGTCATTCGAGGAAATCCATTCGTCTCGTATGTAACAAAATGAACAATAGTATCCTTTCTATGACGAAGCCCTTACACATCTGTTCCAAATGTTCATACAGCTTTTCGCCAAAATTGATGTGTTTCCACTTTTCATCAATTTACAAAATTTAGCCTTGTGTAATTTTTATTAAATTCTTTTTGTTACACAAAATCTACTGAGATATCGTTTTGTGTCATCAGATGATTTTGAAGCAACATCGTAAAATTTGCAGGTGGTAACAAACCATGTTATCTAACAGTGCTTCTAGTGACTGTATGAATGGCAGAAATATATTGTCACTCAACGGGATTATTTTAAAAATGGTTGTGTGGTCGGTTTCTTAAAATATTCTAATTACGGAATTTGCTCAAAGTCCCCGAAAATTTTCTTCCTACCTGGGTTATGTATAAACTTAGTCAATTTTTTTTATTCATAATTTTTTCGCTTTTAAGTAGCATTTCGTATCAATTGGGTATTTTAACTCAGGAAAATGCACTGATGTATGTTGAGAACAAGAACCATATGTGCATTAAATGTGACTCGTGAAAGCACCTCCCCCCCCCCAATGACACAATTATCTGCAGTATATAATTATATTTTTAAGTAATAGCTATAATATGTAAACGAAAGTTAATTTGGAATTTAGTTCAATGTAGCTATAACAATTGCTGCAATGCATAATTCAATATTTTTATAGTAATTTAATTATAACATTCAAAATCTTCAATAATCAGTTTCAATTTATTGATGTTTATAACTTTCAAATTTGTTCAAAATTATTTGTTGACTAAAAATAAATTCAGAAGCTTGGGTGTTTCGGTACATTACTTTCACTCAGTTTATTTTGAAGTTTTCATTTTTCACGACATTGACTTCAAACTTTATTTATTGTGTGTGTGTGTTAGATAATGGTTATAGATAAATGCATGTTACGAAATGGGTAAAGGTGAAAAACATATGCAAATGATTAAATTGATGAGTGCATCTAATCACATGATGCCCAATTTCTGGCTATAAAAACCAGAAGCTGACTCACTCCGCATATGCTCTTAGAGATGGAGTGCAGCTTTGGAACTATTGAAGGAGTGTATATACAGCTATCTCCTGTGCAACAAAACCATATCCTAGAACTGTATGTGGTGCACCGGGTGCCACAAGTGAATACTGTGGGGTAGGGGGCCGTGGGTAGCTTAGTGGTTAGAGCATCAGACTCCAGACCGGAAGGCCTGGGTTCGAGATGCCCAATGCTTATTAAAATTAATTATCATTCATGACTTAATTTTAATTTTTCAGGAGGATAGTAAGTTCTCAATTTTGACACGTGAACAATTTCAGTAGGTTTTTTAAAGCATTGGGTTTGGTTATTTCATAATTTACATTTGACAGTTTTTGTACTATTTCATAGGGGCCTGAAAAACTGGGGATAACTTTCTACGATTTGGATAGTTAAATTCTTCATACATTACAATGTCATCAGGTTCAAAGGGAGAATCAATGAAACGAGCATCATATTTAATTTTGTTTTTTTCATGATATTTAATAGTGTTTTCTTTTGCTAATTTTCTGGCTTCTTCAACTGGAGGATAAAATTGATTTTGAGCTAATGGAGGTCTATATGGTAAACTGCCAAATAACAAATATGCAGGAGGGATTTTTGTGACTCAGTGAGGCATTAAATTATATTCATTAATTACTTGTTCTAAAAGTTTAGTCTATGGAATTTTGGTAGGAGAAGAATTTACTTTACATCTTAATTTAGTTACAATAGACTGATTAACACGTTCACATTTTCCATTTGTCTGAGGATGATGAGAAGTAGTTAATAAATGTTTCACACTATAATTTCTTAAAAAGCGTTTAAATCTAGATGAGGTAAAAGCACCATTTCTATCAGTTAACAATTTACTGGATATTTGAACTTGAAAAAGTTGTTTCAAACAATTTGCATAGGTTTCGGTTGTTTCACTTTTGGAAGGAAAAGCCCAAACATAGCGAGTTGCATGATCTATTATTAAGTGGAGAAATTTTTTTGTAGAATTATAATAATTAAATCCACCAACAGTATATCAACAGAGATACACTCAAAAGGTTGATCTGTGGAAGGTACAGCCTGTAAAAGGCCAAATCTTTTTTGCCTTTTCTTTTTATTTAATTGGCATACATCACTATGTTTAACAAATTTTGAAATATCTAAGTTAATATGAGGCCAGTAATATTGAGGAGTAATTAAATTTATCATTTTTAGTACCTGGGTGTCCAAATTGTTCATGAGCATTTTGCAAAATTTTTCTTCTTAATGAAAAAGATACAACAATTTTAAACAGATTTTTCTTTTTAAGGACAATGACATCGTCGACTTTCTTATATTTAGGATCATTTACATTATGTAAATTTTGATATGTTTTTATCTCATCTAATTCAAGTAGATGTACAGAGTGTTGGATATATTGAGCAATAGGATGTCTCGATAACATGTCAGCTTCAACATTATTAGTCCCTTTTAAATATTTTACTTCATAATCAAACATGCTTAGTTTTAAAGACCAACAAAATGCCTACCCTTTAAATTTTTCACATTTTTAAGCCAAACAAGAGCAGCATGATCAGTGTGGATTATGAATTTTTTACCATGTAAATAATAATAAAACTTATCAAGAGCATCTACTATGGCCAAACATTCCAATTCTTAGAAAAGTTTTGCATAATTGGTTTAATTGAAAATTGCCATGGTCTTAATTAATATGTTTTGGCCTAGTTCTTTGTTTTGTTAGTTTAAGTTTATTTACAATATCTGCAGAAATTAAAGATAAAGTGGATCCAGTGTCAATAACAATATTTACATTATTTTTACCTGTAAAAGGTAAATTGTCCAAGTTAGCTAGGCTTGGCAATGGTGAGATGTGTCCGGACACTTGTAATTGCCAATATGCTGGGCCAGGGGCCTCACAGTAGAAGGGTGTTGTCTCTGGTTTGGGATTTGTTGAGTACTAACAGGGTTCCCCGAGCTCTGAGAAGCAGTGTTAGTAGCCAACAATGAGTCACAAGTAAATGGAGTTTGTCTTAATTCGGTTTGATTAAAAGGACATTGCTGCTTCCAATGGTAAGCTTTGAGAATGCCTTGTCGAGTATAAATACTACATGGTGTTGGTGGCATTCCATTTTGAAAATGTGTGTGGTGGTTGGGTCTAAATCCTCGTTTGACAAAATTGTGAGCCTGATGATTTGGGAGATGTTCGGGACGCGTTCTGTTAAAATTTTGAAAATTAGGTCTAAGAGAGTTATTTTGAGGTCTGAAAGCATTTTGTTTTGGTCTATAATTATTTGGTTCTGATTTAGTTGCTTGTGTTTTCATTAGGCGGGTAGCTACCATGAGCCATTCTGTAGGTGAGGTGGGAGGGTTAATAGTCATTAATTGTTTAATATTGGTGGGCATTTTCCATCAGTGAGTCCTTCCAAAATGAGTTGGGGAGATAGACCTAATTGTCTACCACAATTTAGTTTCTGGTGAAAATATTGCTCTAAATTAATTCTTAGCTGGTATTGAGAGAAATCTGATAAATTTACTATGTTAGGTTTTAAGAAATTTTCAACAAGGATATTACACAGATCATCAAAATTAGAAATATTAAGGCAAGAATTAATGTAATGGGTTAGAGCAGAACCTTTAAGGTATTTAGAAATATTAAGAATTTTCCAATCATTATCTTTATTACTAATTTTGTATGCATTATTAAAATACTCTAACCACGCTTCTATTCTCATTCCATTTTCGGGGTCAAATGCAATTAAAAAGGGTTCACTGGGAATTTTTTATTAGTATTACTATTTACAGCCAAATTGGGTTGATCGTCATTTGCCATTATTAACCGATCTGAAAATCATATAGAAATTAAAATTTTAAATAATTCTTAAAAATTTTGAAGTACAAAATAAAAATACCAAAAATATAAAATTAAAATATCAACACTAATCAAAATATTTGCAATTACTAATAATCAATGTTCAAATATCAAATATGAAAAAAATTTATATTTCTTATTTAAATAAATATTGTTTTATCACACTTCAAAACAAGCATTGCAATACTATTAAAAAAAAGTGTCAAATAACTATTCATGGAAATCAATTTGTTGAAAAATATATCAATATAAAATATGCAATATAAATTTTGAATTAGTAAAAAGGAAAAAGCAAATCTAAAAACGATGATTTTCATTGACTTGCAGAAATCGCGTTATTTTTCCATTTGGTGACTTCTTTTCATGTTGAACGCGCACCATAATAAACACGGCGATAATTAGAATTTTTTTTTAACGGTGAAGCACAGAAGTAACGGGAATTTCCCCGTACTTGTTATCAGACGAAAGGGGAATACCCTTCCGAGGCCTCAATTCGTTCACATTTCATTAGTAGAATTTTCACTTTAAGAATCAAACGAAGATTTTGCAACTTTCCCGCATATCCCAGCAGGTTATTTTATCCTGCCGGCTATTATAACAATGATGACGGATTAAGTAAAGGAGGACGACTTTTGGCGAAGATCTTGATATCGTGGCCGGTGTTGCTATTTCCGTAAGGTTACTATTTACGATGGTTGGTGTTGGATTTTCATTGTTATGGAAGAGGAAGTCTTGGAAAAGTTATTCTTCTTTATTAAACACTGAATATATAGACACCATAGGACACAATCACGAACAAACATACACACACAACACAAAGCACACTGCAGCCGGCTACATGTTGAGACAAGAGAGAAGCGCGCGTAACCGTCTGCTCGGAGTTTTAGACTGGCGGTGAAGGTTGTACAACTCTTTTGTAACAGGAGTCGTGATTGGATGCAAATGCGCGCGAGCAATTAGATTAAGATTATAACGGTCTTGTGCGAAAGAACTAGGAAATAATTTAACGGGGTAAAGTTTAAAGTGAGTTAGAAGAAGTTATTACATATATATATACATATGCAAAACTTCTTAATCAATTTATGATAGTATTTAGTAGTTTTCATGAATCTATAATTATATTTCTAGATATAAAATCAAAAAAAAATTTTCTTTTATATAGTGACTGCATTCCTGGCTTGGATCCTGAAAATCATTGCAAGTTTATAAAATCCCTGACTACAAGATTCTGCTTAACCATTATGCATGGAGTTCTAACAGAAGTAGAGCAAGGTTTCCACCTCGTCAATCTTTTAAAAGAAATAGATGTTTTATCTGATACTGTCAATGTTTTGAATCAAATTAAAGCATCTGATGCTTTAACATGGGATGAGTCTATCCCTCAAGATCGATTATGGTTAGACATAATGCATAATTTACAAACTGGTATCATGTCACAGTCTGCAATCTTACTAACATCTAGTGATGTAGATTTGCTAGCAAAATCTCTTTTAAGTGAAAAATTATATGTGCAATCATTTAACAATACTTTATCAAGTATCAATAAGTTAAATTCAAATGGAAATGATGCTGTTATATTTTCTTGTGGACATCACTATACACTTCCAGCCTTCCAAGCCAATATATTACCATTATTTAAAGAATCTTTGCATACACTCTTTTATTCCATACCTCAAACCATTAAACTTCTACTTTCTGAATATCAGGAAGATCTTATTGCTGCTGCTTGCCCAAAATGTGTTGGAGCAGAAATAAATAGTGATCTTTAACTTTAAATAGGTATTTTTGGAGATTCTAATGTATAGTTTGTTTATTAAATATTCAACAAATTTCAATGTTTTTGTATCATATTGTTTGCTCTTTGATTGTCAATATTTTGAAGATATTATTTAAGTGTAGATATAAAAATAAAATAGATTTTGCAGTCTCCTCTTGATTTATTTCAGATGAGAGCTTAGTTTTTATATTAAAAAGCTGAAGAAAGAAAGAGTTATATATACTTTCGGTCATGATAGCCTAGTGGTCATGGCCAACAATGTTTTAGTCGAGTTCCAAGTTCGAAATGTTTCCAGTTCTGCTAAAGAATCGTCCTATAGGGGGCTAGTTCACGTTTAATCTGCCAGGATTCAAATTGATATTGGAAGTTAGAAGAGTGAGGTGTCCAATTATCTACCTCGTCATCTGACCATGCTTTAAAATTATGAAGTCCCTCAACAATAATCCTCTGTATTTCTAGTATGACATTAATAAACAGTCAACTTAAACTTATACTTTATTATATAGCACCAATAAATTCATTTTTTGTGAAGGAGTGTAAAAACAAATTTCCTTTATGTATATATGCAATAGACCCTCTGTTGATGGATACTGGTTGACTGAACAGTTACACATTGACCCCAATGTAATATATATCAATCTTCAAGTACAATATAAATAAGACTTCCTAAGTGGATACAAGATACTTGTCCACGATTTATTTCTCTTCTCAACTTTTTTTACCACAGGGAAATAAAACATTTAGATAGTAGTATATTCGTTATAAATTTTTTAGTGCATAAGGGTACAAAAGGCTTTCAATCTAGATTGCCATAAATTTTTGCCCTATATAAGTCTAGCTTCATATTCTAGTCTCAGCTCTCACTCTCTCTTCTCCATATTTTACAAAGTCACAAAAGGAGACGCCCACACTTTTTCTCTCCATCTGGTGTTAATCAGCGCAATAATAGATGTATTGACCCTATTCATTCTAAAAGAGGTATGTAAGCTTGCAACTACTAAATTAGATTTATTTCCTTTTTCATTAGTTCTGCCTCGTTTTAAATTCTTTAAAGTATAAATACGGCCTGAAAATTCTTAAAAGTTTATTTTGATTTGAACTAATTACATTTGATTCTTACGCCAATGTTTGTTGCTCTACATCATTTTTAAAGCAGTTTTTGAATTTCTGAGATCAGTATCTTCAGAAGTTTTGCTATTTTTGTTTATTGTGGCTCCCAGATGTAAAAAGATGTACATCTTCTATTTAATTTTTTATAGTTAAGTTTCTTATGAATTTTATAGCATATATGTATATATATATGAACCTAATTATTAAAATTTTCCTTTTTTTTTTTTTTAATAAATTATATATTACTACATTACCTTAAATATTATTAAAGAAACGAAATCTCAAATTCAAAGGTTTACATTCTAAGTCATCCTAGTATCAATACATATATATATACACCAAATGATAAAAATTAGAGTAACAATTCCAATTATAACCATACACCCCACAAACGCTAAAATAAATAACTAATAGGGTGAATACATCAAATCAAAAATTTAAGATTTAACTATACTAATAAATCAGTAGGGGGGGGGGACCTAAGATATAACGTGGAAAAATATCTCCTATCTAAGATACATATACTAGAATAAAATATACAATTTAAAGTAAAGCACAAAATATCAGCGTACTACGTATAAGAATTTTGTTTGCTAAAGCATTGTACATGTTGGTGACGATATAACTGTCATATTTCGACGCTTGTATGAGAGTTTGCTATTGGTGTAATTTTAAACTAAGGCCACAAGTGGCGAGGAGGACAGTGAGCTGGCACCCCCCTTTCCAAACTATCACATTATCCATAAGTCTGGAGTGTATCAAGTTACGTGGAACTTTATCTGGTCCAATGGGGGACTGCTTGGTTGCCTGAATGGGTGTTGATGCATGTCCAAGCAGGGGATAGCATATCATGGCCTGGACTTGGGTGAAAAATCATGGCAAGAGTGTACATCCATTTAGGAAATGACGCGTTTGGTATCGTATTTGAAGAAATGTCGATATTGGAGAAAAAATGCCATACCCTTATTGCTCTTTTCTCTCACCTCCACCTGGAAGAATTGCTTTCACTTTAATCCAATTCCCTTTTATTCCAAGTTCAGCTGTTTCGACTAATAAAAATTGAAAGTAGCTTGACTTCTCTCTGGACATTTACACAATTATTTTTTTACTGCATCTAAATTTTAAAGTTAATTCACTCCTCTTGAATTATCCTTAAAATGAAACAGGTAGTCATTTTTTTTATTAACAGTTAAGCTTTAATTTAACGTTATGGAATAGAAAATGAGATGCAATTGTAATACATAAATATCAAAATTGAATAAACCCTAATCTAAAATTATACATTATGTATCGTCAACATCGATGTTGCTTAGGTAAAAATAATTCTGAATTTTAGATAATGTGTGTGTGTATGTGTGCGAGAATAGGCAACAGAAGTAGTAAAACTAAATAAGTAGGGACATTGCTGCAGGAGTTTCAACAAAAAATGCTAAAAGGGCTTGATTTTGTTGAATTATTGTCACGTAAAGAAAAAAAAAATAGAAGAATTATTGCCACACTGTTGGTGTGTACGCCCATTTCTCGTTAAGGTTTGCTGCCCCGGGATCCCCGTGGTTTTTTTTTAAATACCGGGATTAAAATTACTAATCCCGGGATTTAATTTTTGTGTCAAAGTATTGTGAATCTGGTATTACGTTTAATGTCTTATTTGCATATTTTGTACTGTATGCGTTTAATGTCAGTTTTCTTATATGTTGAATCTTGAAGGGTTCGGGGCTGGTGTGTGTTAAATCCATGAAATTGATATGTTTTCTCTTATTTTCTTCTGTAACTTTCCCCCCATCGCGAGAGGGTCAGAATGGACATTCCTCCCACCCACACGATGTCTAGGGTCAGCTAACTTAAAGGGGACAGAGGCAATTAGAATTTTTGGATGATATCTAGCTACAGGAGATGTTTTATTTTACTCTTGGGTGAAGTTTCTTGAGGTTCAAATAAATTCTTATCTCTACCATCAACAGACTCGTTTTCGAAGAAGTTGACCTGCTGAAGTTGGTACAAATCAATCTCTTACATTTAGCTCGCATGAAATAGCAACAGGTAATTATGTTTTTGATTTTGACTTATGATGTATTTTTTAAGATATAAATTAATATACAAATACACTTTGAATAAGGCGCAATTAATGTTGGTGCTGGTCTCTTTGAATATGGACCATATGTATTTACCTTTCATTTCGGAGCATTCTACACTGCTGGCCACCGTAAATACAACACCCTGAAATAACATGAAATTTACAACATGCATTAGCGGAGGTGAGATATGCAAATGATTAAAATTTCAGCGCAGACACACATCACGCACGCCTGTGGCGCCACCTCAAAGCGCTGTTTAAGGCATGGAGATTTCGACGATTTCAAGTTCGGCAATTGTGTTTTTCTTGTGGTTTTTTTCAAAAAACGATCAGTTATGTCTCTTAGAAAACAGCGATCAGCTTTTGATGAAGTATCCGAGTTCGACAGAGGAAGGATAGTGGCCTACCGAGATTGTGGATTATCTTTCAGGGAAATCGGTAGTCGTGTTGGACGAAACCAAACAACTGTAATGCGGATATGTGACCGTTGGATACAGGAGGGTACGACGGACCGACATGGTCTATCGCATCCACCTCAGTGCACCACTTCACGTGAGGACAGGCAAATTGTGCGCATGGCAGTGACGGATCGCTCAGTCACATCACGAACAACAGCACAGTAACGCGCATCATTCAGTGTCTGCGCGTACCATTCGGCGCCGTTTACAGCAGAGTGGTCTGTCCGCTAGACGTCCATTGCTTGGTCTACCCTTGACGCAGAACCACAGACGTCTCCGCCGCCAATCTTGCGATGAAAGAAGTATGTGGGTGGCAGAATGGAATGAAGTTGTCTTTACTGACGAGTCACGCATTTGTCTGCAACACCACGATGGTCGGACTCGAGTCTGGAGACATCGTGGGGGGGGGGGGTGCTGAACAGCTGCATTATGCACCGCCACACTGGTCCTGCACCGGGTATTATGGTATGGGGCGCGGTATTGGATATCACTCTCGCACTCCTCTAGTACGCATTGCCGGTGTACTTTAAACAGCCAGCGCTACAACTCGGAGGTGTTGGAGCCAGTTGTCCTTCCTTACCTTCAGGGCGTGTCCACAGCCATATTTCAAAAGAATAATGCGCGACCACGCGTGGCACGCATTGTCCAAAGGTTCTTCGTGAATCATCGCATTGAATTGCTTCCTTGCCGGCTCGCTCTCCGGATCTTTCACCGATAGAAAACATGTGGTCCATGGTTGCTCAACGATTGACCCAGATTACACCCCCCAGCTGCCACACCAGATCAGCTTTGGTAACGTGTGGAAGCTGCTTGGTCTGCTGTACCCCAAGAACACATCCAAAGTCTCTTTGAATCAATGCCGAGGCGTGTGGCAGCCGTGATCTCCAGCAATGGAGGCTACTCTGGCTACTGATTCTGGCAGAAACCACTCTTCACAGAAGTCTATAAATTTAATCATTTGATACTTAGTCAACATGTTATCTACAAAATAAATTTAGTTGTGCTATCTCTTGTCTTTCTTGGTGGTGTATTTACTGTGCCCAGCAGTGTATTTAAGTGACACTTAGAGTTTGTAGCCCCGGGATCCTGAAATCCCGAAGTTTCTTCAAACCCCGAAATCCGGGGATTAAAATAACTAATCCCGGGATTTAATCTAATAATGAAAATTCGGTTGTAAAAAATTAAACCAAGTATACGCTTATCCTAAATTACATTACCTACTTTCAGGGAAGCGTATGAAGACTGTGCTAATCTTAAAATCGAGTTTTCATTAATTAACTAGAATCACATTTTAAATTAATCACAAGAGTTATTTATACAAGCGCAGCCCTTAAATGCGAAGCTTGGCGCATTATGATCTAAATTGGTCCTTGCGCCATAAAAAAAGAAGAAAATCAAATTAAATGCGAAGCTAAGCGCTTAGAATTTGTCGATACATTTACAGTTCTGTATTAAATGCTCTCACAGAACGCTTTGAGAATAAATGATTGCTAATTGATTCACATGTACTCTCCATTATTAATTATGAAAAAAATCAGGATTTTAGTAAAGATATAAGGTTTATCGCTTACTATATCAAAAGAAATTCAAGAGCATTAAAATTACAAGATCTGAAACAAAACAATTTTTTTATCGTAATCAATATAATTCTTGGAAAACTTATGAAGAATCAAGAAAACAATTTGAGTTAATCATAATATCAAACAAATTTTTTTCAATTTGAAAATCTAATTTCATGCCTTGAAAAACGTAGCTCGGTGTATTAGAGTTTTTTAACCGAAATCCATTTCCACACACACACACAGATTTGACGACTAAAAGGTTAAGATACAACCTTAAAAAGCAAAAGCATGGTTAAAACAAACAAAAGTGCTCTTTCTAGGAAAAAGCAAAGGATACGTCTGCAACATCCTCCACTATCCAGGCAATTGTCCAGTTTTTATGAAAATGGAAATAAAAGAAAGACTTGAACATGAGGGAAAGAATAATTTACATTCAAGAATTGCTTGAAACCCAAACATAAAGTCTGTTTTTCTGAATTCTCTTGTCAAATCTGTGGAAATAGTAAATAGCGTGTAATTCACACAGTTCCTATCCCAAAATAGAGATATACCTCTTCATTAGAGCTATCAGAATTAATAACTGGAACAACACAATCGTCGCCTTAAGATAGGAAGTTCGCTTAGCTCTGCTGAAAACGAGAGATGGTTGCATAATGAAATAGAATATGTCTCGCTGTACGGATGTTGCTGCGTCGTTCTATGAAGGGGTCTTTTTTAAGACCGAATTATCCTCATACACTAACTCCTCAACATCCAGAGTATCTTAGGCAGCTTACTTTGGAGACTACTCATAAAATTTCGTGCGATATCTTACAGATTTATACTGATGGCAACATGGGTGTTGGTGCTGTCTCGGATAGTGGAATTTTCATCAAAAAGGGGAATGATATTAGTATCTGTAAGAGAAATCCTGACTACTGCTCATTTTTTGGGGCAGAACTCTTAGCTATTGAGGAGGCTTTGAAATTTTGCTTCATTGAGAGTGTCAATACAGATATTTGGATATTGAGTGATAGCCGAAGCTCTACTTAACATCTATCTGAATGGTGGAGGCATAATGACAGAACGACAACGAGTATTGTCCAGCTATTAAATAGCTTGAGAGCCAATGTTAAGATCTTTGTTCAGTGGATACCGTCTCACGTGAATGTCTGCGGGAATGAGATTGCAGATGGTTTGGCCCGTGAGGACAGCTTGGTGGCTGCCTTACTTTTTTGGAAATTGCTACCCGGGTCAAACAAGATATCAGTTCCTCTTGGAAGCAAACCTCCGTTCATGAGTGATATGAAGGAAACCGTCATGGTGCTGCTTTGCTCGGGACAGGCAGTAGGCGAGATGAAACTACCTGTTGGGAACGAGATTAAATGTAAAGTTTAACTGTGCCCTTTCTTGGCAACTGTAGTAATGGAGAAAAACCGCTGTCAATAAAGATCAATTCAGTCTAATTCAATACTTGCAAACTGTAACTGTATAACCTTTTTTGACTAACTTTCATCAATCTTTCAAAATCATTGATGGTAGACGAGTTGTTCATTTACCTTCGACTTACATCGAGCAATTATGACACCGCAATCCACCGTTTTAATTCTTGGATAAGAATAATACACGCAAATACAAAATTGAAGCAAAGGTATGCTAAATAGATGCAAGATTATATTGATAAAAAACAAGTCGAAGCCGTTTTATAAGATGCACAAAACGAAGTAAATATCCGCTGTTTGAAACCAAGCGATACAGCCTACATAGCACTTTGTACTTATGCAACAACACGTGCACTGCACATTGAACTCGTGTCAGATCTCACCACCGACAAATTTCTCTTAGCACTACAGCGATTTGTTGGTCGCAGAGGATTGCCTAACACAATCTACACAGACAATGCTACAACCTTTCATGCAGCAAATAAGGAACTGAATCTGTTATGGCAAACTCTATCATCAGCTAAAACTCAACAATATTATGCCCAAAATGGCATAACATGGCGTTTCATAGCCCCACGCGCGGCTTGGTGGGGAGGCTGGAGTGAGCGCCTAATAGGTATTGTCAAACAATGTCTGCGAAAGGTACTCGGACGAGCCCTTCTAGACGAGGAAAGTCTGTCCACTGTCCTCATTGGAATAGAAGCCGCTCTGAATAGTCGACCATTAGTCTACGAAGAGGAAAGCGATGACAACTCAGCAGCTTTAACACCAGCTCATTTCTTGACGGGACGAAAACTAACGGCCATTCCATCCTGGCTAGAAAACACAAGGCTTAATAAAATCTACAAGCAGCAGCAGGACTTACTCGACTCTGTTTTGGGAAAAAATGGTCGAAAGAATATCTTCTTCAACTACGATCCTTCCATCAAGTTCGAAACAAGGACAGTACCATTAACATCCAAGTTGGAGATATTGTGCTTCTGCAAGAAGATGTCCGGCCACGGCTTATGTGGAAGAAAGCTAGAGTGATGAATCTACATCAGGGACGCGACGGGAAGATAAGATCCTGCAAGCTGAGAGTTAATGGAAGAAATGTAACCCGCCCTGTACAACTGGTCATCCCTCTCGAGATTGACCAGAGTGGGGAGGATGTTGAGAACGAGATTAAATGTAAAGTTTAACTGCCCTTTCTTGGCAACTGTAGTAATGGAGAATGATTGAGTGATTTTGGGGTTTATTGGCGCAAGAGCCGATTTCGGCTATACTGCGCCAAACATTTGTTTTAATAGCTGTGGTCTAGACGGTAAGAGAGAAAGAAAGAATGAATTGAATGACAACAGGGTCGAAAATAGAGAAGGATCACTAGGGTACCCCAGGTTCGTGAAGCCCGTGTTTACCAAAGACAGTAAACCCCGTGGGAAAAGGAAAAGATCACTAGGGCACCTCGGGATTGTGACACCCGTACTCACCTAAAGATGGTGAGCCCCTGAGGGGATAGTAATGGAGAAAAACCTCTGTCAATAAAAATCAATTCAGTCTAATTCAATACTTGCAAACTGTAATACTACCCTTGCTAAGCTTCGCAGTGGACTTACTCGAACCGCGGTAGCCAAGTGGTCAAGGAATCGGATCATGGCTGGCGTGTCATGAGTTTGAGCCCAGTACCACTGAAGACCCGTCGTATAGGGGATTGATGCACGTTAAATCTGTCGAGAGCTCAAACGTCCTCCCGTTCAGGGACATCTTAAGGCATGGGCCCAGGGCCTCGTCTCGTTGTCGACTCAACCTTAATAAGATCATGATTCGAATAATTTCAACATTCAAATGTTTTTTTCCGGTTTTATTTTCTGAAAACTGAGAATTTTGGACAAAATGTCAACTGGCTACACGTGATGATCGTCGTTCATGCATAGGCCTACCCCCATACATCATCATTACTCAATCAGTCAAAAGGCGGCAATCGGTCGAGCGGTTTGTGCAATTGTAAGTCATGCACAATTATTTGTTTCGGGTAATTGTTTGTACGAGTATTCGACTACGGATGCTATGTACTGTATACATTTAACAGTCATAGGTAAAACCTACATTTGTGTAAGGGCCCAGGACCTACTTTTGCGAGGGACCCAGGGCCTCAAGAAGTCTTAAAACGTCCCTGCTCTCGTTGGTGTGGTGTGATAGTTAGGAGAGGGGTGCCAGCTCAGGTGTCGTCCTCGTCACTTGACTATGGTTCAAAATTACGAGGTTCATTGCCAAAAGCCCTCGTGTAGCTGAACAGTGTGACGTTAATATTCACTCACTCACTCGAGCTCAACGGCATGTGGCGGGTCTTAAAGTTTACTCTCCCTGTCCAAATTGCAATGTGACCCAAGCCGCTCCTGCCCACATCATGGCTTGTATTGGTTGCCATAAGAGCCAGCTGCTCTCAAGTCCTGCTATTGTTCTTCATTGTTAAATAAACGCGCTTGCTTATGGACTTGATCTAGATGTTTCTATCGATCAAGTAGGATAAGAGACAACAACAACAGAATTAATTACATAAACTGTGGTTACTTAAAGTGTGGAAGGGGAAAAAATATTGTATAGAAAAAATTTATGGACAAGAGCTGTAGTTTGCTTGCTAAATAAAACAACAGCGGGCGAAGTCTACCTGTCATGGAGAGAGAAACCCATTTTCGGTTTATATGAATGGACAGAGCCGTTCAAACCGATTGTGGGTGTGGAAATACAAATGATACGCTCTGTGATTGGTTGAGCGGTCGGAGCAAAAATTTGATTTTAAATCAGAATTAAAAATCCCAAAATGTGGCTATTGAAACATGGAAAATAATGAAATATTATTGTAGAAAATTTATCAAATGCCTTGGAAGTTATAAATGGGAAATTACTGTGGGGGGACATCGCAAACATCAGACAGGTCAGATCGCGAGATGAAAAAATTTAATGAAACCTCATTGGATTTTTATAAAACTGCCAAAACTAGAGCAATTTTTTTTTTAAAAAAATGGGCTCCAGAGATCATTAATCGATGCTAGTCTAGAAATAAACCCAAGAATAGTATTCGAGAATCAAAAATTGGGGTAAGTGAAAACAGTTGAGATGGTGCATTAAGTTCGTAAATGAGACAACTTTCATTACGTCATTTTATCAACACAGCACTGCAAGCAACCTTGAACTCCTGGAAAGGAAAACCAAAATGCCCCAACAATTTTTCAAAGGATGGAGAAAGAAAATGGGAATTTTTCTCTCTCAAGAGTATTTATAATGCAGGGTGAAAAACATCGTTATTTCGTACTTATATAATCACTGGCATAGCTAGTTCTGAGTGAGTTCTTTATTTAAATTCCTTGGGGGCCCCTTAGCATTTTATGATCGTTTGCTTGCACATTTTGGGACCCTGTATCATTGATACGGTTGTAGCTACGACCCAGTGTATAATTTAACTTAATGACAGATTCGAAAATACAATTCCAGTTCACATGCTGCTAGAAACCACCAGCTCTATTTCGATTATTTTTGCTAATGCAGCAAGAAAGCCACAGCTACAAAAAGAAAAATTGATTTAGCGGTCACTGGATAAAATACTTGTTCACAAACTCGTCGAAGCTCTTTTTAGAGAAAATATTATTGCCTTCACACCTTCTAGATTTCATCACGGCCGAGTAGTCTAGGCATCGGATCACGGCTAGCGTGTCATGAGTTCGATCCTAGTACCACTAAAGATCCGCCGTGTAGGGGTGCTATGCGCGTTAAATCTGTCGAGAGCTCAAACGTCCTCCCGTTGGTGTGGTGTGGTGTGGTAGTTAGGAGAGGGGGTGCCAGCTCAGATGTCGTCCGCATCACTTGACCATGGTTCAAAATTACGCGGACCGTCGCCAAAAGCCCTCGTGTTGCTAATCAGTGCGACGTTAATATTCTCTCACTCTCTCTCTAGATTTCATCTAAGATCTAAATTTCAAACTTAGTCCTTCCACTTTCCCTTCAGGTACCTGACCCTACATTTAGCAAATCAGGACGTAACGACGCACTAATAGAATGCTAATGGGTATTCCAAATTTTGAAAATGATGCGATTAAGATCAACGATCTTTTTTTAAGAAACTATGAGTTTGAATACATCGTTTTGAGGTCAGTAATTGAATGTAATCCTTCTACAAAAAATCATCAAAATACTGAATCAACAGAACAAAGCTTGTATCCTTTTTTTTTTCAATTTGGAATCAGAGATGATCCGAAATTTCCGAGGAAGATAAAGCCAAACATTTTTAATCGACTACTGAGTTTAAAGACGGTCGTTACGTCCCCGAGCACCTTCTCTCCTTCAGTCCTTACATTGCCAGTTTTGGTTTGGGATGGATTTTCCCTTAACTCTCTTGCTCTTTTCCCTTTCTTTGTTTTCGTTCTTTGAACAGTCTTTCCATATGCACCACCTATGGACTCGCCGTGTCCCAGACTGGTAACCGGCAGCTGTAAGGAAAGGTAATTGGCATGGTTTGACCACTCTTGTTCATTTCTTATCTTATTTGGCATCAAGGACCACCCACCCTTTTATAATTAGTACAGTAAATTTATGAAATCGTTTGCAGTTACAGTACAGAGTATACTTAATTGTATAAATTGTTTTCAACTTATTAATTATCTTATTTTTCATCGCTTACCTATTTAATTTTACTTTTCGGAGTCAATGCCTAGCATTTTTTCTTGTTTGTCTTCATCAAGCACCATAATAAAAAATTCGTTGAAGATTATCCTACTACAGTTTAGCTGAACAATAACTGCTTTTATGTGGAGGATTTTATCGTAAGTGCAGACAATTCACAGGAAGCTCTAGGAATTTCCCAATGCAAAGACTATCATGAAAGTTAAAATGACTCTTCAAAAATGTATAACTAATGACATCCACTTAAAGGAGCAATGGAAGAAAGGTTCCGACTCGTATCTGGTGGACTTTTCAATTAGCTTGGGTTCAAGCCTGGTAAAGGTTCTTGAAAATTAATGGTTTACTTCAACTCGCACCATTTACTATACGTGCTTGCGACAAAAACTATGAGAACGAAAAGTTTCATGGGACACTACACTTCCACTAAACATCCTACACTAATGGCAACAATAGTATTCTGATTTATCGCAGTTAGAAGAATTCGGATTAATCCTTAGTTCTACAACGGAAAAATCAGAGGTCATCGTGATAATCCATTGTTTCTGCAACGCGAGTAAAAAGTCATTTGGCGCTGCAGTGTGTCTACAAGAGTGCAAAATTGACGAGGTCGATTAAATCTCACCACTGCAAAAATTGTACTGAATCGCTAAAGGCAATTTACCTTCCCACGCTTTGAACTACTTAGTACTCTCTTTGTTGCTCGATTTATCAACAGAATTCAGAAAATTATTGAAAGTAATAAACCTGCTTCAGTAATATTCTCAACTGATTCCCAACTTTTGTTCTCTCTTTTTCCCTAATGGTTCTGCATTTTAGCAACTTAGCCTTTGCAGACATGGCAAGTCCCCAAACGTGAGAGCCATTTCATGGTGGCACCATCTAGTGGTTGTTTCGTTACCACATTTGGAAGCTTGATTTAATTTTTTAATTCAAGCTCTCATTGGATGCTAAATATAGACGTGATTTAATTTTGCCGAGAGTACCAGAACTAAATCGTTACTCAAATGATCTTTTACATGCCGCATAATAATATGACATGCGTGCCTACGATTTTCGCATCCAGAAAATCAATCGACTCCAGCCGGGGTCGAACCCGTAACCTTAGTCTTACAAAGCAGACACGCTACCTTTAAGCCACCGCAGCCGACATTTCCCAAATTGTACAAAACTAGATAAAAGGATCTAGTATAAGATAGAAGTAGTTTTGTTGCTAAACCGTGTTAAAGATAAAATCCTTGTCTAGATATCATTGCCCAAATAAAGAAAATTCCGCCGATCTCTTATATAGAGTCATATCAGATGAAACATTCATTCACGAGTATCTGGAAAGTTATTTTATTTAAACAAATTTTGCGCCCAGTAATAACATATGCTACAATCCACATGAAGAAAATTCAAACTATTCAAAACAAATTACTACGAATTATTACTAATGCACCTTGGTACGTTAGAAATGATGCCATACACAACGATTTACATATGGAGCCGATTTCTAATTGCAACACTAAGTTATCCAGACATGTCTGTAACTCCTTAAGTGCCGCCGGCGTATATATCAGTCTCTCTCAACCGGTGCGTTATGTGCCCTGGACGTATATATCCGTCCTTTCGAAATACGATTTTCTTTGCCCGGCTATCAGTAAAACTATTCTGAAGGCTTTGGAATGTAATAAAATGATCTTGACAGAGTGTTTTCAAAAAATTTATTTATTTCAGAGAAAAATTTGATTATTTGTGGCTTTTCTTTTCTCCCCAATACACCGCATATGCGTGCCTATGTGAAAAACGGTGGCACTGGAGAGCGAATCGCGTAATTTTCAATCGGCATTTAAATGATTAATACAATTGAAAATCCCGAAAATCCAATTATTAAAGCGTATTTTTCACTTATCCACATTCTAAGTTAAATTATGCAGGAAGTGGCAATTTCCACATAAACCTTCATAACACAACAAAAAACACTAATTCATGATTTGTAACTATTTCATTTAGCTTCCGCTCGTATCGGAACTGGGTCAGTATTACAGCTGTCACCGCTCCATCTAACTGCTTAATTGTTCTCGGGGGGGGGAATGATTGATTTCTCCTTCATGACCTCTTCTTGCACTCTCCTGGCCCACGTGCACCCTCTTTGTTTGGGTCTCTGACTTACTCTCTTTTATCCCCCCCCCCTTCTTCGTCATGGGATTTTATTTAAGGGTTGTTCATTCATAGTTTCTCTTTCACACTGAGCATAAGTGATCTCTCGCAGGCGCTTGAAAGATCTAATTTACAAGTTTCTGGCTCAACTGACCAAACTTCACACGCAGAAATTATTCCCAATTCCTGAATCTTCTTGTGTGTCGGAAAAATATTTTATTGAACTCAAAAAATTTAGTGATTAACGATTTCACATTATTATATATGTCCAAAAGATTGTTTGTCGATTGTTTATTGAGTTATAGTAATAATCCTGTAACTAATTTGAATATATTGAGCTATATTTTCAAACTTATTAATGCGTCTGCAGGAAATTTTCAATTCAAAAGGGTCTTATTTCTGCATCAGAAAGAAACATTCCAGTAATTATCATGGTTAAAGTGATTCGAAATAAAAGTTTTCTCACCGAGTTCAACATTTAAAAAAGATGGTATGGTATCACTGTCAAGTAAGATCAAATCATTATCTCCATTTCTCAACTCTAAGGGATTTTAAGAGTTGCAGGTCGATTGGTTTATGCAGATATCTCTTACGATCGTAAATACCCAGTCTTATAGCATCTAAAGTCTATTCAAGTTTGCTATGTTAAGTATTTTCATTTAAGCTCTCATGCCTTACCCTACCAGGTTAGCCAAAAATATTGGCTTTTATGTGATATAGAGACCTCTGAAAAAACATTTTTCATAATTGTATAAAATGTTTTCGGATATATCCCAAGGAGTGTTAGCAAAAAATGGGAGATTTGTCGCAGGAAAGAGAGAATCTGGATTTTGTTTCTATAATAATGTTGGTACAGACCAGGGGTCGGCAACCTGTGGAACGCTGATCTCAGTAGCACTCTAAAGTTAAATCGCTCTGTCTCTCTTCTTCACACCTTGCACATTTTTATTTAAAGGCTCTATTTCTCACTTTCAGTTCTCTGCCATAAAACGATTCTGCTGAATCAGCTTTCATGTAGCGTGTGCTTAATGCAAAAGAAAACATCCTCTGTTTAAATGCGATTCATATTATTAGCATTAAATATATTCAATGCAAATCAAAATGATTGCGTAATACTTGTAAAAGGAAACATCGCTCATTGTTGCATAGTGAATAAAAAATAAAATAGCTCTTGTCCTTTTTCCTCTGAAAGCTTGGGGGCCGAGGATAAATGAAATTAATTACAGTTTAAAATTCTAAAAATCACGCTTTTATGTTTAATCGAACTAAAAAGTAAAAAAATTATTCTTAATATAAGAATAAAATGATTAACGAGAGAATTGATGTCATCGAGGTAAAAGCGTGGGGTGCTCTATATCAATTGTTACAATTTCTTATTAGTTCTATTCCGAAATGCTGAGTTATTGTAAAAATGTAGTACCCCACGCTTTTACCAGAATGACATCAATTTTCTCATTAATCATTTTATTCTAAAAAAAGAATTATTTTTTTACTTTTTAGTTCAATTCAGTATAAAAGCGTGTTTTTTAGTTTTTTTAAACTATAATTTATTTTTCATTTTTTAGTTTGATCTACAATAAAAGCATGCATTTTTAGTTTTTTAAACTATCATTTATTCATTGACCTTAAATACGTCATTTTTTAGAATTTGGAATACCCGTTGAGGCATCCTATCAGTGCGTCGATACGGCCTGGTTTGCAAAATGTAGGATCAGCCAACTGAAGGAAATGTGGAAGAGCTAAGTTTGAAATATTTCTTAATCTAAATCTGTTATGTCAGACTTCATCCAAATTATGGAGCATGATAATTTTGATTGTATTTTAATCCAAGAACCACACTGTTATCAAGGTTCTCTCGTTGGTATTAACTATCAGTTTGAGTACAATATAATACAAACTCTGAGAATATCAAAACAGACACATTATTCGCTCAAAAGATCTCAATTTTTGTTGACCGCGATAATACTGTGTCTACAATACGGTTACAATGGAAGTAAACTTGAATGTGAAAAACCTTTTACTCTTTTTCCCTATTACTTTGAAACTTCAAGAAATATCAACAATAACATTCATAAAATTAATCATTTTCATGGCTAAGAACTTTAAGAAACTGATTTGGGGATTAGAAGCTAAAAACAAAACAGAAATATGGTTAAGTCTATTTTTCGATCCTCGTGAAATAAAGCTAAGTAATTTTTTGTTCTATTAATCTTAAAGAAATGAGAAGATTGTGGACCTACTTTCCAGATTTACCGTTGTGCTAGCTGGAACTGATGTACTTCAACAGATTTACTGTTGATCTGTCCGACAGCGCGCCTAATTTTTTTTCTTTTTTACCATATGATTAACTTTGAAATTCTTGTTTCCATTTCTACATCTTTAAATCTTGACTTCCTTATTTTCAACAGAAAGAAAGCCAACTGGAAACGTCTCCAAGAGTTTGTTCTTCCCATATTACTTAACTTTATGCTCTTTTCAATTCATGCACTAGCAGCCTCCTTTTAAATATCACAGCAGAAGGTTTTGGGTCCATAGATCCACTGAAATCAGTTGCATGCAGGAAAAGGTAAATGCTGCCAGGTGTAGGTTTCAATGCACCTTCAATGTAATTTTAAGGGAAGCCTTTAAATCTATATTTATATCTTAATTACAGAAATTTTTTAAGAAAACTTTTGCGTTTAAAACCATTGAACTCATAGGGGAAAAATGAAATCGAAAATTGATGTTCATGTTTGGGGGGGGGGGGAGAAACAATTTACAGGGTTAAAAAAATTTTTATGAAAAACACGGAGATCTCAGGAATTTAAGTTCCAAATGAAAGCTTTACAAAAAACAATTAACATTGTTTTTGAAAAAAATTTTCCCGTCCGATTGTGAAAAGTGACAACTTCTATAAACAGTTTCTTTAAGATTCTCTAACAGCACATTTTCTTTTTCTGATTCCTCATTTTGTCATGATAAAATGAACGCTGTAATTGTGAAGATAAAACAAAGTAAACATCCTGGTTCTGAATCTATTTCGTCTAATTATAAAAGAACCACTGTTTCCTTATTTTCTTTATAAGGTTTTTAACAGTTTTGACATAAGGGCTTTCACTCGTGTCAAAAAATGTTCACGATTCTTTTCCAAAAAGGAAAGTAGCTAAAACACTTGATTTAGATAATATTCGATGCATTAGTTTGCTTCCATGTTAGGACAGTGCTTGGAAAGATTGTTATAATAGAACTTCCTGGTATTGCAAAAAAAAAAATTCGATAATAGCGAGATCAATTTGGTATTACAGCTTAAAACAGTACTTAGACCCACTTATACGACTAAATGAAACTGTTCGAACAAATAAATAAATTAAATTTACATACTATTCTGATATTTCTTGGCATCAGAGGTACTTTCAACCACGCATGATGGCCATGTATTCGCAACTTTTTGAAGAACACAGGTCCCATTAATCTATAATCCTTTATTTCAAACTTTTGAAAGCTATGAATGCCAAGTGTAAGATATATAGGCTCCGTTCCTTTAATTGTCTTCCTGAAAGGGGTTGTCGAAAAATTCTGTTTCGAGACTAGTCTTTTGGATTATTCATAATGACAAGGATTATTCGTGCAATTCCTGTTGCATAAATAATCGCTTTCGTTGATGATACTTTGCTCTGTTCCCAGGATAAAGATCTTTTTACCATTTTTCTTACTGCTCAAGATTCCTTAAATCTCGCTTCTGATTGACTAAGGCAATTAAAATCAGAATTTAATCTTTTTAAGTCCAGGGTTATGTTTATCAAGAAACGGCAAACTTCACTATATTATATACAGCCGGACCCCGATTAAATGAATTAATCGGGACCAAACATTTTATTCGTTAATTCGGGGGGTTATTCGCAAATCAAGGTTAAAAAAAAATTATTTTTTTTTTTTGCACTTGCCTTTTGGAAGTTTTATGATAAGTTAACTTCACAGAAAATATCCATAGTTACAATTACACACTTTTTATTCGGCAGCTAAAAATACTATAAGCGAATTATTACGCGCCAGTTAATTGGAAATTTTAAAATATTTGCAAACAGATGTTTGACAATCTTTCTAATTCCTGACTCAAAAGTGTTCTTTTTCGCGCATGCGGAGAAGAAAATGCTGCGTCTTTCACATCCTGCTGCATGAGCACCACCGTATCAATGACACAGGGCCCCGTGTAACATTGTGTCACTTTTAACACTGGCGTAGCTAGACGTGAATAGGCCCTGTATTAAACTATATCTAACGCCCTTTTTGGGGCCCCTAAAGATGTTACGATTGTTTTGCTGATATATGATGGGGCCCCGTATCATTGATACGGTGGTAGCTACACCCCTGACTTTCAAACAAGTTGTATTAATTACGACCATTTTCATTTATTAATTTTCCAAAATAGGACCTCCGAAGAATTTTGATTACAGGGCCTACTCAGGACTAGCTACGCCAGTGTGCATAAGGTATGTTTTCACAGTTTTCAAACAATGTAAAGCACACTGATGGTTCCAACCTCCAAAAAGTCAACGCGAAAGTATACGCTTCTTCCGTATGCAAAGCACTGAGTTTTCCTGCAGGTTTTTTTAAGCTTATCAAGCGGTATGACAAATGTCTCAATGTACTTGATACTTATGTGGAAAAATAAAGTTATGTCTTATCTTTTATGCCTCATTTCTTTGTTTTGACTTTCATACATAACCCTGGCCACAGTCGGCAGGGAAAACTTATTTTCCGACTCAACCTCGTATTAAGGCTGATAAGCCTGACATTAGGAGAAACAAAGATCATGGTCAAGGTGCAGAATGATGTTTTGGACCCATTGGAAATAAAAAATGGTGTTCGACAGGGAGAGATGCACTAGCAAGTCTTCTCTTTAATCTTGCATTCCAAAAAGTGGTAAGAGAGATTCCAATATCAATACCAGAGGAAATATCTTCAATAAATCAATACAGTTGTTGGCTTTTGCTGATGAAATTGATATCATTGCACAAACACCCACCGCGCCAAGGCAAGCCTTCTTATCGTTAGAGAAAGAGGCCCTTAGGATGAGACCGATGATCAATGAGAATAAGATCAAATACATGCCTCACACTATATCATGTTTTAACAATTCCCAATATAAAATTGAAGAGTGTAATTTTGAAGGTTGACAGTTTCACTTATTTAGGTTTGGAAATTAACAATAGAAACGATTGCACAACTGAAATCCAAAGGCGAATTACTATGGCTAATAGATGTCTTAATAGAATACGAAAATATATGAAATCGAATTTAATCAAAAGAAAAACAAAGGCTCTATTGTATAAAAGTCTTTTAAGATCAGTATTAACTTATGCATGTGAAACTTGTGGTCCATGTCTCGAACAGATGAGAACATAATGTGATGTGCCCGCTTTCCTTTCCCTAATTGCTGGGGAAAAGTGGCCTTAATGGGTGTCAAGAATTCTGATCTCTGTTCCCACGACCATTCCTTAGAATCCGAGAGTCGACATATTCCCCGGCCTGTGTGGAATTTCAGTTTCTCACACATCCCGGACGACGGCGTGTCTGGAGAACAGCTGACATTATGCGTCGGACGGTTCTCACGCTTTGAGGAGCCGACGGACATGGGATAAAGGAGAGCCGAAAAGAAGAACCAGGGGCAACCTAGGCTTTAAAAGGCATGGCGTGAGAATTTGCGGGAGAGAACTGTTCAGAGGCCTTTCTAGCGATATACAGCGAGAAATCATCTGCGTTTGCACCCACGATTAAAGTCGAACTGCGAAGCCGAAGGACTGTGGCCCTTATTACAGATAAAAAGGTGTCAACTTCACGTGATTCTCATGATAAAGGTGGATGTTTGAGATGAGCTGAACTTTACTGTAAAAGAGACTAACTGTGATCCCAATCTCAGAACAATTGTAAAAATATTCAAATTAATTTTCCCTGTAATAAATTGTTTTGATAAGCTGATTCAAGTCATTATAGTAAGTATCTACGAATGTTACGATTTGAAGAGTTATTTGTGGAGGAATTAAGGAAAATAGAACATGGCGAAGATCAAATTTCGAGCTCTATGAATCATATAAGGAATCTGACACTGTAAACTTTATCAAAACACAACGAACTAAATGGGCAGGTCACGTTGTCAGAATGGACGAAGACCGCACCACTAAAAGTCTTCAATGCCCAACCAATTGGCACACGAAGAAAGGGCAGGCCAAATCTTAAGATAGATTGATGGTCTATAAAAAGATATCCCAGTTTACAGAACTAAGAATTTGAGAACACTAGCAGGAAGAGGGCTGGCCTGGAAAAGGCTTCTTGAGAAGGCCAAGGCCCACTCTGGGCTCTCGAGCTACTGAGGAAGGAAGGAAACTGAAATTTATGCAATATTAGCAGAAATAAAATACAGCCTGCTCACTGTGCCGGATTACTCATTAG
The DNA here is from genome assembly GCA_019973975.1 of Trichonephila clavata. Taxonomy (NCBI): domain Eukaryota; kingdom Metazoa; phylum Arthropoda; class Arachnida; order Araneae; family Nephilidae; genus Trichonephila; species Trichonephila clavata. Next base: position 299,557 of record BMAO01009631.1, on the reverse strand, counting down.
GCGGAGTAAGCCTATGGGCCCTGCACTTTTTAGGGCCCCGGAAAAACGTGTTCTGTGTGTTTCCTGTTAGTGCTTCAAAAACATTAGGGCGAAGTTTGTGATATCAAGAGCGCAAGTCTTCAACGTAAACATCATCTTGTATCCAATTTACACCTACTGATAATTAGTTGCTCCGCAGACTTCGTCCAGACTCCGGATGTTCGATGGCATGTAGAGTACAGAACAGCTTAGTAGGTAATTTAGCCCCCCCCCCTTATAATCAAAACAATTTAAACTGTTATTTTATAAGATAGTTCAGTTTATATATATATGAAACAGTTGACGCTGAAAAAAAAGATTTTTTTTACAGTAAATTATGTAAGATATATTTGTTAAGTTTACATTAGGCGTCAGTTATAATAAAATTCGAAAAAAGTCAACGTCCATAAAGAAGTGAATCTTGTGTGTTCTAGACTCTAAAATCTTACTTACTTTTGGTTGAGATTTAAAGAGAATTACTGTTTTATTTTCTTTTTGTATCCCCAAATGTCGACGTTAATAAAGAAGTACCTTAGTGGTGAAGAAACGAAAAAATCAAAAAGAGATATCAAACAAGCTTGCTGAACAAATGAATAAAACCCATACTCTTTTTCAGCTTGGCTTTACTCGTAGAACATCAACGGAAAATCTACTTGATACTTCTCCAAGAAGGGCTACAAGTGAAATTAAGGCAGCAGATTCTACATCACAAAAATTGTAGAAAAGGAAGATAGAGTTCAGATGTAAGATGACAATTCTCTCTCTCGATTCGAATGTTCAGTTAAACAGAAACCACCTTGGACCAGAATATCAAAATAATGGCGAAATATTACCGAAGACGTACGAAATTTCTGGTGTAAAAGAAATTCTGCGGAATGTCAACATTTTGACAATGATTTTTCGGCTTTATGCAGACAGTATGACGTTCGTAAAAGAAAATTTTCCCTCTCTCGATGCTTCGAAAACATGTGAGTGGTAAAGTAATAAAAAGAGAATGTATTCGCCATGCACAGGAAACGTGTATTGTTTTTCATGCGTCCTATTTAGTGAAACATCTGCTTGCCAAATTCAATTTTTTGGAAGGATTTTCTGACTGGAAGAATGCGGTACAAAGAATAAAAATGCACGAAGACAGTTCAACGTATCGGGAATGTGTACAGACACTTATTTGTAAAAGACGTACACATGATCGTATTGACAGTTTTTTTGGAAAGTTAATTTAATAAAGAACAAGAATATATTGGGTTAAAGTTTTCTGCAGAGAGTAGTGTCAGTAATCAAATTTCTCTCGTCACGTGGATTAGCGTTTGGCGGTGATGTAGAACATATTGGTTCTCAACATAAAGGCAGCTTACTTAGGAATGCTAGAACTAATAGCGGAGTACGACCCTTTTCTCAGTTTACATATTGCTAGATAAGGCAATAAAATTCGAGGAAAACCTTCCTATTTGTCTTCTACAGTATGTGAAAAAATAATTCTAAGATGTTCTGAAAGAATGCAAGGCCAAAAAATAATGAAAACCAAATGTTAAGTTATTTTTATAGCAAAAGTTAATTGTTTTATTACAGATTCTGATAAATAATTGTTTGTTTACATTTTTTTAAATTTGCTGATAATTTACTTTATGATTGAAATATAAAAAGGTTGTGTAATAAAATAATTAAGTTTCAGGGCCCAGAAAATTCGACTGCTTAGGGGTTTTCATTTCGTTTAATCCGACACTGCCTGCACACTCGATGACAAGAGCTAGAGTTAGTTTACATATTGAAAAAGAATGCTATGAATACCAAAAGTATAAGCGCCATCTATTGGCATAACAAAATCATGTTAACTCTAAATATAAAGTCGTTAACTCTTCACCACATTTAAAATCAACTTCTTAAATAGAAACTTTATATACAATTACTAATAAAATAAACAATAAAAATCAACACTATCTGTTTAAATTACTTTTTTTTTAAAGAAATAGCAACAACCATCGCGCTCAACTGTTGATGCATGATTGAAGAAAATCTGTTGTTGTTACTTATGCCACCTGATCGACAGTTACATCAGATCAAGGTCCACGAAATTTATCGCGGCTAGTGGTTAGATTTTTACGCCTGTCGTTGGTTTAAGCTTTGAGCACCATGCAGGCGACAGTACGATTTTGCTCAGTCTCCCCCCCCCCATTTTGAGAGAGAACACCCTGGGGGCGGTTAAGGGTCTCCCACCTCTCTTCGCCTTCCATCAACCCAACGCGAAGACTTACGGCTCGACGGATATTCGTAGTACCCCATGCCTTCTCCGGGATTCGAACCCAGGACCTACGGCACCGCAGTCAGCGTCACTAACCACTATAATGGATGGGCGGCGAAGAAAATCTAACATGCTGAATCCCCACACGAGAACTAGATTCATGACGGATAGAACCGGTTCCGATTGGTGTGAAGGCAGGAACTGGTTATAGGCTTACTTGAGTTGGAAATTACGAAGCTGAATCCTGATCGGTTCGAATCGCTGTGGTTCGGGTTGAATGCGACCGACTAGGATTCGTTTGGTGTGAAGGGAGCCCAAGGCTAAAGATTATCTGCTTGCTTTACCGATGGATACAAAATTAATAATAGAGTTGGTTTTGCACTTATAATTTTTCATAATAGTATCGAAATTGAATGTTACCAATTCAGAATTCGTGATTAATGTAGTTTTTATTGCCGAATTATTAAATATTTAATTTGTGTAAATTTTCCTAAAAACTCGACAAAATGTTTTGTCTTGCAATAGTGTTCTTGCAGGAATTCACAACCTTAAAATCGTTAAGGATACAGATATCTTAGTAAGTTTGTATTACGCATAGTTTTTGCTTTTGTTTGTTGCCATGCTGAAATTTTCGGAGATGAAAGGGCAGATTTCTTGGCTTAGACTTCAAGCATGAGGTTGCCTTCTCAGCTAATTTTTCAAAATTCTTTTAAAAGAAAAAAAACCTAAAGAAAATGTAGTCACTTTTTGGAACAATTGGCACTCTCAATTTTTACAGGCAAATAAATTTTTTCCAAACAGTCTGCAAAGATTATTTTGCAATCAGTTTTTTACAAATTTTAAATCATCTAATTATTTTCTGATCACAAATTTAACATATGCCCTTCCAAACTTAGTGACTGTAATGCTGGGGGTGAGCAGTGTTGAACATCTTATTTGAACTAAAGAAGGAAAATACTAGAAGGAACTGGCCTATTTTTTTTTCTTCCAATTTGTTTCCAGTATAGCTACGTTCATATTAATTTGATCTTAAAATTTCATTGTTTTGTTTACATAACTTTTGCTATTTTATTACTTTTTTTTAACTCACTTATGGAGTAAAGGAAATGATTGGTATGTTTTCAGTTTTAAAAAAATTTGTAAAATTAAAATAAATTTAAAAAAGATGCTTCATATTTCAATTTGAAATCTATCAAACAGGGAAAAAAACCCTATTACAATTTATTTACAAAAAGCACATTTTACATTTCACAGCCATTATTGTTGAAATACTTCATGTAATTACTTATTTGTTGCTTACAGAAATTCCTTTAGCACACTTTTGGTGTTTCTTAAATTCTTTAAGATTAATTCTCAGTCATGTTTATCAAATGTTAATTCTCAGAAATGAATAAGATAAGACTTACCTACTTTTGTAACAAAAACAATTACAAATATAATGGCTTCCCTATAGACTCAATTATATTCTAGCGTGAACATCTAATCAAGCCATATATCACTCTCCAACAAGCTTAAATATTGTTTTATGACCTGATGTATATTTCGATTACTCAATCATTAAATATTGATTTATATAAATATATTCATTTCAGTGTTTCATTTATGAAGGCCAGATCTTGGGATTATAACAAAAAGATGTATGCTTCAAGGAAAAACATCTTGAATCTATTTGACTTTTTTCAATTATTATTACATCTTTATCCTTTTTCTAAAAATATTTTGTCCTCATTTCTTTAAATATGATCGGTTCTATTTTGAACTCATCAAAAACGTATGCTATATCATTAGAAAAGTAATCATTAGCTTGAAAAATTATTGCTTCAAAAAAAAGTTACAAATTTTAAATTAACACTTCTCTTTGAATGTAATTTTATTAACCCAGACATTAAGAAAATAATTGTAAAAAACATTTTTTAAAAATTACATTAGATACATGATTTAGAATCCAAGCTCTACTCAAACGGAAGTAAAATGTATACAGAAATAATACCATAACTCATAGGTATGTAGAAAATAGATGTTCCCTGATAAAAAAAAAGCAATGAAATTATGAATAATGACAATATACTAGATTTAATTGAATAAATACAATTTAAGAAAGCTGAGCTTAACAAAATTTGCAAAAAGTATGACACTGAGGCCGTCAAAAGGTCAGAATGTATAGGAAAAAAATCAATGCAGTACCATTGGTTTTGAAAAACTATTCAAATATACTTTTCTGCTCCAGAATTTTTAAAAGTGTATTTCGAGTTTCAATTCCTACTACAAAATGTTAAGATTCAAAATAGAAAGAAAACCTCTAATAAATACAAACAAAAGAACACAATCAACTTTTTATTTTCAAAAGAAGTGTGCAAATTATAGTAAATTTCTTACATTGGTGAATAAAGTATGAAGTTTATAATATTTAATATGCAAGCTCAACAATCTTGGAAAAGATATACTAAGAAATTGACTCTCTAGAGATATGTAACTCTTCCTGACAACTTTTTAATTCTACTAATGCAAATTTATTCTCACAATACCTAATATTATCAGTTTTAATAACATCTGAGATTTTACTTAAAAATTATAGCTTTACTCTAGAAATTAATAATAAATATAGCTTTTATAAAATATAAATTAGTATTTCTGGACAGTAGATCTAAAAATAATATCTCTGTTGATTTATTAGGTTCTCATGACTTTTTTTTCAAAGGAACTAAAAATTCATACTGTATAATTGAATGCAATATTTCCATTCAATTATAAATATTAGTATTTAAAATAAATTTTCTCTACATCTTTCCTAAATACTATTTTAACATAACACAGTACATACAATTAACAACTATTTGCAAAAATACCAATAGAAGTCTTCAAATTAAATTTATTAAAGAAGCAGCAATCTGAAACAATTAAGGAGTTATGAACAAAAGTATTAAAAGCTAATTATTTATAATATTCATCACTAGTTACTTCCTGGTACTCTATGTCATTTTTAAATTTACAATGGGGGAAAAAACTGCAACATATATTCAAGAGCTTAAGTATATTCTGTTCCATATCATACAGAAATTTGAAGTAAGAAGCATTTGAATAAAGTAAGAAATATGCTAGTAAATGATTGAAGAGTTAAGGAATCCTTATTAATGTAACTCCCTAGAACAGGGGTCGGCAAACTTCCTAGAAAGAAGAGCCAAGAGCTGTACATGAAACAAAAAAGATAACTTATATATCAAAGAGTCATTTATTATGCATACACGTGTGCAGGACGGGTGGCATTCCGGTAGTGGTCGTGATCAAAACTTATATCGAGCTCCAAAAATATTTTTATAATATTCAAGTAATGTTTTACATAAAATCATTTTCTATTCCTCCAAAAGCTAAGAACTATCAAAGATAAATTTATTTGTTGTTCAATTCAAGCAAAATCTTTCTCAAAATATTACCATGTTGAAAATTAAAACTTAAAAGCTCGTGAAAATTTTTTGATAGAATGAGCACTTCACTTTGAATTAATATGTCGCACTAATAAGTAAAGATGACAGTTGTTCTTTGCTATAAGTCATTTCAGTGCTCTTTTTATTAACCAAGTATGTCACAAAATATGGAATTCGATTTTATTTCTTCTATGGGGGATTTAAATGTACTTCTTGTCCCCTCACGAGGGCTCCTAAAATGATACATGCAAATAAGTAAATGTTGTTGCATATCACTTTGAGAAATGTCTTCCCACTGTGCCATTCTGAATTCACACAAATAAAATGTAGAAAATTGTAGCAATATTTATAAAGTATTTTTGGCTATTATGGGATAATTGCTTCTAATTTTAATCCAAAATGAATTCACTCTTTTGAAATTAAATCTCAATTATTACACAGCAAAATTAATTCCTCTTTATTCACAGTTACTTCATATACAGATGTATATAAATTACAAACCCAATCAAAATTTTTTTTAAAATCTAAATTTCAGATGTCAAGTGTGCAACAAAATTGTCAATAACTAATTTATGAATAGTTTACTTCTATAAAATGGCCAAAAGATTCAGCTCCAGATATTTTTATTACAGTCAACTCTCATTAATTCAAACCTTCGATAATATGAACCTCTCGATAATTCGAAGTATATGCTTATCTCCTAGAAAAACTTTTGATATTTCGAACTAAAACAACACGTTTTGGTACACTCAGTATTTCAAAGTAAAATCTCTGGCTGGTCAGACTGCAAGATGCAATAATTCAAATTTATCTTATAAAAATTCCCAACAATTCGAACACTTACTATTTAGAGTCCTGTAGCAAACAGATTGGAGCTTACATGTTTTGTGTTGTATTGTCTTTGCATGTCTCCTCTGTAACATAGCCCTTTTGATGACCATTGGTCTGATACCCCTTCTTCGTGTTTTCCGGTTCCTCAAGTAAAGACACTTTTATTGCTTTCCTTCTTCAAGTGGACAGTTCTGGCCGCCCATCATTCATCTAACACGTGGCCTTACTACACGTGTTCAGAAAGAATGGTCCGCTTTTGTGAAGAAATGCGGAGGATTGTGTTTCTTGCATTGGACTGACAAGACGATTTACGGCTCATCTGTCACTTATAGTATGTGGCACCAAATCGGGCATGGGCCTGACTGGACCATGCTTTGAAGAGCCAATCATGTTGGGGACAGTGTCTGAGGGAACCGGGTGCGAAACGATTTTATTTCCAATGAGGAATGGAAGAGATTTGGTGGGGCGTGAAAGAGTCCTGTTGGAGAATTACTACATAAGTATATTCTTTTAATACATGATTTTTAAATTTTGTGTAATATTTATACTGTATAATATATACTTTTAAAAAATACTTAAAAGTAATTTTCTACATATGTGCAATTGATGTTTTATTACATAGTTACAAAGTTTTTCATTGATCCCTCCAACTTCGAATTATCGAGAGTTGACCGTGTAATTATTTTCTCATAGTATATAATTAATAGTTTAAAAAAATTTGGTGGCACACAAAAGTTCTACGGCAAAGTGGTTGAGAATCACTACAATAGGACCTCTGCTGCTTTAGAAACTAATTTGAATATTTTCACTTACTCTCAATAATCTTTTTAAAATAGAAAACAATTTGATACAGAAATAACTGCTTTGAACCAATCAGACATTTAAATGTACAGGTGAACTTTTACAATAGATAATTATAAAGAAAAACAATTTTCAAAGTACATTTTTTTCATAATAAGAGAGAGAGAGGTCATAATAGCTGCAATCGTCTATGCAAAGGGCCACATGTGGCTCGCGAGCTGTGGTCGACCGACCCCTGCCCTAGCACATATTCAATACTGTTAATTCAGTGTATGTTGAAATACATTCTCAATTTTTAAATACATTTATGTGTTATTTTAATGCCTATAAAATTATTCACAAGTTTTTAATAGTATACTATAGATTTTTGGATTAAATTTAAAAACGCTTCTATCACATGCACAAATTTATTTTATTACTCTGTAACTGAATCCAAATTACTTCTCCAAATACTTTACCACAAAAAGAATCGCTTAAATTTTGTGTGTTTGTTCAGTTACATATCTCAATTGTTTTTGACATACAAAATAATGAGAAATATACTAAAACGTCTTTAAAAGTAAATTTAAGTTTATTTAATTTCAACAAAAGCATGCTTAAATTGTTTTTCTTCAAAACATTGAAATTTTTGCACTTAATAAACTCAAAATGATAAAAAAAAAGTTGCTTTGTATTACATAAATAAAACCCATTAATATATTAATGCTTACTTGCATCCCTCTTTAAATATATATCAACAAGAGAATAATACATATTTTTGATAATTTAACTAAGACTACTTGGTTGATGCTAGGTCTATATATTATTATGAAACAGTAATAGTCATAAAATTCACAAAGACAAGTGTTATATATGTGTTCCAACTTTTTTTTAGATTTGCAGTACAGTTTTTGATTAGAATTTATGGTACAAATTCTACATTAAAACAAATTACAAGCCTCTAGAAGACACACACCATGAGAATCAAGTACATCAAAACATTTACTTGCAGTGACATTTGACTAAATAAAAAATGCATAGGAAACGGATGACAATTAAAAACAGTTAAGAGTACCTATCACTCTTTGCGATAAATTAAAATTCAAAATATTAAACTATGCAGTGGTATGACAGCACTCACACTACAGGATGGTGAGGATCTGCATTCCAATAACCACTTTAGAAAAGGAGGAGTCTCACCTATCACCAATCCCAACATATATTTAGAAAAATAGGTTATAATTTGCTCTGTGAATACAGGACTTCTCTAAACCTCAGATATTTACCACAGATCAAAAATGAGATTTTAAGATTTAAAGCGATTGGATGCTCAATTCAAAGAATTACAAAAAGATTCAAGAGAAAACTAGAAAATGTTTTCATGGGTAGGGGGATCATCACTAACCACTGCAGTATACACTCTAACACTGTAGATTCACTGTTTAACAGCCAAGCTACTTTCTTTAGCCATACATTATCAGGGCCTTGTTTTAATATATCTAGTATTCCACCTTTCATCCTCTCAACTAAAGTTTTGCACTCATCCACAAAACACAGCACGGTGTAATCATTCTAACTTCTTTCCTCCAGACACATTATCATCTCAGTCACAGTTCATAACCCTGAAAAAATAATTGTATGTATAGTTTTGGAGAAATTTGTTTTTTTAAAGCAAAAACCTAATATTTAACATTAAAAAATACAGTTTCAAAACAATTCACCCTTAATAATGTTCCTTATTTTCATGGAAGCTGCAGAAAATTGGCATGGATATCAACAATTTAGAGAGAATTTAATTGATATTAATACATTAATTAAAAATTAACAAACTTTATTAACTTCTAAAATCGAATGTGTATCCCACTATGAAAATAAGAGAAAGGTCTCTATAGATTGTATTCCAAATTTCATCATTGCTCCAGAAATATTTGAAAAACTTGAGCAGCCATATAGTTAATCAATACAAATGATTCAAATTGTTTTTCTTGTTTCTTGACACCACATGATGTACCATCTGTGATTTATTAACACATATACAACTTCTTAAACTCAGTGATTTTTTTACTATAAAACTTGGCCTTACCTATATTGCAGGATTTCCCACAGTTTTGGATTTAGTAGTTTTATGTAGTGAAAAATCTGAACATGACAATATTTTGGAATACTTTTCACAAAAGCATTATTTTAAAATGTTTGTTTTTAGAATTAGAAAAAAATTTATTTAATCTGAGGGGGACTAATTTTTTTATCATTAAAATTTAGAAATTTACATGCCAAATTTTACAAAATTTGAACTAATTCATTATCATAATAATTTAGTTCTCTTGAAGAACCATCACAACAAACTTTATAACTGTTTACTACACCAGAAATTATTTAGGATGACAGCTTTTTGACTGTCCATTGTTAAAAAAACAATATCTGATTAGTTGCAAAAACACACACATTCTTTTTTTTTCTTCATAAATTTTAATTCTTAATTCTGTTTTTACCTTTTCAAATTAAATTTCAATAATTCTTTTAAACACGTGAATTTCATTAAATGGTCCCAAAGACAAATTATACTTTAATAAGAAAAAATAGTTTTAATAAAAAAAAGAAAGAAATTGGAAGGGTGAAGATTTAATGTAGGTTTACAAATTTAGTTCAGAACTAATTTTTATAGCATATTTTAATGAATATAAAAATCAGGAAGTTGAAAGAAATTTTTACACTACTATTCCCTTTCTCAAAATAGTAAAAACACTTGTGTTTTCAGGGATGAAGAACATAATGTATTACACTGTTGAAATTTCATATGCATATGCATTTGAAATCCCCCCCCCCCACTAAAAAAACTTGAAACACAGAAAATAACACATTTTAAAAATAATTGAAACAAGCCCATCACATTAACTTTAAAAATATAGTTATGATATTAAGGATAATCAAATTTCATTATCAGAAAATTGAATTTAAGAAGTTATATTTACCAAATTGTGAGAATTAACTTTAGCACCTTGGCCTGATCCTAAACGCTGTGGACTTGAATTGATTGCTGATGGTGATGAAGTTCTTTGTCTACCAGGTGGTGGAGATCCTCTACCAACAGCAAAACCTCTTCTAGCAGTGTTGTTAACAACAGCACGTCCTCTATACAAGATTATTTAACACATTTAAATTATACATTTAGAAGTAAACAAATCATGAAAAATATTCAATGTTTTTTGAGAGAATCTGAGAATATTTAAAAGTATGTAATAAGTATTCTTATTGATACTAAGAATAAACTAAGAGAAATTATTACATGTGAAATACTACAAACTGCAAGGACCAAAAGTTTAAGGACACATGAATTGCAAAAATGCCCACTGGCATGTGTTGCATTTTAGCATTTTATTTGATGTTAAAACTCCTAACTACAGCCCATTTAAAATTCGTAAATGTCGTGTTAAACTGATAGAATCTTGAGGAGAAAAGTAGAAAGTAATACGAGACAGTCAATTATGCAGTAATTTAAAGATTTAATCGGAGAGGAAACACAGAATCTAATTTTAATGATACTTCCAAGTTGATGTAGAAGCAAATGATCTAGTGGACTGAAGATTTTTGTTGCACAAAAAAGCAGGTGGTGATAATTACTACTTGTATTTTGATCAAGTAGTAATTCAGATCATCTTTTGTTGATCTGAAATGAACAATCTTCTGTGAAATTATAAATAAAATTTCTCCTACATAAATTTTGACAATAGTTTACTCGTAACTTTAGCAATGCTAGCTTGTTTACATCAATTATAAAATTTCTATTTTTTAGGTTAAAAATCAATTTTGAAGCTCTTAAAAAATAAATTAGCTATAAAGCCTGTAAAGTCATATAAGCCTTCACATGTTAGTTTATAAATCTGAAAAGTTTAAATACTTTAAAATCAATGAGGACAGTTGAACGGAAATGAACCAATTTATTTAGTTAACATCCCCCCCCCTAGTACTAAAATTAATTTATATGTTAAAAAAACTTTAAAGAATATCTATGAAGGTTTAATTTAATATTTTCTAAGGAATTACAACATATTTAAAGCAGAACAATGATTTATATTACCGTCCTCCAACTACTCCTCCAACTGAAACAATTTGTGGTGGTATGCTACGGCTTGGTGATCGAGGCCCTTGACCATAATTTGGACCCCAGCTTCCAACTACTACGCCAGCAACTTCCAGCTGACCACCCCGAGGTACAACTCGTTGATGTCCTAAAATGAACATGGATATCAGATAAATGACCCATTTATAAATGGATAAATACAATCTGAGGAGAAAAGATAAGATTTTAAGATTACTGTAGTAACGTATTCAGTTTTTCAAGTAAAAAACGAGAATTCATAAGAGAAACTTAATTTTGAAAAGAAGAGAAATTAATAAAAAATTAGAGCTTACCGCACTTACCTCTACCTCGACCCTGGGGAAGAGGTGGTTGGAGAGGTACAGGATAATTTGGGAATGATGGATGAGGTGGTCTGTGTGTAGGTGGCACAGCACTTGTTAAAAACTTAATTGAAAGGCCTTCAACAATAGCATTTCGCATATGATCCACAAGAGATACTTCTTCAAACTTAAAAAAAAAAAAAGATTTCAATGAAACAAAGCTTTTCTAAAAACATGCTAGTTTCATTTTAAAATTTTGGAAAAACAATTTTTTAATCATTCTTAACATTATCAATAACTTAGAAATTGAAAGATACACTGCAATAAAATATTTTTAAAACTTAATACATCCTGAATAAAAGAGAAAAGAATAAAATATTTAAAACTACTAGGAAGTTTAAAGCAAGTTTTTTCCACACATGAAAAAACCAAATAAATAGCACTTCAATTCATTCTAATAGCAATTATATGTATTAAGATAAAGACTTGTTGAATATAACAAAAATAATTTGCTTATTAGCATTCTTTGCAATAACCAGACAATCGTATAGAAAAGACAAAATTCACTCTAGCCACATTCCTTTGCACACACTTTCCATTCCCCCTTTTTCCATTAAGACACCAGCCACTTGATGATTTAGCACCTTTGAAAGAGAACTCTAAACACACACCAAAAACCAGTGATTGCATCATCTGGAGATTTAAACACTTTTCACTTCGCTTCTGCACAATCCATTTCTTTCAAATGTGTTCATTTTTTACATTTTATTGCAATGGATTTAAAAATTAAGGATTTACCCATCAAATGAGTAATAATTATATTCTTTTAAAATAAATGTCTTATTTATAAAGAAAAACACTCAATGAAATAAGTTATTTATGGATTTCCAGCTATCTTCAGTCATATATACAGAGAGAGGGAAAAGATATCTGAAAAGGATTATTATTTGTAGATTCATGCAACTATTTGTCACCAGTGTAATATTCATTAATTTGTGAAGTACTTTTTTTTATTGATTTTTGTGAATAACTTTAATCATAATATAACAGTGGATAAGAATACTTATCTTGGAGAACTTTTTCACAATTCAGCCAAAGATTGATGGTAATTGAAAATTTTCGAGATCAACAAAAGTTTGTTCATTACAAGAATTTCTATATATAATATAGCTCATGTAATCTGCACAGTGAGTTTTCAGATGATTTCAGGCAGGCATCAAGGCAGCTTTATATACCAACTTTCATGTGTTTGATAGAGGTATTCTGACAGGTCAGCGGAACAAGGAAGAGATCCTTGCACCCTATATCAGACTTTTCCATGGAGCATATGGACCAAATTTCATCTTTTTGGATGATAACGCACGCCTACACAGGGCTCAGCTAGTGGACAAATACCTCGAATCGGAGGACATTTAACGATTGGAGAGGCCTGCAATGTCCCTTGACCTTAATCTCAACGGACACATATGGACGTCTTTGGACACTCAATTGCTGCTTGAAGATCTGTCCCAAGGACCATCGATGAATTCCAGAGGGGCTGCGGTTGCCACAGGGGTTGGTAAGGACTCTGGTAAACATTATGAAACACATGCAAGAGTTCTGTAGCTGTAAGAGGTGGCCATACACCCTATAAGACATTTTATTTCTCTGACTGGCATGATGTCGGTCAGCTGCTGTGCTCAACAAGTGACTAGTTTCCTTATTTAGGGTGCAGGTTGTGCTCATTTTTGTTTTCCCACATATTGGTCTAATATTGGACATTTTGACTAGGTTTGATTTTATTTGATGTTAGTTTTTTTTATTGCAAAAAACCATTTGTACCTAGTGTATTTCATGCTGGTAAGCTGAGAGAGAAGCGGACATATTTCAATGCTAAGTGTTTGTAGTTAACCAATGAGTGTGGACTTACTAAGAAGTTAGCAACTTAAAAAGAAATTTGGAGATGTTAAAAAGGTAATAAACAAATTTGTTCTCATTAGAAATCTTTTCAAAAAATTTCATAAGCACACATAAAAATTTCTTTGCCTGAATATTGAATAACATGATAAATTGAACAAATTTATAGGAAATGTCCCTTTAAGCAACATATTAATAAAATAATAAGGAATAAAGTACTTTTCTGTATACACACAATTCATGTAATTTTTTTCTTATACAAATAAACTAGAAATTCATGGAAATACATAAATTGTTGGATGATATAGACAATGAAATACACCATCTAATGTACACTGGTCAACTAAATTAAAGGATAATCAAAGAAATGACTTCAATGATACTTAATGAAAAATTATTAATACAAATTAGTACAAAAGCATTAGTTAACATAAATTTCAATATAAAGTAATTTTTTCAAAATATTGAAATTAAAACCAAATTTATGGAAATTAGAAAGTGATGAAAAAATTGAGACATCTCATGGAAATTAGTTTTTAATATGGTGTAAGGTCACCTCGGACAGACATGCACAACTCGCATCGATTTCATAGAATTTACCAAAGTGTAGATCAATTATCAATTCTTGTAAAATCTCTTCTAAAAGTGCACTTTTCAACTCCTGGAGGGCCTGGGGAGGAATTTGGTGCCCAAAAGCATCCTACAGATGCTCAATTGGATTCCAGTCAGATGAGCAACAGGTACAATATCTTCTGTTTGCTAGTATTCTCAATGTGGCCAAGCATTGTCGTCCATTAACACCAAACTGGGACAATAGAAAACCCTAAATAGTCTAACTTGGGGTTCTAATACCTAATCCATATATCCTTGAATGGCTTCAGAACCTCCTTGAAAGATATGCAGTTTGGTGCAACCATTTGTCATGATTCTCCCCAAACCATAAACCCCAGTCATGGAAATTGGATGTTTCACTGACTAGGAAGGGAGAGTTGAAACTTTTGATATGACACTTTGAGGAATATTCAAATTTTGGGTGACCTCCATTTGTGTTTGATCTTCCTCGATTTTGCTAAGAATTCACCCCTTTTGGCCTTAACTTAAATGATGCCTTTGAGCACAACTGATGAATAGTGATCACAAACTCTTGGAAACTACATTCACTTAAAAAAATACTAGAGACCAGAATTCCAACATGCATCCATTACACACAACATTGCTATTCATCATCTTAGCATATATTTCTTGTACTAACCAGAGCAGAAGTACAATTTTGTGTTCAACTGCATTAACAAATTATTTCAGCATTGAGCATTGGCTGCAGCATTAACTTAGAAAACATAATTTTTCTCATAATTCTTCAACTTTGTTGACCAGAAATGTATTGAGACTATGATCTCTTTAACTGCCTAAAAAGGAAATATTATAGCAAATAATGAGTACATAAGCATTCCACTGACCATAGTCTACCACAAGGTAAAAATTTAACACCACTGATTATCCTATGCAAAAAATAAACAAGATATTAAACAAGAATTCCCCGTAACATAAGTCAACCTCTAAATTCATTGCCTTTTCTATTCAACAAGCAAGAATTAACTTGAAAAGGAATTAGTCACAGTTTCACCATCCATACATAGAAAATAAAGATATTTTGTTGGTAAAACTTCTGAGAAAACTTTTTATAACATAATCATCAATGATAATGTTGATACAATTATTCAGTGAATAAAGCATTCTCTTTAAATATATAGAAAGGTATATTTCATCTTGCTATAATTCCACATTTGGCAACAGCCAAGCAGCTCTAGTTTCTCCCTGTAAGGGTCAGAGCCCCTATAGGAATCTTTTGTAATTCAATTGATGGCATGAGCATACAATCTTTTTTTGTCACTCTTTAGAAATATTTGATATTATTTATATACCATAGGGTACCGCTTACTTTCAATACGCATGGTGCACGTTGCTGAGTAAATAAACTTTACTTGCTGAATCTAACTAAATTAGTCCTTTTTATTAAATTTCAGTATTTTGGAAATATCCAACAAATTGCTCCTCTAGACCAGTGATCTCCAAACTTTTTTGATGGCGTACTCCTAAAATGAAAATAGTTATGAGTTGTTCTCCATATCATATAAATGTGTGTAATCAAAAATCAAATTCTTTTAAAAATATATGCATTTAAAATAAACATCACACTTAAATTTTGAGTAAGAATTCAATTGAGAAATTTTTTGAGTGTTCAGATGTATCTTGTCCTAAAAGCCTTAGCTTCAGTCTTTTTATGCATATACTTTAAAAAAGCCAGTGTATTTATAAGTTGAGCTCCTAAGATACAATAACCAGTTAGAGAGCCTCGCTAATTATTACATGATTAAACACTCACAATTGTGAATATATTTTTTTAGCTTATCACTAAGTATTATTCTGCATACCCCTTTAGGATACATACCCTACTTTGAAAAACCATTGCTCTAGACTAGTCTATCTCACCCTGAAATGGCAGGCTTTGGGGGTATGAGGGGGAAAAAGATGTAATGGTGAAAAATGTAAGAAAAACAAACTGACCATAAGAGAAAAGTTAGTTCATACTATTGTAAGATTTTAACAATGGATCATCTTAATTCTTATAAGAAATCCAGTGTTATATTCTTTAGAGTAATTCTTTTGTCCATATGACATCACAACTTCCTGTTAAGTATCTACCAATACTTTTTTAATTATATGTTATTCAATGGTTTTGGAATATACTTATACAGTGAAATTATACAACTAAAATAAACAAATTTATTTGTTTATCAATTCAAAGAATGCCCCATTGTATAACATTTTTGTAGAATGTACTATGAATAATTTAGCCATTATACTATAAAGAGTTTCCATTAAATTGGAAACACTGTTTCATCTGTATCCATATTTTTACTATCTCATATTGTTTAATAGCTACTAGCTTGCTAAATAAAAATGCCATAGTTCTATATTTTTTAAAAAATTAATTAAATGTGTATAAGTAGCTATGTACACTCTTATTGCAAAACTGGTAAAAATAAAAATGTCTGTATAACAGCATTATTATTATAGCTGTACATGGTTACTTTTCACAATGAGGGTGGAGTGGGATTGCATGGAGTAATGATGATAGATTAAAGGTACAAGTAAAAAATATTGAAAAATGATAGTCCAGATATTTTAGTTGGTCAGGCTTCAGAACACACATAGCTGGCTAAAAAAAAACTTTTCATCCCTCACAAATGTGTGAACAGAAGCTTTCTTCCAAACTATAGTCCTGGAATTGGTGGAAGAACATTTAAAAAAAAGATGCATAATATTCGATATCTCTCAAAAGAATAATAAGAGATTAAATAAAATGAAGGAAAAAACTAACAGTCTTTAAGATTTTAGAAAAAAAAGGGGAAAACTTCAGTGCATGCAAAGAATGTAACAAATTTGAAAGAAACATAACTCTTTGAAAAGCGTGGTAAAGAATACAAAAAAAATTCTAATCAAATAAAAAAAATTGTTTTTGATCCATCAGTTATGTTTTGAAGCTATAACTCTTTGATATTCTATAAGATATTTTACGTATTAACTTCCAACAACTTATTTCTAAAAAAATTCAATGTAAGCACTTGACTAATTTATATGTGACTATTAATTTTTTTGCATTTTTATAGTTTAATTTAAATACTTAACACTTTGCAAGTGAAAATAAACATTGTAATTAATATCCATTAAAAAAAGATATGCATTAAATGTTTCTAACAAAAAAATTTAACTGATTCATGCCTTGAGAGAGAAAAATGCTTATTACTGATATTAAATAAACAAAACAGGACTAGGTAATTTAGTCCCATGCTAGTACTGAAGGGTAAATTATAAATATAGATAAATTTTTAACTTTATATTTCATGTATTTTCATTTTGGAAAAAAGCTACATTCTATTTATTTGGCTAATTAAATCATTCATAAAACAAGGCAGAATCATTCCAACCATTCATTAAGTTACAATAAAATATTTTCTTCACAGATCTAAACAAATCACAAGAAAAAAAATGCAATAACATAATTATACTAAATACAGAATATAAAACTTTGATACTTAAACTTCTGTGCAGAATTTACATTTATAATAGCCCAAACTCACTCTGTTATCACAGAGATCCATTAAATTTTTGGCAGCGTTAGCCTTGAGCAATTTACGGTGAAATATTTTCCCATCAAAAAATAACCAAGGGCAACACATTAACCAAGATATAGGAGCTCCACAAGCATCATTTGCCATTATGGCATGATCAATACCATTCATAAATATAGCAGCAAGCATTATTCCCCTAGGTGTAATCAAAGGAACCTAAATAAATTAAAACCTTCATAAGAATTTCAACTAACATTTCAAATATGCATTAAAATAATTACAAAAAAATCTGTAAATCAAAAGTTAACAATTCACATACTTCTAATTTTTGTGTATATTCAGTATCCATTAGATGAGGATCAACTGCTTGAACAAGAAAAGCATCCAATTCATGTTTGTACAGAAATGGCATCTCAGGACTGCTCAGCATATACCTTAATATAACACAAATAAACACATTATTGGCTTTGATATGTCTGGGAGAACTTTTAATCGCCATTATTACATATACTACAAACTTACTTCAGTGATTCAGATTTTTTTTCTTTAGAAAATGATGTTTTTTAATTTAACTCTTGCTTTCAAATAAGTAAATCAAGAAAAATCAATTCATTTTCATTACTTATCAATCACATTTCCTGAGCAGAAATTAATGGTAATTTAGTTAAGCGCACGTACAATTATTCCAAAACTTAAAATTGACAAGTGAAATTATAAAGTTGACATAACTTTAATTTACAGGCTGAAGATTATACACTCATTGTCATAAAAATTTGCACATCAAGAGAAAAACGAAATTTTACATACATAAGGACAACATTGATGTAAATAAGAGAATACAAAATCAAAGCAAAATGATAATTTATTATAAAAAAAAATACAAATGAATAAATGTTTTAGTATCTCATTGAGCCACATCTAGCATGAATGCATATGCGGCACACAAGTCAAGAATGTCCTGCAACATCATGCTCCACAGTTGTAGTAAATGCTCCTCTACTTCAACCAAACCCCTAGGCTGCCCAACTTGCAGTTGTAAATTATCCCAGATTAACTCGATCAGTGATAAATCTACGGATCAAGCAGGCCAGGAAACAACGTAAATGTGGCAGAGGCAGTCTTTTGAAACCCTTGTTGTGTTTGGGTGAGCAGTGTCCTGCTATAAGTGGCAACCCATCTGGCTGAAAAATGTCATGAATGTACCTATGGCCTGTCAAGATGCTGTGGATCAATCTTAGGGATGACCCTGTGTTGTATGTGATGGCAACCCATACTATCACATGTTGTGGGAGCAGTGGGAAACTGTACAGCGCAGGCAGGATTGATACATTCACCATTGGGCTTTTACACTGGTGCAAGATTGTAATCACTGCCCAAACTGAATATAGATTCGTTGAAGATGACCCAATTCCATTCAGTTGCAGTTCAATCCACGAGGTGATGGTGAGTGGGTGTCAATGGCAGTATACGTAACGGCATCGCAATAGCAACTGTCCATCAGTCAGGCACCTTGCGATGATACAGGCTGACACAGAGGCACATAGTAAAGTTACTGCCTAAGTACGAATTAAGTATGGATGGCAGACAATGAGACAGATAGGGCTATGCGTGCACGTCCTATGATGCGAGTCTTTTCGACTATTGGTTGGTCAAAGGTATCCAGAACCTAGTAGCTGTGTAACAGACCTCCCTCTTGTCCACTACTCCCAACATCTTCTCGGAGTAAAGTCAGGACAGTTTAGGTGGCACACTCCTCTCCAAGCTGATCATCCAGTTTCTATCATCCCCATGATTCTTCCCCTCAGGAACTCCAATAGCTGCTCATATTGTCTCTGATGGCACCTCTAGTTTTAAAAAACCCTCAGAAACAGATTAAAGACATACAAACAAGCTCTTCTTACCTATTTTATAATCCAAGGAGTACAAAGTTTAACACCCTCTGGTGGCATTCCATGACACTCAATCAGGCTGCATTTCTAATCACTTATATATTTGCCTGACACGTACCTTCATGCCAAGTTTTGTAACAATTCTATTTTTACTTCTTGGTGCGGAAATTTTTATGGCAATGAGTGTACTTCAGGCAACTGCAACCAGATATGACATAAATACTGATAAATTCGAAAAACATGCTTTAGAAACAGATAAACTGTAAATAAGTTTATTATACAGCTACATACCTGCTAACTTTTGAAAATGACAAAGTGTAAGGTAATGTGTGACTTAAGTTTCATGAACATTATGAGTAAACTCTTAAAATAATTCAGGAAAACATTTTAAATTTTTAAAACCACATGATACACAAACATTTTAAAAATAATGTGGAGTAAATTTCACAATGAAGATACTTTGATAAGAAAACTATTTAGAGAAAAAAACTGATAATTTTACAATAAAGATGCTTTTATAAAAATTACAGTGACATAACTCAACTGTTAAATTACATTTATATTGTCATTACTATGATCCACTTTAAAAACTGTATTTAAAGGTTGAGCATAGATGACGCAAAAAAAAGTTTTGAATTTTTTTTTATTTAAACAGTTTAACCTTTAAAAAAAAAACAAGAATGAACAGGTATAACAACAAAAATATACAACAACAAAAATAAACCTCATACATGTACCGTGCGACACCACCAATCAGCAACGCAATAACATCATTTACAAATATGTCTTAAGATAACATCATCGTCAGTGCTACTGTAAATTTGCATATTCATCTGAGATGAACATGCAAATAAACTGTTCTCATGCAACTCACGTATTTATGTAATTACGGGAGGGACATGAGATCTAAATTAAATAGCTTTTCCAACACATAAAAAAATATTACACATACAGAAGTTAACAGCCAAAAAGGCATAACAAGGCACCTTTTTCTGATGTCAAATGTATTGAATGACACAAGCTATCTATAATTAAGTTATTTCCCCTCCCCCTTTAAATAGATAACTCCATTTCTACCTTTGCATTATCTGCCATAAATGAAATTAAATGGTCAAAGAGCATCCTACATTTTTTAAAATTCATTCATAATGAGTTGGCCAATATTTTCTCCAGAGGAAATCCCAAGTAAATTTAGAATTCTAAAAAAGGCCAATTTGAATTAGATATTTTGCCGGATAAAAGTGACGAAAAGGGGACATCATTTGTAGTTTGTATCATTACTGCCAACAGATGCTGCTGCAAAAAAGGACTTTGTTTCATGTATTAAATCATAAAACCTTTTCCACAAGAAACTAGTTTGCTAATCACAGATTTTTTAGTCCTTGCACATCCCTACTGTTTGGTAATGGAGAAGACTGGAAACATTTTCTAAAAAAGTAAAGTGGAATATGAAAGTCAATCAAATGGAGCACCATTTGCCCTTTACAAGAAAAAATGTAAATAGAACTTGAGCTATGATTACTTTTGACAGGACAGTGTCCTTGGATAGGGGCGGGAGTGATCCAATTTTGTGAGCAAATGCAACTGGATTTATCGTATGTGGCGAACTTTGGTTGGAGATTTCACATGAAGGGACATGCATATAAAAGCTTTTTTGGTGCAACTGAAAACAGACTGTGTAGAGATGATAATGCATGCTAAAGTTAGCATGGTCTGGATGTTTGGAGAGTGAAGTGTTACTTTATGTGTCATCTTTGTTACTTGGCAACGTCATGTGGTTTGTGTCTCAAATTCATTGTGTTCTTTACAGGTGCAATGTTAATCAATAATCATTACATTAAACCATTGAGGTTGTGAAGATCCATTTTAGTGCGGTACAAAAGTTAAAGAAGTGAATGGTATGGTAATTGGTCATACAACCCCTTCAGTGACATTTGAATCAAAGCCTCGTTTTGGGCAAGGTTTCAAACATTCAGGAAATCTTTGATCAATTTCCTTCTATGCAGTAAATGCACAATGATTTTGTGACTAAACGCACTCAATATTGCAGAAAAGATTTAAAGTGAAGGGAAAACATTTTTGAATGCCTTGCATAATTAACAAAAATATTTTATGCTTCAGCATGCCAATTCAAATTGTTTTCTTCATAACTACAAATTAAAATATTGTTCCTTACCCTCAAAAACTACTTCTTAATACACTGGTGTAAGAAATTAAGAAAATTTGCATATTTTACTGAATTGCATAAAAAGAACTAAACTGAATGAAAAACCACTGCTTCTAGAGAAAAATACAAATCTTGTACGGCAAATATTAATCGTACACATGTGTGTAGACGTGGCCAGCAGAAAAACAGGCTTGATAAGCATGTGTAAGTTAAGACGTATTTCATTTGCAATCACGCCTCGGCGAATTTTTTGGCATTTTGAAGCAATCGGTTCAATTCAAATTGTAACAGTAAAAATGAGTAACCATCAACGTTTAGATGGAATGAGGTGGCAAATTTTGGGAAGCTAAAAGCAGGCCAATGTCACACCCAGATTTGTAGAAAGTTTGAATTTAATGCCCAGCGTCATGTTAACTTATGTAAACAGTTCCAGGATACTGGATCCATGGAGAGAAAGCCTGGGCAAGGTCGTCCAAGAGCCACCACGACCAGAGAAGATCGCCGTTTGTCGATTATAGTGAGCGTAACAGGGGCTACAGCTTCTTGGCTCTCTCGTTACTTATATGCAGCCACAGGAACCGATGTATCAAGGGTGACATTTTCAAAAAGACTACATGAGAGAGGGTTGTTTGCCAGAAGGACCAGCTATTGGAGTCCTGTTCATATCTACGAACAGGAGAGTCCTTTTAGCATGGCGCATTCAGCATAGATATTGGAGTATGGATCAATGGGAGACCGTTCTGTTCACAGATGAGTTTCACTTCAGCCTAAATACCGATTCTCGCTGTATTTTCATATTGAAAGAACCAGCGACCGGCTACCGACCCTCCAATGTTTGCGAAATCGGCAATTATGGTGGAGGAAGTTTAACGCATCATGTTGGATAGCCGTACACCTCTCCATGTCTTTGAAAAAGGCTATGTAACTGGTGTGAGGTATAGGGATAAGGTCTTGGAGCTTTCTGTTCACCTTTTCAGGGGTGCATGTGGCCCCAAGTTAATTTTAATGGACGATAACGTGAGGCCTTATAGAGCTCTTCTGGTCGACGAATTTCTAGAAAGTGAGGATATTCGCCGTATAGATTGGCCAGCCAGGTTTTCAGACCTCATCCCTATAGAGTATGTCAGGGATGCTCTGGGGAGGGCAATTGCAACTCCTGTCCGGGAACCATCCAGGAAATGAAAACAGCATTGCTGAACGAGTGGGACCAATTGACACAATAACTGATAAACTTCCTTATTTCAAGTATGACATCACACTGCAAGGCTGTATAGCTATAAGAGGGGGGGGCATATCCTTTATTAACCAATTTATTTTGTTTATTCTGCAACTGCTGTTTTATACCTTCCAACTCCCAACGAGTGTTATGCATAATCATGCATGTGTTTTGCAATTGTTGAATGGTTATTTGTTTTGTATTGTATCAATATATGTACATACCAAATTTCATTAAAATCGGTTCAACAGTTCTAGAGATAATCGATCAAGTCTGAAAATTCTCTTAATATATTACACCAGTGTAGTTATGGCATGCAGGAGGTAAAGTGAGAAGGTTTTATATCCCAAACTCTAGTCCTAAATGGCATTGGATGCAGAATTTTTGGAGCAGTTACTTAACCACTGCACATTTCTAAACCAAGCCAACAATAATCTTCCTACCACACTTGATCCAGTTATATAATCCCCTGCAGCAAAGAAAAGGGGAAAACCAAAATGCGAAAGGGTACAATTAACCTATCTGCAGTTCTTACAGGTTTAGATATATAGAGCATTTATATTTGAACAATGATTTTAGGTCTAATGTATCAACACAGCAGCCATAGCAAATCCACAATATTATATTAAAAATCAATATGAAATTTTTTATGAAACTGTGATAAACCTGTTAAAAAATGTAGCTTTGGCACCTTCTCATACATGGTATACCTGCATCCTATCACTTAAATATTTTCATCTGAGGATCGATGGATCTTTATTTCAGATTATGTTGGTATGAATTTCAACTTTTTAAAGTTTCTTTTTTGAACCGTGCTAATGATATTGCTGGAATATTATTCTTAGTTCTTTTACTTCATTTTTATTTACTGTGTTGAAAATGATTTATTAACCATGACTATAATTAACAGTTTTACTTTCAAGTGAAGTAAGAAAGGTGTGTGTGTGTGAACAGAAGTTGCAGCCTGCTAGTTCATGGCAGGCTCCTTTTATTAATTTCTTTATAAATTATATATCTGCATGCATCATTTTCGGTATTGAGATATGAGAGACACTGATGATGCTGGTATTTTTCAAGGCAGATTGGTATAATCAACTTTGGAAGTCCCATAATTTGCTATTTTTTACCAGCTTTTTTAAATCATATAGTAATAAATATTATTTATAGTTTCTGAGCTACTTCTCTCAGAAAGTAGCTTGAAGAAGCTCCTGAGGGCACTCTCAAAAACAGGCTAGATGGTCTAGTAATTCCAAGCAGAGGGGTTCTAAATTGCAGTCGTTTCAATTTTGACGGATGATGAAACAAGTACAAGTTTCTTTGACAGTTAACTGAAAATGCTATTTAAACCAAAGGCATTTAAAGGATGAGATATATGTACAAATAAATCAAGCTATATTTAAGGATTTTGGCAATGTTAGGTTATTTTAGGAATAATGTTTCATTGACAGTGTTAGTGCACATCCCAATGGATTATTAGTCTGACAATGCAGACATATTGCTTTTTAAATTTGTCTAAAATGTTACTTTCAGTATTGTTCTAGATCTAATTGTTCTTTGGGATCAATTTAATGAACTGTGAGGAATTACTATAATTTCCTCTTTACCCCGTACTTTTAGCAGTTGAAACTTATACCACCATTCCTAGATATGAAAGAATTGCAAATAATTTTTGAGTCTTTCATCCATTTTAATCATAAATAATCTGTAGTTAATGTAGGAGAAAATCATTTCTGAACTTTATTTGTTGGATTAAGATCTGTCAGGACTCATAATTAGTGGATCTATGAAAGAGGAATAATATTCTAATCAGTGCCCTTCTACAGTATCTGGAGACTAGTAACGGAAAGCAACCCATAGGTTTATAGACAATTGTCAGGCTCGTCACTTCAAAGGTAGGAGTTATAGGTAATGGAGCAGAACTACGAAACTATATGAAAACTGTATAATATGATACGATTCTGCAAGGGATTGGGCTGTTTACAGCCCTCTACCCTCTATCTAGAACTGAGATATGGCTGGTGTTGTGAATTTGGTTAGATGGAAAGAAGATAGACTTCTGGAGGAAGGAACCAATGGGGTGGCTTGTAAGAGGCGATGCTTCAGCAACTGGTGTTGTGGCTTCCTACTGGCAGGTGAGAGTGAGCTTTAAAACTTAAGACTACCCTTCTCAGAGAAAAAATTAAAGCTGTTGAAATAAAAAACTGTTAAATTAAATTTAGTTAGGAAAGTGGAAATTTTAAAAGATGAAAATTAAGTTTTAAGAAATTAATTGTCCATTTACAGAAGCTTTTTATTTATCTGACTTGGTTGCCTTATGAGCGGAGAGAATTTGTAACAATTCTGGCATTCTTTTGACTAGATCGGATATAGCTTTGAATAAGTCTAATGAATGAAAGATTTCTGAAACATTAGTTTCAGAAGTGGGAAATCCTTGGATTTGACATTGCTCATTTTTAATTTTATTTTCATTTCTATTGAAGGGTTTGCCATCAGGGTGATTTCAACTAACAATGTTAGTTACACAAATTTCTTCAATAACATTGTGCTTGTGAAGATTTTCCTATTATTTTCTAGAGGGGTGCCCCCCCCCTTTTTTAAAGAAACTTGAGGCATTTAGTGTAGCATGTGGTATGTTTGTATACTTCACAATTGATACAGAAGGGATTCTCCTGCCTTTCCTTGATTTGGTAATTTTTAGTGATGCTCCTTCCCGCACTTTAAGAAACATGGTTTCAAATGGTAATTGGCTCCCATATGAAAGAAATTGTTGCAACTTAAGTATTGAGTAATAACTCTAATGAGGTATCCCTCTACATAAGGTTGAAAATGGATTTATTATAATTCCCAAGGAGATTTACTAGAAAAAAAGAAAGCAGGGCTTTAGTTTTTCAGGATATGAGTTGGATACAACTGGTTACAGTATAACCAAGGTCTTCTAGATCAGAATGAATATCATCAGTTTTCATGAAAATTGGAGAGCCTTTAATCACGACTTTTATTGGTTTAATTTCTTTTGGGGGAATGATGTAATGTTCAAAGTAAGTCCCTCCACCAAGGCATGGGTAAGACATCTATATTCGTTGCTGGTGTTACTGTATAGCTTAATGTTATCAGATGTCTTGCTCTTTATATCACGGAACATCATTTAAGATTTTAAGTTGTTCATAGTAATTCCTTTTTATTTTTAGCATTATGGGGAGAGTGGGGTTTAGCTTGAGAGTTAAGATTTCGGGTTCATGCTAGAGAGAATGCTCGACATCCAGTTCTAAATTCTTGAAGTTGTTTTGAGTTATAATAGGTTCAGGGACTTTTGAGGCTGGCAGGTCTTACGGTTTTCTTTGGATAAACAGTCATTCAAGGATTCTTTCTTGCTTTTTCGTTTCTTATATTTCTTAGTTTTAGCATTAAGAGGGAGGGGGTATTCTAGTCTAGAGGCATGAATTTCAGGTATTTTATCAGGAGGAATAAGAAAAAAAAATATTTTCACTAACCATTATTTTACCAGATAGTTATTAATGTTTGAAAAATACCAAAAAAAAATCAGTGAAATAATTACAAATTTAAAAAGTTACAGGCTGATGTAGTGGGGGTTTTCAAAACAACAAAAAAGGCACGCCTTTCCTGCCTGTCATGATCACAACACTCCTAGTAATCTAAAAAAATTAATTCCTTATCCAAAAAACTGCTAATATCATCCAAACACTGAAGAAGTATAAAAATGGTTTATTTTTTGGCAAATAGCAGCAGTCTGAAATAAAGACATTTTTTTACCAGTTCTTTTGACTTTTCAGAATTATTTAAAAATAGTAAGAATTGAAATTTTAGTATAGTTTCAGTTAGAGCCTAGAGCAATGTGTAGAAGTCCCCTTAGTTTCATGTTGCACAATTTTCACTACATATGTGGAGTGAATAATCTGCAGATGACCCTGTTAACTGCTAAGTAACCACTAGGTAAATGAACAGATTAGCGAGTGGAAAGCGGATGTGCGAGGTTGAATGCTTCCAATGAGGGAAAATAACAGCTGAAGAAAGACAGATGAGCTAGGTCATGACTTTCATCTACTATTAAGAACCATTGTTTTCAGAAATATCTGTGAGTGATTTAACTCACGTTTATGTTTGATTGTGTCATCCTTTGGTCACTGCATTATTAAACGTTAGTGTTTCCATCAAGAAATAGTTGTCAACCTTCAGCTAACCTTAGACACTTAGCCATTAACACTACATATATCTTTAGTCACTTTTATTAATATTGAAGCATTTATTCTATTTAGAAATGTATTGTAAGTTTAGGCCTTATTTATTTTGGCAAAATGACAGCCAAATTATAAATAACATAAACGATTAGAATAATTAGAACAAGAATTTATACAGTATTATATTGGATTATAATATTATTTGTTGATATTTAAAAACTTAAGTTTCGAAATCTGATAATATAATTCTACATTGGGAATAGGTCATAAATATTTGGAAGAAAAATCTCATTAAAAGGGTTCACCCATGTGATGGGTTCAGAAGGAAAAAAATTGTTTAAAATTTCTGCAAGTGTTTGCACATCTGCATTGTTGCAAATGGCAGTCACTAAGTTTTTTTAGTACAAGTGTACTCTTATTATTTATTATATTTTGTTAATTTCTTAATTTTTTATAAAGTTATATAAAATATTGTTTGTCCAGGTTTTTTTGCTGCACCCTGTATAAAAGAACAAGAACAATTTAATATGTATGTACTGACACTTGATATGTCTTCTCTGCAACCATTTTCCTATATTGGGTGAAATTTTGATATATTATTATATATTATTGTGTGCCATAAGTTTGACACCCCTGGTGTACAGTGTTACTTCAAAATCGTGTAAAAAAAAGAGTTGGGGGTACTGAACAATCAATGATCAATAACACTATTTCTTAAGAAAAATACTAGAAATTTTAGGAACTGATTTAGATCATACATTCTGTTAAGAACATGGTTAACATCATAGAAGTATAAATAGAGAATACTTTCAAGATATGATTGCATTTAATAATAACCCACCTTAAAACACAACAAAGAATGATAAAATGCTGAGGAACATAAAGTGGATCACACATTGTAGGAGTATTGCTACGCATACATGTCAGGAATGCTTGCAAACGTTTCTTGTTATCATCTGGACCAGAACCAAACCACAAACGAGTTACAGTTGGAACTGGCCAACCTAATGGCATTGAAGGCACACAGTCAGGTTTATTATATTTGTTAGATTTAGACCACACCCATTCTTTTATCACTATATCAGGCACTTTTTCTGTAAGAGAAAGGCAGAGTTACGAAATCATACATTTTTTTAAGGATATAATTTATTTTCAAAAGCTTCCCAAATATAATATATATAACTTGAATAAATTGTAACCTTAACACTAAGAAAGAACTTATATTACTAAAATATAAAAATTAAATATTTATGAAATTCTTGCTTTTCTTATTGAGTTACAAAATCACTTCACCAATTTTAATATGACTATTCAATATCAAAGCAGATATAATTTTACTGTCAGATGGGAGTCACAATTAACACAATTCGACTCTCTCCCCCCCTCTTATAGTATGAAAAATTTGACCATTCAAAATTATGGCACCAAATAAAATTTGGGAGAGATCCAAGAAAAAAATATATCATTGCATGATGAACAAGAGCACTTAGTAAGGCTTTAAGTCTTCCTGTTCAAACAAGCATGATGACATTATGGTGAAAAAATTGTATTCCTGGGGTTATTATACAAGCAATAGAGATGAAAGCAAATTTTAATGTAATATCTATCTTGCAAATCTTTTATCTGCTTGATTTTTTTAAGGTGGTGTTGCAATTTCAATACCTAAGAATGCACAAGAGTGTACACAAATACAAAAACACACTGTGCAAAAACTATTATATATTTAACATCAACTACACTACAATATGTTTAACATACTTGCATACCTTCAATGCCTTCTTTTTCTTTCTTTTGCTCAGCTAAATACTGAAGATGATGTTGATTAAACAGCAGTGCATACAACATTTGGCGTAAGGGTCGAAACAGAAGACTAGGAGATGGTAGCTCCCTTCCAGTATCATCTTCAAAGGTCACTGGAATTTTTATTTCTCCCTAAAACAAAAAATTTAATAGGATCATATTAAGGGCCAAAGTATTACGCAATGACAAATATGTTATAAATGTGAAAACACTGTTTTATGATGATACGCATTTATCACAATTATTACTTATACTTATTTTACTCATGTACACGTTATACAGTTGATAAATGGATGAAATACTTTTGGAATGATTAAAATACTTTATCTCAAAAAAAAAGGTTCCTGCTAAAAAGGTGGCAAACCTGAAATTATATAACAGAGGAGAAGATTTGCTAATTATACAGAGAACACAATTTAAATTAAAAAAATTAATACTTAAAATTTGTAAAATTTAATGCGATGGCTGGGGCTGAATATTTAAAGTTATTGATTTTACACCAGGCTTAAGACTTGTTGTGGGGATACATAGAACAGTAGAAAGGTTTTCATCTTATTGGTAAAAGCCATCATTCACATACCACAAACTGGATTCAAGAAATACGAATTTGTAGGCTAAGACATACCTTTAAATTTATCAGAATGTTCCACAAACCACTCCTTGACCCTTATGACCAATGCATTATCCTATCAATAAAAACCATTACCCACTGGGGACACTGTTGCCATGAAGGGGTAAATCTGACCAGTAATGATATTCTCATAAAGCATCAAGGACTTCCCTATAGAGGGGGGTGATGGGTGAAAACCTAACAAACATTATAATATTGCATTGCATATGGCCAATGTACACCTGGATGTCAGAGTATCCAATGGAAATGGCCTATTTGCACTCGCCCATCAATGTGATTCATCAGAAAAATATTGGACCCGATGATATTTATCCATTCTTCTAGTGATTCGATGCTAATGTTCCATGAATCTTTACAAGCAATTTTGCAATCAGTCATGAGCAAACAGCACAGGTATGTGATTAAGGTGCTGGCAGCATAACCCAAAACACAGCAGTGTATGATGTACAGTGTGTCTCTGCCACCACTGCTGGTGATATCAGCTATTGTAACCTTTAGGTCAGGCCAAACAATGCATAACAGACACTGTTCTTCTGTGGAATCACTGTGCCATGACCACTGTCTGGCAACTTGTAGTTTCACTCTCCATACACCACTTTTAATAAGTACCAATAATGCACAGTGCTCAGAACACCAAACCCTCGATGCTTTTTCCGCCATGGCACTGATTACTCTAAGCATACAAAACCAGTCATGTTTTACCCCATGTTTCTTTATATACCCCAGTATCTTCCCCACATACATAATGTAATGTCTATTCAGAGTATTTTACAAAAATTTTCTATTTTAAATTACCTTTTCCATAAACTAAACTCAGTGGCACAACAGCTGAGTGTGTCCATCTCAGTATACATGACCTTGGACCCTGAGCATATGTTCAGGTCAGGTGGTCAGTTTAACATGAGTCCCCCCCCCCAGAGTTTAGTTCCCAAGCAAGCCTGGTACTCATTTATCAACCCACTTAAGGGATGAAAAGCTAAGTTGACCTTTCGCAGCCCAAGATTTGATCCCCGGACCTGTAGCATGGAAGTGCGATGCAATACCACTGTGCAACTGGGCTTCAAATTTTCCACACATAATACAAAAATAAGTTGCACAACTCACCTCAGATAATATCTGAAATATATATGGATGCATGAGACCTTTTTGATGTCTTTCACGAGACATGCGTAAGACTTCAGTAGAAACTTTGGGTAGAGATGAAACTTCTAGGGTTGTTTTCTTCATTTTATCACTATTTTGTTTCTTAAAAGAGAGAATCAAACAAAACTCATTTTCACAAAAATGTAGAAAAAATCAAATAAACATTGTCCTTAAGTTGTGAAGAAAAACAGTTAAGGTAAAAAATATATTTTCATATAAAATCAAAATTTCATTTAAACATAATCGGATAGTTCAACAGGCCTACAGAATGCTTGCAATACACACATTCAGAATATTTTTTTTTTATTCAAATGATTAGAAGTACAAGGTAAAACAGCAATTATAAAAGACACTTCATTTAATATTACTTATCCAAATATATGTAGCACAAATGGACTTTTTATAGCTAAAATAATTAGCAATTTACCTTAAAATATATAAAAAATTTAGGATTTTTAAAGCTTCTCAGTGCTTTACTTTAAAATTAAATTTATTTTACAGTAAAATTGAAAAAATGAAGTAGATATGCAAAACATATATAGCTTTAAGTTTATAAAACTAATGTATTTGTTCAAAAATTATTCTACAAGTGAAAGTTTCTTTAACTATACACTGCAATTTAAAATTATATTGATATTATATTCAATTCAAAATAATCGATTTCAATAGTTCTAGCAAGGTAATTAAGGTTCTAAAAACACCAACAAAAATTTAACTCAAAACCTGCTCTACACTTTTACATTAACCAAAATACATCAAAATATACCTCAGTATTCAAGATTTCAATACAGAAAATATTTACATGAAAACAATTTTTAAATCCAGAGAAACAGGTCATTAAAAGGAAAAAACAGGAAAGAATAATATTTTATAATCATTAAAGCATATGATCCTTTAAAATTGCCTTTCAGAATAATTGATAAACATATGAAAATTATAACAAAAAAAAAGGAATGTAGGGAGGGGGGAAGGTATACAGTTAAATACCACTATTCTAATTTTAGGGATATAATACACAGTGACAAAGATACAGAATAGTTTAAAGTTGAGCTTACGAGAGATAAAGCATCTACAGCAGATTCAAGTCTTGAAATATCCAATGAATTTTGAAATGAGTTGTCTTTATGATTATTGTGAGAATCAATTCCTCCTAAAACAATTTTCAGGTAATTAAACATTTACTATTTTATTCTTTCAAAAATTGGAAAATAGTCAAAAATGTTTTTATCTGGGATTAAAATACAACAGAATACTATAAAAATTTATAATTCAATATTAAACTTAAGGATCAAAATACAATCCAATTAAATACTTCTTAAATAAACTTACTACCTGATAAACTGAAATTTGACGATAAATCACAATCAGAATCTTCTTGATTTGAGAGTAAATGATAAAAAGCTCCATGTTTAGCTTTCCCAAGAACTTCACGAATAGACTGAAGACTAGATATCTAAATGAACATTTAAAAAAAAGAATCATAAACATACATATATATCATGCACAATCAAATTTTTAAAAAGTATAAGACGTATTTTATTGTTAAGTTATAAAATGTAAAAACAACTCAATATTGAATATAATTATAAACTTTAAAGAAAGTAAATGACCCTGAAGAGAGATAATCCATACACTTTTCTATAACATTGTTTGTCAAGAAATAAATAAACAGAAATCCAACTAAAAAATTCATTCAATATAAGTAATTTAACTTCCAAAAAATACTACAAAAAAATTTTTTTTTGATGTAACTAACTTTAAAAAAAAGTTAAAAGACAGCAAAATCAAACTTTTGAGTTCTCATAATAAATTATTTAACATACTTCACTCTCATCTGTTTCTGAAGCAAATTTTGATCGGCAAGATAAAGACTCGTTATCTTTAATTGGCAGTGCTTCAGAACAAGAATCATTAAGAAGAGAATTCTTAACTCCTCGTTCATCTTCATGGAAATGAGATCCATCTGTAACAATTTCAAGAAATATACACATTGAACACACATTAACATATGATGAACATTAAATCAAGGGTTGGCATGTGGTATTCCTGCCATAATGCATGCTGAGTTAGGGAATAGAGGTCAAAAATACAGATTTAAATTTTATTACATATTAATTTGAAATGATTCTGAATGTACTGTTAAGCAACTTCTCAGCGAACTCAAAATGTTATTCCTTATGAGAAAATATCTATCATAGATATGTAGAACCAAAAGCAGAAAACATAGTACATGCAATTTTCTACAAACATTTCAATCTGTTCAGCAATGATATCCAACAATTTAAAAAAAGCTGTCGATTTACTGTTAGTTACCTTCCAAACTTAATTTTTATTGGGCAAATTTTACTTTCTATAAATCTGAAGATGTTAGTTCAGCAGGATCTATTAGAAAATTATCAACTTCCACCTTCTCAAAAATTGACAAATTTTTAGATTGGTACTGTGAATTCCATTGAGTGCAGTTGCCGACACCTGATCTAGATACTTGATAACTTTCACAACAATATTCATTACTTCCATCAAATATCAGCTCATCCCTTGAATTCAAAAGCTAAAATTTTAAAAAGCTTAACATATGGCAGTAAAAAATATAACAGAAAACAATAACTTTTCTAAAATGAATGACTTAAAATGGGTACAACCTAACTTTGCCAAATTTTTTAAATTACATCCAATTACCTTCAAAAGCAAAAACTGCAAATTTTTGCTTAAAAAAATTGGAAAGAAGTAATACCAGTTTTATACCATTTCAGAAATTTTGAACATAGAATAAAATTATTTCAATCAAAACTGAAATATTACAATAGCAGATTGCAAAAAATACTTAATGTTCTACAATCTTATTGCATAAAAGAATGTTTTTATATATTGTGTCTCAAAAAATTAGCAAAAAACAATAAAATAAGCATAACCCGAGAACAGTTACAGCAACTAGATTAGCATAATCACACTTAGAGTTGTACAATGAATGCCTGATATATAAAAAAGGATTATTTAAGCAATTGTTTTTTCTTTTGCAGTTCCAAAATTTTTGAAAGTGAGTCGCTAACATCATTTATGTGAAAACATAGCTGGTATGCAATAGGACAGATCCATTATGGGGGATGACCATCGGGGATTAGCTTATATGTAAACTGTTCAATCATTAACCATTTGAGGAGTTGCTATCAAAATAAACATTATGTCACAAAGACCTAGTAGTGGACATCCTACAGTTACAACCATTATTTGTGCAAAACTTGGTGTTTTTTCAGACGAGTTCAACCCCTCAACTTTTTTCAAGTATTGTAACCTCATAAAGAATAGTGCTAACACAGCTACAATTAAGCTGCGGTCATGGTTGGGGCAAAGATATCAACTGGCAGCCGAACTGATCTCCATGTAGTGCCATATTTATGGACAATAACGCACAAGTATGTAGAGCTCGTGTAGCCAACCAATACACGGAACGCGAAATACCACGGAACGTGAAATACTGCTTTGAGTGGAATGGCCAGCAGGTTTGTCCAACTTTAATCCAATAGAGCAGAGGTTCCCCAACTTTTTTGTCTCATAGACCCCTTGACATGTTTTTCTGTTTGGGGGTAGACCCCAGCTTACGTAATATTGAATTTTTGCAAATTTATTAACTTAAATGGGTTTATGACAGCTGGTATATAGCTACTTAATTTAAAAGATTTAAATTTCTATCTGTAGTTAGGTTGGGAAACAGTGTAACTTAAGCACATGTTATTTAAAATCCAAATGATACATAAAATAACTTATTAAAAACAAATGTTTATAATGATTGGGATGAATTTGGTGCTTCAATAAAAAAATTTCAACATTTGTCATCAATCTTGTCAGGTTTAACCCGAAATTTCCTCAGTTAGTAGTGTCTAGCCAACAAACGCTTTGAAACTCCTCACTAGGAAAAACAATTAAAAACTTTCTTAAATACTCTATAATTTGAGATAAATAACAGGTATGTCTCTTTAAAGCCAAAATTGCTGACACCCGTTTCTAAACTTAAAGGAGATCTCTCTCCATTACTTCCTATTCAAATCAGTTCCTCTCGTAATGACATTTTTTTTTCCAATATGACCATAGGAATGCATTGCCTTCTGTGGTAATTACCAAATAAATAAGTTTTCAAACCCAGTTTCAAAATTTGAATAAAGGGAATTTAAATGTTGATCTTAAAACGTCATTTCCTTGCAGATTTTCAGTGACCAATTGAGAAACTAGGAAAATTCGCTACATTCAACATTACTTACTCCTTTAGCTTAATTCTGGCAAGAAAAGCTGAAATGATGGTCCTTGTTTTAATAAAATTTATACTGCCCCAAAACTGCGAAGTAGCATCATTAAATTTAGTTAATAAATGAGTTGAACAGGTAGAATCTGGTTTCTATTCGGTTAAATTTTCTTTTAAAATTAAAATCACGATCTGGTTTAATGAGAACTGTCATAGACCCCTTGCAGGTCGTCATAGACCCCTCGGGATCTATATAGACCACTTTGGGAATCACTGCAATAGAGCATATCTGGAAAATGTTTTTTCTGCTCTGTGCAATCCTTTCTGAAACCTTAATGACTTGACAATATGTCTTCCGAGAATGGGCACAGATCTTGTAAAATACGATTGATGATCTGCTTTCGGATATAAATGTGACATTGCCAAGCCTGCCCCTCCAGTAGAAGTAGTCATGCATCCGATTGATAAATGTTTGCAACTGCACGTTTTTTTGCACAAGTTAGGAACCTTATTGTTTATACTGATTATTTAAAAACTAATTATTTTGCTTTTCTTTGCTGGGCATCGCCTCTTCTGTTCAACAACCTGCGAAAATTTCATTGTTTCAATACACTTATATATTTTCATTTTATTAACATTTTTCTGTTGCTCATTTTTGATACAGTGTTTTGAGCTACAGAAAGGCATGTACTCACAAACTCCTTCCCTAAAATGGAAATTTTTATGCCTATTCCCCCTTAAAATTGCGTTTTTCAAGTATGCTTTATAAAAACATACTTCAAAGTGCAGGGGAAACATTTTACAAACTTTTTAATAATTTTAGATAAAAAAGAAAAAAAAAATTTCCAACTAATATAAAAAAATTTGTTTTTAGATAAAAAATCCAACCTAATTCATGTCTCAACTTAAATGTTACAAAAATATAACCTCCCCAACACTTTTTTAAATGATCCTACATTCTAATATGTATAAGAAAATATATAAACATTATTTGACATCTGTTATAATCATTATTAATGGATACTGAAAGACTAATATTCAAAACATAAAATAGCTTGAGAGTTTCCATTTATAAGCAAAAAATACCAATTTGTGCAGTTAATACACATAAGGAGTAGACACAGAAAAGCATGAATTAAATGTTTTATCAAGGTATTTGTATACAATCTCCAGCCAACAAGGTGACCCCTTTTCCAATTTAAAAAGATGTTGATGAATTAAAAATAAGATTTCATAAGCTGAGGTTTAAACAGCCTCTGCTTCAAATTGCAAATCCAGCCACAACCAGAACAATGCTAATTATCTTCATCAGCAATTGTCAAGAATTTCAACTTTAATTCTCATTTATAACTATTTGAAAAGAAAATTCTAGCATTTTTCTATGCTCCAAACATTTAAAGTAAATGATATTTTTTTTATCACCCAATTCCCAGAAGACGTAATGTACTTGAACATTTTACTTCTTTAAAACTTTTGAAATTGAAAACTGTTTAGCTTCAATTAAAAAACTGCAATATTATAACGTATTTTGATCAGAAATGTAGCATTAAAATAAAAAAGTGATGGGCAGATCAGAGGAAAAACAGACTAAATTTTTCAGCTGTTTCTACCAAAGCTTTTATAAAGGAAAGAGGATGAGTTTATAAAATAAGTTCAACAAATAATTGGTAATATACAATTGCTTAAAACTGAAGAAAAAAAACCTGTTCTTTGGGCTTTGTAACTTAACTTTTTTCCATTATGTTATGCATTTAAACATTTCAGAAAATGAACAACAAAATTCCTTTATAAGGAAATTCTTTAATGAAGTTTTACTTATATGCATATTTAAAAGTAAATAGAAATATATAGCTGAAAAACAAATGAGCTTGCACACAGAAGCAAGAGAAACCATACATATGATTTTATAGCATTGTAATAACCAATATACACTCAAGAGCCAAAACATTAAGACCACCTGTCAATAACGAGTTGGCCCACCTTTGGCACGCAACACAGCTTCAACCGGCCTTGGCATGGATGCCACCAAGTCCTTGGTAGATGGCCGGAGACAGATTGTACCAGATGTTTAAACAACGGTCACGCAAATCCGAGATATTGCGAATTGGTGGTCACATTGAACTCTGAGCTGTCATCCCAAATGTGTTCTTTCGGATTGAGATCCGGTGAGTTAGGCGGCCAGGACATTAACTGGAATTCAGCATCATGTTCTTGGAACCACTCCAACGCAATTTTAGCCTGTGACACTGTCCTGTTGGAACATTCCATCTCCAGCTGGAAAAACTGAGGCCATGTGTGACAGATCTATACGGTCTTTTATTAACCTCTTCTATTTTCTTAAAGCAATTTATTTATTTATTTTAACCAATCTTCACCAAGAGCCAGGCATGATTTATGTAAATAAGATATATTATATAAGTTCGGTTTTCGCGAGTTAAGAAGCTAAGTGATAGGAAGTGAGAAGTCAAGTGAATTCAAGATCAAGAAGTCGACACGAAGTCGTTGACAAGTCTACATAGCCTGATACGTGTGGATATACGCGACGAGAAGTGGATTAAAAATAGTGAAATTCATTATTACTAAACGAAGTCTTCAGCAATTCTTCCAGCCATTAAAAGGGTCTGAAGACGTCACGAAGGAACCGACGCCGTAAAATATAAGGTCAGGGATTTTGTTTAAGCAATTCAGATTATTTGCACGTGGCGTAGCCGTAATTGTGCACATTTAAGCTTTCCAAGATTCAGTTGAGAGAGAGAGAGAGAGATTCTGTATATTCCGCTAGTATTGATTCCCCACTTTATTACCCCACTCTCAATTATTTATCTTAACTTGATTAGTGTTGTGTCTAAACGTATTTGCTGATAAGAATCAATAAATCTGTTTGAATTGCAATTATGTCTTTTGATCATTTAAGTCTGCCTACACATCCAGCAGGATTTTCAGATAGACAGGGAGGTTTTAGTCTAAGGGGTGGCCTTAGGTCACCACACATGTAAGGGTGCAACTGGTCTGCAATGATGTTCAGATACCCAGTAGCATTCATGGTCTGCTCTACCACAACCACAGGTCCCAGAGACGCCCAAGAGAACGTCCCCAAAAGCATAATACTGCCACCACCAGCCTGTGTATGACCTACAGTACATTGAGGGAGCAACTGTTCACCTGGAAGACGGCATATCCTGACATGGCCATCGGCGTAATGAATGACAAACCGTAATTCATCTGACCAGGCAACTCTCTTCTACTGATCCATGTACCAGTTGCAATGTTCCCGGGCCCAGCGCAGGCGCAGTTGGCGATGACGCTTGGACAGCAAAGGCACACGAGTGGGATGTTTGCTGCGTAGCCCCATATCCAACAGTGTCCACTGAACAGTGTGCTTCAATACTATTCTACTTGGCCCTGCACTGTATTGGGTGTCAGCTGAGCCACTATCTGGCTCCGGTTTTGCTTCACCATGCGAGACAGTTTCCGATGACCTTTTTCTTTGATAGCATGTGGACGTCCAACACCATGTCATCTACTGCTGGTTTCACTGTCATTCATCCATTTTGCATAAGTACTGACAACTATAGATCATGAACAACCATGAGTCGTGCAGTTTCGGAAATACTTGTTCCGAGCCTTCGAGCCATTACAATCTGCCCTCTATCAAAGTCGTTTAGATCTGCAGCCTTTCCCATCACACACAGAAGTAAGTGAAAGAATGATTCTTCAGACTCTCCAGCAACAGTTAAATACCACTTCCACCTGATCACATGCCTTCCACGTCATCCAGGTGAGTTCATTGCAAAATGTAGGGGTAGTCATAATGCTTTGGCTCTTGAGTGTATATATGTGTGTGTGTAATATAAAATAAAAAAATGTAACAATAAATTTCATTAAAAAAAATAAGACTAACCATTTGACACAGAAGGAAATCTTGGTGTTGGAAGCAGGGGAGCTTTATTACCTTTGTTACCCCGAGTTCCAATGCTGTTTCGCCCATTTGCATTATCCAATTCAGACAAGATATTTGAATTTCCAAAAGGTAGTGGCAAAGTAACTAGTAGAAAAAAATGTATAAGGTTTTAAGCATGAGGCAAAAAACAACAAAACCTAAAGTATTTTACAATAAGAATGAAACATAAAAATAAAGAAAACAAGTATAATGCAATTTTTTAGTAAATCTCATCTCAAAAGTTTATAAAGTCAAAATACACGGTCGTTTTCTTACCATTTGACAAAGAAGTCCCAACATTCCTGTTATCCCTAGAATAATACTGAACACATTGTTTGAACTTTTCACATCTTTCATCATTATTTGATCCAAAAACTTGCCATGCAACTTCATTAAGATCATCAACAGATGGTAAGTTTCTAATATAATCAACTACTGCTTTAATCAAAGCATTTGAAGAAACCTAGAAGCAAAAAAGATATAACATCTAGTGTACTCACAAAAACAAATCCTCAATCTTTCCAAAACTATAAAGTATATTCCCAAAAATATCCTAATGACAATAAATATCAATCAATAAAATTCAGCAATATTATAACTATTTCAAAACTATAAAGAGATTGAATATAAAAGTTTAACATACATAAATTTTTCTGGATAAAATGTAACAAAAGTAAAATGCTAATTTCCCTCCAAATCTGATACATAAAGGGGAAAACAATAATCATTAGCAAATAACTAAGACAAATTTATCAAATTTAAGTAAATTTACTTGAAACAATTAAAATTTGTTATTTTAATGACAAAAGATTGAGATCTGTACATAGTAAACATTTTGACATGACTGAGTAAACAGCTTTTCATATACATTTTCCCTTTTATGTTTTTTTAGACATAAGAATTAAAGTAAATATGTGGCAAAGATAAATGAAATTATAAAACAGATTAAAATTAGAATTCTTCAAAACAGAAGCACAATGGAATAATTTAATATTTTTTAAACTTATTGTAATATAATAAAAAGTAGCTTTATATAAAAAAAATATCTACTTAAGGAACACAATTACATCACCAAATTATTAATTCCTCATAATTCTAAAACAAATAAACATGGTTCCACAATACATTATCAAACTTTATTTTAATACTCTTTTCTGTCATTTAATAAGATTAGTACTATTATTAGAGCTACATGTGATCTCATGCATTAAAAAATTAGCTACAAGTGAGTGTATGAATTAGTACACCTTATCTAACTTGTACAGCTTCATTATATAAGAATACTAGTTTGTGAAGCACAGCCATCATTAAAATATTGCACAAGTTAATTTAAAGATAAATGAAAATGTTAGATTAAAAAACACAGCCTAAGAAAAATTTATGCTTCTCACAAAGAAATTCATCAGTTTATTTTTGGTTACATTGCATTGTTGCTTGTTTTTTTTTTTTTGGAAGTCTGGAAAATCTGATTCAAATTATGCATTTGAAAATTTCAACAAGACCTGAAGGTTTGTTTATCTCAGTATTAAGAATATAAAAACCTACAAAACAAAAATAATAAATCTCTACTAAACACAAAATATTTTGGACAGCAATTCATCATAGCAAACCATTATTGCTGGATGAAAATCTCATTTGGATTCAAGAACAGCAAATGTAGTAATGTTTCTAATAAGGGTTGCTATTTTGATTCATATTTTGCCATATAAATATTCTTATTATTAACAAGTAGCAGTAAATACTATTTTTGGTATTTTTAATTAAAATTTTGTACTCTCTCTTAAATATTATTAACACTTTGAAGACAGGATACATAATTCCCATCTTTTATTTTTTAAACACTTGTCTTTACTTTATTATTTTATTTTACAAAAAAAATATAGATGAATTCAGGTTATATACTTTTCACTGCACATAGCCTTCAAAGTGTTACATTTTAAAACATATAAGTGTAAAAAAACCATAATCTAAAAACTTAGAGTTGATTTTTCCAAAAATTAAATGTTCTTTATTTCATCTTACACAGAAGTGGAGTAACATGAAATGTATCTCTCTCTATTTACCTCACAAAATGTGTCTAGGTTTACAAGGAAATTATCTGTGTGTACAAAACGAACCCCAGAACTAAAAATTGAATTCTGTCAAAAGTTTAGAAACTTACTTGATACAGCTCATACAAATAAACAATTTTGAGCTTCCTTTTACTAACACAAATACACAAAGTCAAATAAATTATATAAGATATATCTGCTTACTTTTCCTTTTGTGTCAGGGCATAATGAACGATGAAATGTGGCTAAATCTGACTCGCTAAGTATGTGATTACCAAGTAAGGCAGCTACTATACAAATTCGACTAGGGTGAAGATTTAAGCATCTTGTTACTTCATTCAAAATATATTCTTTTGTTTCCAAGCAGCCCTAATGCACAAAATAATATATATTATACAGCAGTTATAATCAATAGAAAAATAAATATATTTGTGCAAAAAAATGCATATTTACAAATAGTTTAAGCAATTTAACTGTCCTTCAGTTAATAATTAGAAAAATTACAAGAAATTAAACATATCTCAAAAATGTTCTTAAAAATAGCTTTAGCACTATATCAACAGAACACAAACATAAATAAAAAAGTAACATAAAACAAGAAATACTGATAAAAA
The DNA here is from genome assembly GCA_019973975.1 of Trichonephila clavata. Classification (NCBI taxonomy): domain Eukaryota; kingdom Metazoa; phylum Arthropoda; class Arachnida; order Araneae; family Nephilidae; genus Trichonephila; species Trichonephila clavata. Next base: position 257,953 of record BMAO01009631.1, on the reverse strand, counting down.
GCTTAAAAATTTAAACAATTCATTAAATAAAAATAATCAAACTATTTACTCTTTATCTTACAATGATAGCCAATGAACACATTATGCACATTTGAGCTAAGCTTTCTATAGGAAAACTAAGTTGTACATGTAGATTATATCAAATTGCCAATATAAATTAATTACTTGAAAAGTAGAGCACAGTATTTAAAGAATTTTAGACAATAAGACCAGTTTAAAAAAAAACCTAAACCTTAACTTATAACCATAATCTTCAACACTAGATTTAAAATGAATCTAAATAACCCAAACTGATTAACTTTTTATAGAAAGGGTTAAAATTCGGTTAATTGGAAACAAAATATCACAGAAAAATAATAAAAATAAGCATAATTGCAATTTTGAAAACAAGAAAGCATTTCAATATTCACTAAAAATGCAAAATTTTGGACCTTTTATGGCAACATTAAAAAAGTATGTTTTTTTTCTCCAAAAATGAGATGGAAAATAAAAATTTTCAACAAATTTAGTTCCAAGTCATAAAATAGATGCATTTTGTTAATCTTTAAGAAGAAAGTATGTTAAAATTTTAATATCTTATTCAAGATCTCAGTTTTAGTAAGTTTTTTTTAAAAAAAAGGTTTTTTTCCCCAATTTTAATAATTTAAGCATTTTACACAATATTTTACCTACATTACAAATCTATTTAGGAACTTCCCAATATCACCATTACAATTTTTTTTAAGCAAAAATATTGTTACTTTAAGAGAGAATATGTTAATTGTTATATATACCACAGGCAATTGTACATTTTACATCACATATATTTATCATAAGCAATTTTGGACAGTACCTAAATAACCACATAGGATTCCATAAAAGTTGAGTAGTCTCATGACACTTTCAAAATTCTAAGTACAGGATCTCCCTCAATTTCTGACAGTTTCATTCTAACAGATAGTAAATCAGATTTATATTTTCCAACACTATTTTTGTTTAAAAAGATTAAAGGAAATAGTACAAAAAATATAAAACGTAAATTTATGTAGTAAAATGGGGTGGATCGCAGTTATATGGAGGAAAAAATTATCAATCAGACCTATATAGAAAACATGTTCTATGGCAGGGGTGACCAACCTTTTTTGGAAAGAGTGACACTACCTGATAAAAAAAAAATTATGCGTGCCACAAATGTGAGTAATCAGAAAAATTTAATTCTAAATAATTATTAAACAGTCAATACTTTCTTAATCTGGTTTTTCAATTTGCAGATTTTTTACTGAGTCATCTACATTAGGATTAGTTCTTGAAGATGCTAACAAAATTGGGTTGTTTTAGGTGTGCACTTCACAGTTTCTCTCCCCCCCCTCCAAAATTGAGACAAAAAAAAGCAAATCTCAAAGCCTATCTTCATTCTTGAGAAGCAAGCACACAAAAGGCAGTTCATTGTTTTCTTCCAGATATTTTAAAACACACTCCCTCAATCTCAGGAATGTACTTCCTTTGGAAAACCAAAGCACACAACAATGAAGGAGTGTTGTCAAAGTTATAATTTTCTATTGTAATTTAATTAAGTATTTAAAATAAATTTTTATGTTTTATTTTGTCTGAGACAGCCATCTTTCAACAAAACAGTAAAAAAAATAGTATTTATTACCTTTTCAAATTTTTTAATTTTTCAATAAATCCTTGCATGCGACTCTTACAACTCAGCCATGCCACGGGTTGGCCACTGCTGTTCTGTGGTATAGAGATTAGAAGAAAATCATTAAAACATTTAATATTACCATAAAGGGGTTGAATTTTCGGAAAAATTGGTTTGGTTGGGTGATTTTACACTTAAAATAATTATTTTTCTACTATATAATTAATCAAAAGTGATTATTACTGATAATTACATTGCAACATTTCATAACCTAGCTCTCTTTCCCAACATCACCGAATCAGTTTGCTTCAAGCTTTCCTGTCTGAGTTTATTTTCAACAGAAGGTGTTTTTTTAAAATTTAATACTAAAGAAGCTGTTAAATATACCTGATGTTTTTTCTTGTAACTATTTAGTATATCTTCTTACCACAATAAATGTTGAGAAGTACTAAAATGCTTGTTTCATTTTAAAAATAATTACTGACTTTTTATAATAAAAAATCTTGAATACCTAAACTTCATTGCCTTTGTGATAGTATTTTTAACAAATTTTTTTTATTTTATTTACCCTGTCATCTTATATATCACAGAACTTTTTTTCCACTTCAGTAGGTTTTGAAATTCTGAAAATTTCTTTCGATCCACCTTAACATAATTACTGTAAAAAAATGCATAAAATTTTCTTAAATGTACATAGTATTGCTCTAATATACCAACCAGAAAAAAAAATGAAATTTATTTAAATGTTTTATCTATGGGAAAACTGATTTTTTAAAAATAGCATACCAATATACTGTTTTTGTTTACTTCACTAAAAATCTATTTAAAAAATGAAATTTAATGCATACATTTCACACATTTCAGGGCTTGTAAATAAACATTTCATTCATGCTATCTAACACAAAACTGAATTTTGCCTCCTTCTACTGACCACTATACTCATATGTAGCAGCCTATTTAATGAATAATTCCTATCACAGGAGCTTCTCAGAAAAATGCTTAAAATATGAGAAAATATTTTTGAACTAGAAAGTTTGACAAAGAGCTGTTCGGTAACTCTTAAGAATACTAAGATATTCAAATTTAGGATAGTTGTGAAATTGTGTTTCAGGTTCATATTAAAAAGTCACTTTTTATGTAAGTGATTCCATACATTTAATTTCTTTATCACATTATTATTCATAATAAAACAGAATTCTGGTAGAGTGAATAATAGGATCTTACCATACTGAATTTGTCAAACATTTACACACTTTTCAATTTCTATTTATTTAGTTTCAATTAAGATATTTTCAATGTGGTTCATCAAAATGTGACGGTAATACAGAAATTTTTTAGACAGGAAAAGATGACATATTAAAAAAGTATTGATTGCATAAAAATAAAGTAATTTATCCCCCCCCCCAGAGAATAATTTATATACCAATTACAATTTAGTTGTCATTACAGAAATTTTTGAAAGAAGGAAGATTTGAATTGATACAAAAGTTTTATAGCACTTTTGATTTTCTGTGATTCTAAAATTAGATTAAATCAAGAATTCCTTTAACATCTACAATTAGAATAAGCAAATGAAGCTCCATTTGAAGCCAGTGTTTCAGATAATTTACAGAATTTTGTAGAGGGCAAAATTCTCATCACGATGAAATACACATGAGACCTTTGTCAGCTGTAGGCTCAGAAAGTGTCAGCTATGCAAAAAATAATCGATGATAATTGTCATATCTATAAAATGATACAGAAAGAACTTTACAACATATTATTTGTATTACATAATCACAACTAAGAGGGTTGGGGCATAAGTCATGGCAACTATTTTATTTCTTGTAGATATGTGAACAGATCACCAATGTATATGAGTTGTATGGAAGTTCTGCAGGCATAGTGTGTATGCAGAACAACAGATGGCTCTGTGTGATAGCTGGTAGTAGCGCAGCGAGGACTGTGAAATCAGTCAGTTGGTGAATGTCGTGTGCAGTGCGCTTACATCAAAATAGCCGCTCTCAGAGAGAAATGTGATGGAATGTTACAGTGAATTAGAGGAAGCCCTTGGGAATAAAGTCCTACCATACCGTACAGTAGCACGGTGGGTAGGAAAGTTTCAGCAAGGACGTGTGTCAACCAGTGATGAGCAACGTTCGGGATGACCGGTCAGTGTGCTTACCGATTTGGCACGTGCCATCATCAAGCAGCTCATGGATGAAGACTGATGATGGATGCTACTGGAGTTAGAGAGGGCAAATGGCATCGAGAAATGCACCATCCACAGGATATTGCATAATGAGCTACACCTATGCAAAATCACAGCCCAGTGGGTACTGCATGCATTGACAGAAGTTCAAAGGTGGTTGCGCTATGCAATATGCTCTGACCGCTTTGCCCGCTGGGAACAGGACGGTGATCAATTCTTGTCACGAATAATCGCCATCGATGAATTTTGGGCCAGGGCATTATGAACCAGAACTGAAACGTCAGTACACCTAGTGGTGACCCGCTGGATCACCAAGGAGGCAGAAGGTCCATCAGAATCTTTCCCCAGTCAAATTGATGGTCATAGTCACATATGACATCAGGGGTGTCATTGTTTGCTACTTTGTTCCTCATGGCAGAACTATGACCGCACAGTAACTACAAGCACTTCCTGGTGCGATAGGTACAATGTGACATTTGGGATAAATGTCCAGATCTTGCGGACAGTGCAATAATCCAGCATGACAATGCAAGACCACATAAAGCAGGAGTGCGTACAGCATTACTCCGACGTTGGGGATGAGAAGAATTGGAGCACCCACTGTGTACTCTCCCAACATTTCGCCCTGTGACTTTGATCTCATTCCCAAGATTAAGGAACCAATATGTGGTAGGCGGTTTGCAACATGAGAGGACATTACTAATGCTGTGCGCCAACAAGTGACCTGATTCACACATGGTGGGGCAAATGCTGAGGCTGATGGTATTCAGCGCCTCCCACATTGTTGGCAGTGTGTAGTGACAGTAGAAGGGGATTACATTGAGGGCCTTTAGGCCCAGGTTTGTCATGTCAACTTTATGTGTACTGTGTTGTCATTCTTTTGCATCCTGAAGACCATATTGCCCCGTATACTACTGTAATAAATTAGTGTGTTACAATATTTCAGTGCTATTCATTGTCCACACATGTAGTTATCCTTTTGTCTGAAAATGTCACATTTTCCAAACGGACTGGTATCTTCAAGAAAAAAAAATAGTTGCCATGACTTTTGTCCCAACCCTTGTATAAGTAAAATTGTTTCTGAAAAGCTGTATAAGAAAAAATCTGTTTGTTATTGGATCTTTCATAATTTAAAAAAGTATCCAAAATAGGAGCATATCAGGAACAATATAAACAAGCTTTTAAATCGTTTAATGGTGTGTGTGGAGACTGCATTATTTCTAGTCATATTTGGTGATGCAAGGTGAATGTTTTTCGAAATTTCAAAGTAAAGTATGGGTCTTTGAAGAAGATCACAAACCAATAATGGTGAAAAGACAGTGAGCAATAAAAGTAATGCATGGTGTAACTCAATATTTAAAAGCTACCTTTCCTTTACTATTATCAACAGCTAGGTGGTGATACTTGTTCATTTTGGGTGAGGAATTCTTTCTTCTTTCCAAGAACAAGCTTGACTAAGATAATGCACACATGTGGTAAGAATTTGCCTTCAGATGTTAAAAATGTTCTGAAATGCGTGTTATGTATGTTTTGTGTCTCCTTGTGTTATGGAACGTAACCATTATTCCATATTATTTGTTCCTATACCTGTAATGGTCTTCATTATGTTGGGCTTCACAATGGTATTTTTTCCCATAACAAGTCAATGACATTAAGCTAAAGGGACAGAAAGCTGTTAGTTAAATAGTACACTGCTATATTATTTTCCACAATTTCTTTAAGGTTTAAATGTTCTACTCAAGTTTCACCATCATAATGCATCTTTGCATTCAAGATTAATAGTGGGATTTCTTTAATACACACACAAAAGGGTAAACAAATTATCTAAATCTCACTGTGAATAACTTTTAGCCATTTTTTAATCTGAAAAATAAATGCAAGTATTTTCCAGGTGGCGCAGTTGGTTTGGCACTGACCTTGTACGCCTAAGGTTGCAGGTTCAATTCAGCCCAAGTTGGTGGATTTTCATGATGCAGAAAATCGACAGAGTTCATGTGATGTAATTAAATGTCATGTTAAAGATTCCTAGAGTGCCTGTTTGGCTTGGGTGCTCTCCAGCAAAGTTAAATTTTGTTAAAAATTTCGCATCATCAGAGCTTAGGTGCCTCTTTTTGGGGAGGAAACTGGGTGCAAAATTACATTGTGGCAATTGGTATCCACTTGTTTGGTGCTGCACTAAAAAGTGATACCTGTCCCAGGGTATCAGCAATGATAAAATACCAAATTTTGCGTATGATTAAAATTTTTTATCTTATATACTCAATAATATTAATTTGTGATGCAAGTGTCACCTACCCATGTATTATATTTAGAAACTGGGATATGTGCTTGCATTTTTTTATACAAACTGTCGAAGTCTAAGCATATAGAAATTATTTCTCTGCAATCACATTTCATACTCTGTGTTCAATTTGTCCTTATATTTTGTTTTTGTAGCCACTCTCATTGAGAAATAGTTTTCACTTAGCCCGTTCAGGATCGGACTATTTTTCCTGTTAAGCCTAATTCCACTTAAAAATTCATAAAAAATCCTTACTGTAATAAAATACGGAAAAAAAATTATAGTTTATAATCATTCCACAAACTCCCAAGTTCCAAATTCAGGCCCCCCCCCCCCACACACACATGATCAGGAGTTTCAGAATGGGGAAAATGCAATCTCACAAATGATACCATGGGCTCTAAAGTGATCATATGTATGTGATCATGGCCCTGAACAGGTTAAATACATTGTTCTAAGTGGCCTTAAAATATTTACAGTTATGTGAGAAATTCTGACAATTTTGCACAAATTTGCAACTTAAAATTTAGGAGCTGTTCCCGCTTAAATTTAGATTTTAACGTCAAATCTGTTTTTTTTGTCAGGAACTAGTTTGATATTATGGGGCTACGCACAGCGCTTGTTGTCAATGGAATGGAATCCATAATGGCGGCCTAGCGGTAACAAATCATCAGGAAAATAATTTTGAAGTAATGTTTTGAAATACATTGAAATATATTTCAAATGAAGTATATAGGAAGGGATTGAGAATAACAAAGATCAATCAATAATGAATATCAATATCTAATATATATAATTCTCCTGTCACAGTGTTTGTAACCAAACTCCTCCGAAACGGCTAGACCGATTCTAATGAAATTTTGTGCGTATATTCAGTAGGTCTGAGAATAGGATGTAAACTATTTTTCATTCCGATATTGCAATTAGTTAAAAAGATATTAATTAAAAACCTTAAAACGCTTAATTGTTTTACTCCTGCGGGTTGTTTACTTGGCAGAACTCCCATTCCGTTTCGGCCGAGCGGTGATCCGACGTTTTCCACCATCTTAAAATTGCCATCCAATTTTTACTATTGAAATCAGACAAAAAATAATTACAGAATCGGAAAGATCATTTATTTCGCCACAATACGGCGTAATTTTTTTTTTTGCAAAATAATGGTATTTTCTATTTTTTAAGAATTTTTTAAAAAAGGGTTAAAACTGATGTGTTTTTATGCAAATTATTTCTAAATTGTTGCGTATGAATTTGTTTTCGTGTTATTAAAACGATATTCTACACTAAATAACTTCAAGCCTTTTTCTTTTAGATCCAGTCATTTAAAAAATAAAATTCCCACTTTTTTTAAAAAAGATTTTTCAAAATATACTCAAAATTTTAACTTAACATTGAATAACTTTGTCATTTATGAAGATAATCGCACGAAACTTTATTTCCGTATGTAAAAGAATATTATCCGTAATCTGTAGGAAGATTGAGAAAATTGCTTAAAAATTACGGATTTAAATTTTTTTTTTTTTTTTTTTTGTGATTTTCGTAAAAAACCGTTTTTGCACATTTTTTTTACTTAAAAGTACTTTATTTTTGCAATTAATTTGTGAAGTTTGAAAGCATTAACTTAAAAATTATGCCTTAAAAATAAAAAAAAATTAATAAAAAATACGCGATTTTACAGTTAGCCAAACCTTGGAGTCGAAAAATAGTTTTGCGTCAAAGACCTTTGAACTGTTTAACCGTCGACCGTATCTAACTCAAAGGTTACACTAAAAAGTTCTGCCTTAAACAGGGGGAAATCAGTAAATTTGGCGAGTAAAAAAAAATGCGAGTGAAAAAGTTATTTTTGCTTCAATTTTCGTCATTTTTCTTTAGATAACTTTCAAAATTAAATCATTATAGATGTTAGATTAAGATGACAAAATGTATTCAATACATTTCTGAGACTCATTTAAAATATTTATCAGTATCAAAATTTTTGTTCTCTTTCATAAAACTTATAGTTTACTTCAAAATAAGGCCTAATGTATAAAAATTTTTTTGACATATAATTTCATAATAAAAACGCAAAATTTGCCCATTTCGAAATTTTTTTTTGAATTATTCAGTTAAATAAGCATAACTTCCTTAAAAAAATAAAAGCTATGTTCAAATAAAAAATTCATTTTTAATTGCGTGTTATTAATATATCAAAAATCACTAAATTGGCATGTCACAAAAAATTGCTAAATGAATATTTTTAAATCAATATTAGTATAAAATAATTTTGTTTTGTATTTTATGATTTCTTCTAAAATGAATAAATATAGATGAATTTAAATGAAAATGATTTTTAAAAATTCATTGATCATTTAGAATCCAGTGATTAAAAAAATAAAATGCCAAAAACTATCTTTTTTTTAAAGAATTTAAAAAAAAAAAACTTTTTTTTTTTAACAAAACAATGATATTTTGCATATTTTATGATTTTTTTTTCTAAAATGAATCAAAATCGTTGCATTTAAATAAAAATTATTTTTAAAACTTTTAGAATCAGTGATTTAAAAAATAAAAAGCCAAAAACTTTTTTGAACAAATTTTAACAAAACACTCAAAATACTTAAAACAATCATTTAATAATTTCTTCTTTTATAAAGATAATTGCATGAAACTTTTTTCCCGTGTGTCGAACATTTCAAAATATCCTCACAATTTTACTTCAAGATTTAAAATAGTAATAAAATTTTGTAATTTGAAAAATTTCTACTTTTCTGTCTTTTTTCAACATACAACTATTTTTAAAAAGGCTACATTTTCGTTTCCGGGGACTAAAAAATTGGAACGAAAGAATTGAAAAGTGGGTGAGTGATTTATAAATTCGCACTTTTCGCGGGTTTTTAGCGACGGATCTCGAAATTTTCAACCATCGTCAAGTGACGAGGACGACACCTAAGCTTTTACTCACCTCTCCTAAGTACCACACCAACGCAAGAACAAATTTCGAAAAAGGGAGTTTTAATGTCATAGTTAAAGAAATCACTCACATCGCGCATACACACACATAAGTGCTATCGTCCTGAGGAAAACAAGAAATTCCCGATAGGGATTAAGTTATTCACTGGTAAAAGCCCGTGCAACGCCGGGCTAAGCGGAGAGGAAAGAAACAAAGTAAAAGTAATTTCGAGAAATAATATTGGAAGATCTGATTTTGTGAAGAGAAGGGAAAATGTTAAAAGAGAAAGCCATGACACGCACTCACGGGCCATACACTCACATCGTACGCGTCACACCCACACAAAAGTACTGGCGTCAGAAAGAAAGGAGGAAATTAACATGGGGATTAAGTTATACCCTCGGTAAAAACCCGTGCAACGCCGGGCCGGGTCAGCTAGTAATATAATAAAAATTATATTTACTAATAGTAATATTATGCAGTATGTAATATTCATATAATATGATATAGTAATAATTCTTATATATAATAATAATGTAACTTAATAGTAATTATAAAAAAAAGAATAATATTATTAATTTTGATTTTAAAAAATAAACTAATGTTTTTGATTTGTCTTTTTAAAAAAAAAAATTTACATTACCTCCACCTAAAATCATAGGTAACTAACTTGTTCAGAAAAGCCGATCCAATTTCAGTGTAAGCAACTAAATTTTTGTGAATGAATTTAATAATTTTCTCTACAATTTGACTTAGTGAAATATAAATAGCAACCATTAGAATTATTTGTCCGTTTTCAGCCCTACATTTCGCAGCATAAATTTCTCTGCTACATGACTAATTGATCCCAAATGATTTTGTGGTATTTGATGCTAAAACCATTCTCTATATAGTATAAAAAAATGAATTATAAGGAAGTGCATGCACATTGAATAAAATACGAATCAATAATTGAATATTATAATAAATAAAACAGGGAAATATAAGAAGCACAAACATTAATTTAATTCGCCTTAAATTTGTTCATTTTTCGATTAACCTCCGCGGTTAAAATTTTTTTACTGCATTTTTTTGAATAATTATTTAAGCATATATTCCCGAATGTAATGAATATTTTCTAAAAAATATGAAAATGCAGGTGTATTACAGTTTATGAATGAAACGAATGCAAGGCATTCCACAATTTATGTGACACCAGATATGCTTCTGTTATGCTTGTAAAGCAAGATAATTGGCAATCAACTTTAAGATATTTTGACTCGAATTCTTTTGATATTAACAAATTGAAAATAAAATGTTGTGTTGAAATGATTTTCATAAAAATATCTGGGCACTTTTAAACCTCTATCCAGAAGACAAATATTTTGTCCCTTCGACATTTTCTGAATTGAAATTGATTTTTTTTATTTACAACAAATATATATCTGCAATGGGATTGTTCGAATTTTATATTACAATAACCCGCTTATGTACATTAAAGCTTGATACTCTTCTACATAAATATTATCTGATTTATATATATTTTTAAATTCCCCAGGGATTGTCTTTTTCGAAGTTTGTATCAACTGTCTATCGTTTGGGAAACAAAATACTAACTATATAAGCACACAAGAGAGAAGGCTCAGTATTACTCAAAACCAGGGGAAAACACCCCACCTATGGTCACGTGTTTCTTTTTAGAGGTGTGGGGAGGATGGGGTATGTCGCGGACTATTGAATCTTGACCGACCCTGTCCAAACCAGATTTCAGACAAAAGACGAAATAAATTTAAAATAAAATTTTTTAAAAAAAAAAACAAGCTTTTATTTAAATGCGCTAAAAAGAATAAAACAAATTTATCCTTTAAAACTTTTTTTTACTATCAACTTATAACGTCATTACACAATTTATATGATATAAAAGCTTGTCGCAAGATTTAAGTACTCTTATTTACTTAATTCGAAATTTTTAAAAATTAAAATGAATCAGATCAAGTTATTTAATTTTTTACTTGTTTATCTACACAGGTAAATCTCGCAACAAGGGTATTCAACGAAAAACATTTTTTTTTAATCCGTAATTTTTACGCAATTTTTTTAATCTTGGGTAATATTGTTCTACAATCGAAAAAAAAGTTTCGTGAGATTATCTTCATAAATAACGAAGTTATTAAATGTTTAATTAAAATTGAGTATTTTTTGAAAAATCGTAAAAAAAAAGTTTTTGGCATTTTATTTTTTTAAATGACTGATTCTAAAAGAGAAAAGCATGAACTTTATCAGCAAAAAAATATCGTTTTAATAACAGAAAAATAAATTCATACGCAACGATTTAAAAATAATTATCATAAAAACACATCAGATTTAACTCATTTTTTAAAAAATCTTAAAAATAGAAAATATTATTTCGTAAAAAAAATTATACCGTATCGTGGTGAAATAAAGGATCTTTCCAATTCTGTTATTTTTTGTTGATTTTAAAAGCAAAAATTAGATGGCTATTTTAAAAACGTGGAAAAAGTCGGAACTTCACTCGTCCGAAACGGAAATGAGGCTTGGTGAAATAAACAACACACAGGGGGAAAACAATTAGGCGTTTTAAGGTTTTTAATTAATATTTTTTAACTAATTGCAATATCTGATAATAAATGGTCAAAACATGCATTGTCATCCAAACTAAACGTGTATACAAAATTTCAGCTCAATCGGTTGAAGATATCAGCTTCAAAATTGAATTGCAAGATTCCACCCGAACAAATTACATACATACACTGCAAGTTAAATAAAAGCTTGTAAAAAAGCTGAATGAGCGTTATATTCCCGAGCGTGACGCGTCATTCAAGTTCACTCTTCAGCAAAACGTGCCTAAAGAAGTTATCACTTCAAAAAGCATTTTTAAAAAGTAAATTAAGGTGACAATGTAAGATTTACTGCAATAATTGAAAGCACAGCACTCATTTTTAAAAAAAAATATCCTTGTACTCACTAATGATTAGAAATATCCATAATCGAAAATAACACAAAATACAACAGAAGATTGAAGCAGGTGGCTTTAAGAACAAATGCAATTGAAAATGGTTAAATTTTTAAAGAAATCAAATTAGAGTCGTCTGAAATTAATAGGATTACCATGGGAAAAACCCAATAAAAATTAACTCTAATATACGTTATCCCCATGTGGCAACAACATTGTCGGACGATAAAAATATCAAGGTAACCATATTGTAATGTTATCGCCCATCTTGGTGAACATAAACAGCAACTTGGCACGTAGCCCATGATATTAAAAACTAGCACCAAAACAACAAAGACTAACATGTTTCATATGAAAAAATACCAATCACTCATTTGATGGAAAATAGCGTGATTCGCTATTTCTTATATAGAGTTGTTCCTTCTCCTTCATTGTAGGTGTTACCACAAATGAAAAAAGGCAAATTTTCCATTAGAAACCTATTTAGTTATGCAAAACATTGAACTAACGAGTATAAAATTATTTTGTGGAACTCGGGATAGTAAACAGAATATTCACAAACTAGTACTAGAGAGAGAGTCCATACAAAGAAAAAAACGTTATATTCTTTTCTTGTATTATAATAAAAGTTTTAAAAACTATTGCTAAATATATAAAGTCATATATAAATAAAATTTCCAGTTTCTTTATGGCTGGGATGATCTTTAGATACTTGTGGTCATATAAACTTCATAAAGAACGTGAATTTATTTTGCAAACACATTTAAAATTCTTTTTTATTTTTTACTGTGGAACCTCGCAGTTCCATAGAACAATTTGAATACCACTGTTTTAGCCTGAAACTCATAAATTTCAATGCGACATTTATGCATATATTTGAACATATATTTTTATCAATTAATTATTCCTGAAAATAAGTAAATCTATTTAATTTATTTTATTAAATACAACAGATTCTTATATCCATACCTTCATGGAATATATTACCCTTTTTAAATCATCTTACACTTTAAAATCCGAAGGTAAACAAACGTATCTATCTATGCATGTATGTATGTGCGTCTATCTTCTCACGAACCGTACGACGCAGAAAGTCGCGGAAGGTACCGAAAGATCGGGAATTTTCCGGGGAAGCCGTATTGCTAATTTATATTCCGATTTTTTGATTAGTTGAAAAGATATTAATTAAAAACCTTAAAACGCTTAATTGTTTTACTCCTGCCGGTTGTTTACTTGGCGGAACTTCCATTCCGTTTCGGCCGAGCGGTAATCTTACGTTTCCACCATTTTAAAATTGTCATCCAATTTTCGGTGTTGAAATCAGACAAAAAATAATTACAGAATCGGAAATATCATTTATTTCGCCACGGTACGGTATAATTTTTTTGTAAAATAAAGATATTTTCTATTTTTTTCGAATTTTTTAAAATAGTGTTAAAACTGATGCGTTTTTATGAAAATTATTTCTAAATTGTTGCGTATGAATTTCCTTTCGTGTTATTAAAACAATATTCTACACTAATTAACTTCAAGCTTTTCTCTTTTAGATCCATTCATTTAAAAAATAAAATGACCAAAACATTTTTTTCTGCGATTTTTTAAAAATTACTCGAAATTTTTACTCAACATTGAATAACTTCATTATTTATTAAAATTATTGCACGAAACTTTTTTTTCCGTGTGTAAAGATATATTATTCGTAATTTGTACGAAGATTGAAAAAATTGCTTAAAAATTACGGATTTAAAAAAAATTTTTGTGATTTTCGTAAAATGTCATTTTGGGGAGAAATAATTTTAGCAGTATTAATGTTAGATTTTTTTTTCAAAAATTATCGCCATTTTCAACCGATGTGTAAAATTATAAAAAATTCTACGTGAAAATTATACCCTTAAAAATAATGAAAACATTAAAAAAAAAAACACTCGCAAGATTTTTTAAATTTTTTTGCGCATGCGCGGTACACGAAGGTCAATCTTAAAGTTTCAGTTTTGAAATGAGATGGGCGAAGGGCAGAGATTGTTCTGAAAATTTTCAAAATATGTGATATCCTGAAGATTTTATCGTAGTTTAATATTTAAAATAACGTGGTTGAGTGAAGTGATTCACAAATAAAAAGAATAAAGATTTTGAGGTAAGCATTTAATTTAATGATGAACATCTATGTTTTTTCCTTGCATTTTATATTTCTGGTGATATTTTGATTTTATGCTGATGTTGTGTAATATAACAATATTTCTTGAATATTTAAAATAATAAACAAGACATAATTAACCAGTTTTTTATGAAATAGCTGCATGATTATCTTTGAAAAATAAAATAAACCTGTTAATCTTAATCTACACTATTATAATTCGAAGGTAAACAATGCCGTTTGGGGGAGAAATAATTTTAGCAGTATTATTGTTACATTTTTTTTTTTCAAAAATTATAGCACTTTTCAACCGATGTGTAAAATTATAAAAAATTCTACTTGAAAATTATACCCTTAAAAATAATGAAAACTTTAAAAAAAACACTCCCAAGATTTTTTTTATAGCACTGGAAAGAGCTGCTCAAAGGAATACCATGCTGACAGCTTGGTTTGAATTGTTTTTTTAAAAACAATCATTATAAAAAAGAAATTTTTATGTCAATACCTACTTAGGTCAAAAAAATTCTTTTTGTTTTAGTTACTTTTTTATTATAAAGTTACGATTAATATAAACACAGTCCTCACGCTTTACTCTGGAAACTTCTTCAAATATAATATTTAATTCTCTGGCTAATGGTTCCACATGCATTATTTTTTTTTAAAAAAAGGTAGTTTTAAATGTCAAAAAATAAAATAAATGGTTAAATAGTTACAATTAATAAAAATATGTATGACAGAATCACAATATTAAGTGACAAAATAGAAAGTGATTTTCCTTTCTATGATTGGTGTTGGACTATTTTGTTTGTTACTGTGTTTATTTAGTATACAATTAAGTTTAAATCTTGCAATAAAATAGAATAGTTAAAAAAAAAGTCACTTTTTCAGAAATTATGCCATCCCAGGTGGGATTCGAACTCATGAACTTTTGGAGTAGAAGTCCATTGCGCTACAGGGACCAACGAACGATTTTGCTTTCTATATATGCTGTTGGACTATAATTTTTGTTTGTTAACATTTTAAAATTTAATTAATGAATTTACATTTTAAAAAGTTGTATTAACATCAAATGTAACCCACTAGAAATTGAAAAAAATTAATGCAATGTTTATGCATTATATGCTCCATTATTAATTTCCAGCCTAATTTCTATGCCTTATAATGATACTTCAAGCATTCTCTAAAGTTAGAAAAATAATTTGCTTATATAGCATGATATAATTTTGTAATACATTTCTTCAATACATACCAAATCTTATAAAAAATATTTCTTGAATATGAAACATTTTACACACATATGTAAAATAATAAACAAAACATATTATTTTTTTTAAAAAATTATAAAACTGATATTATCTTTATTATTTTTTTAAAAAAGGTAGTTTAAAAAAAGACACTTTCATATGAAGTTCATTTGTCATTTTGTACGTTTTTTTGTCAATGCACATATGTATGCACTCGGTAAAAGCCCGTGCAACGCCGGGCAATGAAAGCTAGTAACCATCATAAAACTTGAAATGAGCTTCCACACACACATACACAGTTAGTATTTTACATATATATACTAGCTATTACCCACCAGCTTCGCTGGGTATTTCACATGATGTGTGTTTTATAAAAATATATATTATTAATATCCAAGTCCTATCATTAAGAATTCGATTCTATTGAAAAATATACTTATACCCGTAACTGTCGCCTCTTGATAAAAAAAAAGGGCAGAACTCATCTAATTTCTATCTATATATATAAAGGAGAAAAGCGACTCACTGACTGACTGACTAATCACGATATCTCTGAAACTATTCATACTACATACTTGAAATTTGGTAGACATGTTCCTTTCATAGAGTAGACATCAGCTAAGAACGGAATTTCCTAAATACGAAACGCAAGGGGCGTTATAAATAATTGTTTCCATGTTTAAACTACTCAATGTACAATTTTGAAATTGGGTTAGCAGATTCCTTTCATACAGTAGAGATCCGCTACAAAATGAGTTTGGTGAAAATCGTCCCCCATGTGGCGTTGTAGGGACTTAGGGGGCGTTATAGATAATTATTTTCATTTTTAAACTATTTGACGCACTGTCTTTAAATTTGATAAATAGATTCCTTTCGTAAAATAATGATCAGTTACATAACGGGTTTTGTGAAAACAGACTTCTAAGTGGCGTTGCGGGAGATTAAGGGGCGTAATAGATAAATATATTCGTTTTTAAACTACTTCACCTATCTGCTTGAAAATTGGTAGGTAAGATTCTTTCATGGAGTAAATATCCGCTACAAAATGGGTTTAAAAATTGACCCCCAAGGGGTGTTGCGGGGGTCGGGTTTAAGGGGCGTTATAAATTCCGATTTTTTAACTATTAGACGTACAGTCTTGAAACTTGGTAAGCAGATTCCTCTCATAGGGTAGAGATACGCTACAAAATGGGTTTCGTGAAAATTGCCCCCAAGTGGCGTTGCGGGACTTAAGGGGCATTATAGATAATTATTTCCATTTTTAAACTATTAGACGCACAGTCTTTATATTTGATAAATAGATTTCTTTCATAGAAAAGATATCAGCTATAAGAAGGTTTTGGGAAAACAGACCTCTAAGTGGCGTTGCGGGGGATTAAGTGGCGTAATAGATAAATATTTTCGTTTTTAAACTACTTGACCTACCTGTTTTAAAATTGGTAGGAATGTTTCTTTCATGAAGTACATATCCGTTACAAAACGGGTTTGGGGAAAATTGACCCCCAAGGGGTGTTGCGGGGGGTTAAGGGCAGATATAAGTAATTATTTCTATTTTTAAACTATTAGACGCACAGTCTTGAAATTTGGTGAGCAGATTCCTCTCATAGGATAGAGATACACTACAAAATGTGTTTTGTGAAAATAGACCCCTAGGTGGCGTTGCGGGGGTTCAAGGGGCGTTATTGATAATTTTTTTGCATTTTTAATTTATTGGACGCACAAATTTTGCTAAGCAGATTCTTTTCATAGAGTGCAATTCCCCTACAAAATGGGTTTTGTGAAAACAGACACCGAAGTGGCGTTGCGGGGGCTCAAGTGGCGTTATAGATAATTATCCCCATTTTTAAACTATTAGACGTACAGTCTTGAAATTTGATAAGCAGATTCCTTTCGTAGAGAACCGCTACAAAATGGGTTTTGCGAATATCAACTACTAAGTTTAATTTCGGGAGATTAAGAGGCGTAATCGATAAATATTTCCATTTTTAAACTATTTGATCATCCTGCTTGAAAATTGGTAGGCATGTTCTTTTCATGGAATATAATTCCTCTAACAAAGAGTAAAACGAAAATTGACCCCTAAGGATGGTTGCGAGGGGTCAAGAGGAGTTACAGAAAAATATTCCTGTTTTTAATTGTTAGACCCATATACTTGAAATTTTTTAAGCATGTTTCTTTTGTTTAATAGGGATGCACTAAGAATGTATTTTAAGTAAATCAAGTTCTGCGGAGGGGTGCAGGGGTTACTGGGACGTATTGACACAAAAAAAAATCCTTTTTTCGAGCTACAAGGACTATAATAATGAAATTTGGTTTGCATTTTTCTTTTGTTGAATTGAAATCCGCTAAGAGAGGTTATTTTGGAAAACGGCTCTCAACACACACGGGATTACGGGGATATTGATAGTAAAACTTTTGTTTTTTTCTGTTTGATTTAGACTTGAAATTTGGCTTGCATGTTCAATTTACGGAGTAGAGATCCACCGAAAATTGGTTTTGCGGGAATCCACTTGGTTTTTGGGTTACGAAAGAGCAAACATTCTATACTTCAATTTTAGAGATTTTTAGAAAATACAAATTAGATGAGTTCTGCCCTTTTTATTTATCAAGAGGTGACAGTTACAGTTCTAAATATATTTTTCAATACAATCGAATTCTTAATGCTAGGACTTAGATATCAATAATTTATACATATGTATAAGCAGTAAAAATTTATAAAACAACACGAAATACCCAGCGAAGCGGGCGGGTAACAGCTAGTTTTCTATAAATCTCTAAAATTGAAGTACAGAATGATGTTTGCACTTTCGTAACACTATAATGAAGTGGATTCCCGCAAAACCAATTTCTACTCCGTGAAATAAATATGCAAGCCAAATCTAACGGGGGAAAAACGACATTTTTACTATCAATACCCCCGTAATCCCGTTAAGAGTCGTTTTCCAAAATAACCGTTCTTGGCGGATTTCAATTCACCAAAAGAAAAATGTGAACCAAATTTCATTATTATAGTCCCTTGTAGTTCGAAAAAAGGAATTTTCTTGTCAGTACGCCCCAGTACCTCCCTGCTCCCCCCCCCGGAGTTGATTTCCGTAAAATACATTTTTAGTTGATCCCTATTCAACCAAAGAAATATGCTAAACAAATTTCAAGTATGTGGGTCTAACAATTCAAAAACAGGAATTTTTTTTCTATAACTCCTCTTGACCCTTCACAACTCTCCTTGGGGGTCGATTTTCGTTTTACTCTTTGTTAGAAGACCTTTATTCCATGAATGAGTGAGTGAATATTAACGTCGCACTGATTAGCAACAAGAGGGCTTTTTGGCGACGGTCCGCGTAATTTTGAACCATGGTCAAGTGACGCGGACGACACCTGAGCTGGCACCCCCTCTCCTAACTACCACACCAACGGGAGGACGTTTGAGCTCTCGACAGATTTAACGCGCATCGCTCCCCTACACGGCGGATCTTTAGTGGTACTGGGATCGAACTCATGACACGCTAGCCATGATCCATGCCTAGACCACTTGGCGACTTTATTCCATGAAAGAAACATGCCTACCAATTTTCAAGCAGGTGGATCTAATAGTTTAAAAACGGAAATATTTATCGATTACGCTCCTTAATCTCCCGAAATGAAACTTGGTGGTTGATATTCGCGAAACCCATTTTGTAGCGATTCTCTACTCTAAGAAAGGAATCTGCTTACCAAATTTCAAGACTGTACGCCTAATAGTTTAAAAATGGGAATAATTATTTATGACACTCCTTGAGCCCCCGCAACGCCACCTAGGGGTCAATTTTCCCAAAACATTAAATAGGGGATCTTTAATCAATGAAAGGGTTCTGATTATCATATTTCAAGATTGTACATCCAGTAGTTTAAAAATGGAAATAATTATCTATAACGTCCCTTAAGCCCCGCAACGCCCCTTGGGGGTCGATTTTCACGAAACGCATTTTGTAGCGTATCTCTATCCTATGAGAGGAATCTGCTTACCAAATTTCACGACTGTGCGTCTAATAGTTTAAAAATCGGAATAATTATTTATGTCTCCCCTTAACCCCCTGCAACACCCCTTGGGGTCAATTTTCCCCCTAAAAAAATTTTGTAGCTGTTATTTACTTCATGAAAGAAACATGCCTACCAATTTTCAAGCAGGTAGATCAAGTTGTTTAAAAACGAAAATATTTATCTATTACGCCCCTTAATCTCCCGCAAAGCCACTTGGGGGGCTATTTTCCCCGAACCCATCTTGTAGCTGATCTCTACTCTATGAAAGGAATCTATTTATCAAATATAAAGACTGTGCGTCTCATAGTTTTAAAAATGGAAATAATTATCTATAATGCCCCCTAAGCCCCGGCAACGCCACTTGGGGGTCGATGTTCAACCAAACTCATTTTGTAGCAGATCTCTACTCTGAAAGGAATCTGCTTACCCAATTTCAAGATTGTACGTCGAGTAGTATAAAAATGGAAACAATTATTTATAACGCCCCTTGCGGTTCGAATTTCGAAAAATCCGTTCTTAGCGGATCTCTACTCTATGAAAGGAAGATGCCTACCAAATTTCAAGCCTATAGGTTGAATAGTTCTGGAGATATCGTGATTAGTCAGTCAGTGAGCGAGTGAGTCGCTTTTCTCCTTTATATATATAGATGTGTAATTTATATACATGAGGGAAAAAAGATTTTCAGTAAATCCTCATAGAATATTTGATTGTAAACCAGGCATGTCAAACTCATACGATATTACGGGCCACATGGTCTATTTTATTATAAGTTGGGGGCCGCATGTTTTCAAAAAATCAATAAAATACGATTCTTATAATGTATTTATTAGACTCAATTTAGTGTATATTATCGTACGTATAGTTCTATATTTCATGTTATTTTTTAAACTTAAAACTAGAAATATTTTACATTCTTTATTAAAAAAATAATAAAAATTATTGTTAGAAATTCAAATTAACATAACTTTTTAGAAGATATTTTTTTTTTTTTTCACAAAGCAAGATTTGATTGAAAATATTAAGCTGTGATGCAATTTTTAAAATTGACGATAAATGTTGATTCGTTAATATTGACTTTTCTGAATTTTTACGCGCTATTTTTCATTAAAGAAAAAATAATTGCTCGCATAAATAAGTGCTCTTCCAAACATAACCATTATTCGCATAACAAACGATGCAATTTAGGAAACCGATCGACTTAGAAATATGTATAAAAATCTAGAATCCCAACTTCCAAAGATCTTTGCTTCAACAAAGAATCACATTAGATTTCAATTAAGTTCATTTGAAAACTTTCATCACTACAATTTCAATATGGATAGGTAAAAGTGTGCGAAATTGTTACTGACAACTTTTATCATCAGAAAATCCTCGATCTATAATTCCGTTTCTAACAATTTAATTTAGTGAGTGCATTCAGTAAGTTTTAATTTATGGGGTTTAATCAATAGATATTGACAACTTTCAGAGTGCTACAAGTTTTCTTTTTTTATTTTTGTCAAAGTAATAACTTTTAATAGTATCAAATCGCATTGAAGTTTAAAGGTTAATTAAGATGATCAACTATAAGCCAGGTCCCCTCTTTATATGCATTGTCCATCTTTTAATTTAGCACATTCATAATTTTTGTTTTCCAGAAGTTTGTAATTTCGTCCAGCAATTTGAAGAATCGTTTTAACACTTTATGATTTGAAAGCCATTGAACTTTCGTATGATTTCTTTGTATTCACTTTCTGTATCTTCCAGAAATAAAGCAAATTGACGATGATTAAGTCTACGCTCTGAAATATATTTTAAAATTTTGGCGACTCTTTAAAACATATCCTATATTTAAAACTTTGGAGTATAGTGCCTGCTGGTGAATAATAGAGTGAAACTGTTCAAAATTATTATTACGATGCTGTTTGCGTGTTTCTTTTAATTTTGCAACAACTCCTTTCGTTATGCCGATCAAGGTAGGAGCCCAGAGACAAGCCAATTTTTTTTTCAATGGTATAACTCGTATTTTTTCAAAACACACACATCTATAAGTACATTTAAAAAAAAATACCATCCCTAGTGGTTATATTATAAATATAAAGGATTTCCAAAAGTTCTTCGCTTATTTTTTAAGGTAACTGGGAAGTCTGCGACAAGGAAAAATGAACTTTTTTTACACCAAAATTTAAATGGTTTCTCTCACTTACTTAAAAATTAAAAGTAATTGAAGAAAAACTTAAACGTTGAATTATCTGTATATTTATGCACCTGTTAATGCAGAAAAATTCCATTTTAAATCACAAATAAATCTGTATAAGCAATACATAATCAATATTTTTATTTTCGAGGCATGTTCTAGGTACACTTAGCAGAAAATCCACTGCATATATCGTTTTAAAATTTTCCAGAGTGTTTGCAAACGTAACTAACTATCCATAAAATAAATTAAATGAAATTTTGAAAAATAAATTTACAAAAATTTTAAATTTAGTGATTCAAATTCTCTTTAAATTTCATGCAGATATTGTGCGAAATCTGATATTTGTGAATGTTTATTTGAAAACGAATTTATTCACTTTATTAAAAACTTGTGAATCTTGTATTTTGCAAAATATCAGCACTATATGTAAAGTAGAATTTGCGCAAAGTGTACCGGAATCACTAAAAATGCATTGAGGAAATTGCAAATAAAGATATTTTTGTATCTATGATTTGTAAAATAATACTTTTTAATACACTATAAAGCCATACCATAATTGGATTTTTTTTCCATCGTTTTTCAGTATTTTAAATTGTAAATTTAAAATTCTACATTATATATATATATAACGATGATGACGGATTTAGTAAAGGAGGACGACTTTTGGCGAAGATCTTGATAGCGTGTCGATGGGGCACTTGACCTCTGATGAGGTCTTAATCCCCTATCTTGTGTTTTTGTTGAGCATTGAAATATTTACTTGCCATGATTAGTGGGAAAAAATTTTAAAGTGAAGAAATTAAAGATAAAAGTTAAAATTAAGAAAATACATTAGATTGCGACCTATAGAAATAATAAAATTTAGTTCAATATTATTCTAAGCTATTAAATGCAGTCAAATTATTCTTCATTTATAATTTTGGAGGGTTGAAATAAAGAATAAAACAACAAATTATTTTAATTTTGCATTTCATTCATATCCTATTTGAGTATAGTATAATGCATGAATTTCAAACGAAGTCGTTAAGTAACAATATATGAAGATTTAATTTTATAAATGTGGTGAATAACGTTGGTTCTCTTTGCAATTTTTTAAATGATTTTTTTATCATTTTAAAGTATAACAATAAATTTTATACAACGAATCGTTAATCGGTGCACAATATTTTTCGGTGACCCGTATTTTGCTAACTCAATTAGATTCAACGGTTTCCACACACGTGAGCATATAACATCTAGTTGCCCATTCGAGAAACATGGATTTTCTAAGTCCAAGTATCAAATGAATATTGCTCGGGTTTCAGATTCATTTATGGTCATCGCGAAAGTCAAACGAATCGGGAATTGAAGCCTTTTGAATGGTATTAGAGATTCTGACGGTATCAGTGGAATACGTGGCAACAGATTCCGTAGTAGCAGAATCGAATTTTCGTTTAAAATTTACAGCCAAACTGTTTGCTTCTAGAAGTTCCCGGTATAATTCTTTTGATTATCAAACGTGCACCGTTGCATTATCTAGGTGAATTTAATTTACGCCGATAATAACCAGGGAACCAAACGAGGATTATGTGGTGTCATTCCTGATACATCTAGAGAATTCAAAAACTCGGTTGGAAAACTTAGGTTTTGTCTTCATCAACAATAGTGTCGATTGTTTTAAAAGGCGTTGGATCAACTGGAAACAACCCTGTGTCTGCAAGTTTATTTCATTACAATATCAACATTTTTTCTGATTAAGTAATAGGATTACAGAGGCAATAATTATCTAGATAATAGTACAGTATATCCGGAAAGACACTCTCAATCAGTTCCTTTTTGCCTAAAGAACATTACAGAAATCGTCTGGTTATTTCATGAGTAATGTATTGGGATGAAATTCTACTTCATCGTTTCCATTATTCAGTATTTGGTTAAGAAATATTTGCTCAGAGTGATAATCTTGCAAATGTACTCGCGTGTTTATGGTCAGTCGAAGCGTTTCAACGTTTCGCCATAAAAACGATTGTTTTGAACAGGCGTTAATCTCCTGAGCAAATGTAGAGCGTGTAATGGCTGTTAATGTCTGTCAGAAATCACCAGACAGAGTAATACAACAGCAACACCGAATATTCTCTCTTTGCCATTTTAAATCTTGCAAAGTTCTATGTAATGCTTTGAGTGAATGTTTATGGGTCATGGTACACTTTTCCTTAATCATGATTGAATTCATTTGCAATACTGTAGCCAATCCACTCTTTTTTTCAATGGTACACATTGCATCTTGTATTTTATGAATGTCCAATTTTAACTGATGCAGAATGTGCAGTTTTTCCACCATCTAACAAATTGATAACAATGCCCGAAGATGCAATTTCCTATTGCAATCATATTTTCGCACGACTGCACCTGAAAGTTTAGTTGCTATACGGAATGAAAATCCGGAGGTGGAACACGAACGCAAAGCCATTTGACCTCAATCCAGCAATATCCAGAAAATTTACGGAAGCTTTTGGAATCCGTATCCAGATTCTCGTTCCCACCCCGAGAAGCACTCGGTGCCCCCTTTCGACGCCCCTGATCTTGTAAGTTCAGTCTCTGAAGGGAGGCATTACGGTCGGCCGACATTATCCGACAAAGTTACGGGAGTTTCTAAAATCCGATTGCAGATTATTCTTGTTCCCCATCCAGAAAAACACCAGGAAAGCATTTGTCTCTCCTCAAGAATTTTAAAGCAAGCCTTTTTCTCGGTTCGTGCAAAATACTTTCGTCTGACATTATTTGACGTAGATATGAGATTATCTTGAATTGGATTGAGAATATTCGGATCGGCAGTTCCGAAATACAATCAAGATCCACTTTTTGCGTCTCTACGTCGGCAAGTGGCCACGGTAGCCAAGTGGTCGAAGCATCGGATTATGCCTAGCGTGTCACGAGTTCGAGCCCAGCACCACTGAAAACCAACCGTGTAGGGGAGCGATTCACGTTAAATCTGTCGAGAGCTCAAACGTCCTCCCGTTGGTGTGGTAGTTAGGAGAGGGGGTGCCAGCTCAGGTGTCGTCAACGTCACTTGTCCATGGTTCAAAATTACGCGGTCAGTCGCCAAAAGCCCTCGTGTAGCTGAAAAGTGCGACGTTAATATTCACTCACTCACTTTACGTCGGCAAGATAGGCTGGTACTGCTGTCCGACAATATTCCGATCCCCCGGCATTATCTGGCAAAAATACAGGAACATCTATATTGGGATTGCAGACTCGCTTAAACCATCTCAAATTACACCAGGAATACACTTTTCCCGCGCCAAGACTAAGGGTGAGCTCCCTCCCCGGTTTGCGTAAAAGACGGTCATCCTGAATTATCCGGCAAAGTTACTGTTATTTCTCAGATTGAATACCAGATTCGGATTATCCGTTTTGAAATACACCAGGGACAAATTTTTCATGATTCAAGGCTTTTAAGGCAAGTCCCTGCTACAGTGTGTTAAAATACTCTCGACTGGCATTATCCGGCAAAGTTATCGAAACTCCTAAAATTCAATTTCAGATTCTCATTTCACACTCCGAAATGCACACGGGGCTGACTTTTGATGCTCCAGCGCGAGCAAGTTCAGTCGCTAGAGATAATGAAAATCTGGACGCGGGACTCGAATCATTTGCCTTATCTCCTTATTCAGACAATATCCGGCAAGTTTAGTGGAGTTTCTGAAATTTAATTTCAAATGATCGTTTTCCGCCCCTAGATACAACTGGAAATTACTTTGTTCCCCTGAGCCGGTAAGTTCAGTCCCTAGAAGGGGCATTAGGGTCGTCCGACATTATCTGGCAAAGTTACAGGAATTTCTAAAATTCGACTGCAAACTCTCATTCACCATCCCGAATTACAACAGAAACGCACTTTTCCCCCACCAAGACATTAAGGGTAAGCTCTTGCCACGGTTTGCGTAATAAATGGTCGTCCTGAATTATCCGGCAAAGTTAGTTATTTCTCAGACTGGATATCAGATTCGGATTATCCATTTTGAAGCACGCCAGGGTCCAAGTTTTCACCATTCAAGGCTTTTAATGTAAGCCCCTGTTATGGTGTGTCTAAAATACGGTCGACCGGCTTTATCCGGCAAAGTTACGGTTATTTTTGGAAACTGACTCGAAAATCGGATTCCACACCCCGAAATACACCAGGCACTTAATTTCCGCGCATTTTGGTTCGCAATATCTGCTTCCACATACAAATGAGCAATGCCACATTTTCCGATTATTCCCTTACGGGAATCTGGCAACATTTTTTCCGGATTCTTCACATTTCCGGCAATAAAAAAATTATGGCGTGATTAATTGAAATAAAAACCATCCTATGTTTTAAGTTGAACGAAATGACACACATTATGCAAAATTATATTATGATCGGTTGAGTAGTTTCGGAGTCCATCGCGGACAAACACTGTGACACCTATATTTTATATATAAAGAAGATATTTTGGAAGTTTTTCTAATTTCTCTTTCCTTACTTCATCAATACGCGTTATCAACGATTCACATCATCTTCCATTTAAAATACCAAAGTTTTATATCTTTAAGTTATAGTATTTGTACTTCACTTTGAACATCGTCATTATAGGACACGGGCAGTCAGTACTTTTGATGTGTAACATCTTTACTCTCAGTTGCTGGATATTTGTTGGGAGTGATTTCGTGAAAAGAGACGGAAATCCGTAACAGGAAGTCGGGGGAAGAGCGCGCTGTTTGATTTGACCAATTCAGCGCCTTGGGGGTATCTCTTCGCTAGCCTCGTCAAGGGGTCCAACTGTAGTAGCAATTAAGACGCCCGCCTACCGCACATACCAGCAAGTCTTATTAGACTTCATCCAGAATAAACTTGATTCTTACGCTCAATTGTCAGTCTTAGGGCTCGTTGTGTGTGAAATCTGAGGATATATTTATATATGTGTAAACTTATATATATTAATAATTATATTTCCTGTTGAGCGTCTGACAAAGCTCATCATTCTTCAAAAAAATAGAAGTAATATGGATTATCATTTCCATACTTTGAGGTTAATTCCTCTCACTGTCAATATAATATTTTTAATTGTGATTAAAAAACATTTCTCGATTAAAAAAAACTAATTAAGAAAACGGGTATTTTTGATTTTCTCTAATATTTCTAATTTTTAAGCATGCGCTTGACGGTGTCTCTTCGCTACCCTCGTCTGGGGGTCCAACTGTAGTAGCAATTAAGACGCCCGCCTACCGCACATACATGCAAGTCTTGTCATTTTGGTGGTCGCATGCATTTCTCCGAATCAAATAGTTAAAAAAATTAAAGATTTCCTGGATTTTGTACTTTTACCGTATACCGAAGGTGGTTCTGCTCTTAAAAAAAAATATCACTCGCTTCTCATGATTTTGAGAGGTGATTTTAACGTTAACTTCAGTTTGCCTGAAGCTGAGCCGCTCATAGCTTTTCTGAAAGATGAACTCAAGCTCGAAATGAACACTAATCGAAATGTTTCGACAACTAACAGTGGTACTGTTATTGACGTCGTTTTTCAACGATTTTTAAATACTTTGAAATCACAAGTATATGTGTCATACTTTAGTTTTCATAAATCTATTGTCTCCGCTCTTCCCAAAATTGAATAATAAATATTTTTGATAAAAAACTGCATTACTCCTTGTGTTAATTAAATAAAATTTTCATTGAAGATATAATTATTCGATAGAAAATTATTTCCAGTCATAACTGATTCATTTCTTTCAGGATTAAAGTCACTATTGCGTATTTATCATAACAAGTCAGATGTTACACATCATATGCGACTACTGTAAGACTCGTTTCTTTTCTTTAGTGTGGTTTTTTGTTTCGTAAAATTTTTACTGAGTTATATACATTAAGATCAGTTCTCGAAGATGCTAACAGAATTGGATTGTTCTACACAGGTGTCCAAAAGTTAAGCATAAATTGTAAAATGCGAAAAACATGGAGTAAATGTTCGTAAAATTATTCCAAATTTCTTGCGGATATTAATTGGGTGAAGAAGAAACATAGGGTTTTGGCAAAACTTTTCAGTCGACTACGTCCTGCGCGAAACATCGGCGCATGTCGGAACGCGGAGAAACCAATTCACGCAGCATAGGCAATTCAGACAAGTTTTGTGCAACTGCTGTGCGAAGGAACGTTGCTAACCATCAAACAAGGTGTGAGTGAGAGAATATTAACGTCGCACTGATTAGCAACACGAGGGCTTTTGGCGACGTTCCGCGTAATTTTGAACCATGGTAAAGGGACGCGGATGACACCTGAGCTGGCATCCCCCTCTCCTAACTACCACACCACACCAACGGGAGGACGTTTGAGCTCTCGACAGATTTAACGTGCATCGCTCCCCTACACGGCGGATCCTTAGTGGTACTAGGGTCAAATCATGACACATTAGCCATGATCCGATGCCTAGACCACTCGGCCACATCAAACAAGGTGAATAATGGCACAAAGACGCCAATTGGACATGTTTACGAAAGGAAGAATCGTTGGAATCCTCACGATCACAAACCGAAGTGTCTCGAATTCTGAATGTAGACCAGTCTGATCTCAAGACTGTGGCAGAGGTTTCAAAGAACTGGAGATGTTACCCGACAACCAGTATCAGGTCGACCAAGAGTCACAACCCTTCACCAAGAGAGATATCTGGTAATAAGTGCGCGACGTCAGAGGGGCAGTACTGCCAGAACACTGGGTTCGGCGCTCACAGTCACCACAGGAATACGAATTTCGAGACAAACTGTTTACAGGAGACTCAATCATGCTGGCCTGTATGCCAGCGGTTTGTATTCAGCTCACGTCTGCGCATAAACGCGCTCGTTTGAACTGGAGTTTGAAACATAAACATTGGAGTGTGGCAGAGTGGGCCAATGCGATGTTCAGTGACGAGTCCCGGTTTAGTCTGAGTAGTGATTCTCGGCGGGTAATGATATGGAGAGAACGTGGAACCCGTTTTGAACCAAGAAACATAACGGAACGACATTTTCCATCAAGAGGAGTAATGGTATGGGCAGGCATCATAATGGACGGCCGCACAGACCTCCATTTCTTTGACACGGGGTCTGTGACTGCTCAAAGATACAGAGACGAAGTTCTTGAGCCTTATGTTCGCTTGTTTCGAGGTGCTGACGGTCCTGACTTCATATTCATGGATAATAATGCGCCATGTCACCGAGCGGTGCTGATTGATGACTTCCTTGAAACGGTAAACATCCAGCGCATGTCGTGGCCTGCGAACTCCCCCTGATTTAAATCCTATCAAGCATGTATGGATATGCTCGGGAGACAAATTGCAGCCCTTTCGCACCCACCAAGCTCCGTTACAGAACTGAAGAGAGCTCTCCAAGAAGCTTGGAACCGTTTGAGCCCACAACTCGTTCATAATCTCATAGCAAGTATGGTAAATCGCTGTGCAGCGTGCCTGGCTGTCAGAGGTGACCACACGCCTTATTAAACTGCAGCATCATTATTTTATTTAATGTTTTCTTTCATTTTTTCTTTAACGGGTGAATCCTTGCTATGCTCAGTTTTCTTTCAAACTGCTACCTTTGGATAATAAAATTAATTATTTTCATTCTTTTGATTTGCTTCCTTATTTTTTAACCATTTTACACTCACATATCATGTTTCCCGCCATTCTGATTTACAGTTACTTCTTTATTTACATAATTATCAATTAATCTTAACTTTTGGACACCAGTGTAGGTGTGCACCAGTTTCTCTTTTCCCCCCTCCAAAATCGGGACAAAAAAAAGTCAAAATGTGTTCACAGAAGAAGATATAAGATCAATCAGGATTGGAAAAGGACAACCTTTTCCTTGTAATCTTAAATTTAAATTATAGTATCGATAAGAACACCTAAATCTCAAAGCCTATCATCATTCTTGAGAAGCAAGC
This sequence comes from Trichonephila clavata, assembly GCA_019973975.1. Classification (NCBI taxonomy): domain Eukaryota; kingdom Metazoa; phylum Arthropoda; class Arachnida; order Araneae; family Nephilidae; genus Trichonephila; species Trichonephila clavata. The sequence continues at coordinate 228,492 of BMAO01009631.1, read as the reverse complement.
ACTCACTAGGCAGTTGATTGTTTTTCATTGATACTTTAAAACACACTCCCTCAAATTCCCATGAATGCACTTCCTTCGGAAAACCAATGCACACATCATTAAAGGCGTGCTTACATTATAATTTTCTATTGTTATTTCATTAAGTGTATTTAAAGTAGATTTTGATGTTTTATTTTGTCTAAAACACAACCTTTCAATAAAAAAGTTTAAAAAAATTAGTATTTATTATTATCTTTTCAAATTTTGTAATTGTCATTAAGTCTTCACTGCCACTCTTACAACTCAGCCGTGCCACGCTGTAGGCAAGCGTGCCGCGGATTGGCCACCCCTGTTATAGGATATTACAGAATTTTTTACACACATATTTTTATTATTTTAAAAATACATAAGGAAAATGTATTTGATGAACTTAAAGAGTTAATTTGATATCTAATTTAAATGGAACTCTATTTTTAAATATTAAAACAAAAACTGTTTTTTGTACTCATACATATGAATATTTATTTTTAAGTAAAAACAATAGTTATAAATGTATAGAGTTATTCTTGAGTATTCAAATGTTAAAAATAAGCATTTAGGAAAAACGAAATGTCTATTTTACAACTATGTAATTAATTTAGGATAAACCTCAAAATCCACTTATATTCACTAGATTTATATATAATTTAAGAACTACACTGAATAAATGCAAACTAGACATATTTAACATTTAAAAAAAACAAAATTCTTTTAAAATTTTGTGTAATTAATCACTTCAATTTTCCTTAATTTTTGCACAAAAAATGTAGAATTTTCATTAAATTTTAACATATAATACAGAAAAATTACATTATTCGTATAGAAAAATTATGTTACAATGCATAATTTTGTAACCCCGCATCCGTGAATAAAAATGACTAACTGTGCGAAATTTCGAATATCTATACATTCATCAATATTGCAATAAATAGGCTTCAAATGTTAATATTGTTAAATTATGCTGATTTCTCAAATTTTCGATTATTTCATCAACTTTGATAGCTAAAATATTTGGATTTAAATTTACACTTTTAATTTGTTTGTGCTGGACATAATATTTCCGCAGTTTTAAATATTCACTTATAAATTCCCCTTTCAGTAAATAATTTCTATTAGCTTGCGTGATTAAATGTGATAATATATATAGTCGACTCTCGAAAAATCGAATTTGGAGGGACCAATGAAAAACTTCGAATTATCAAGAGGGTAGAAAAAATTCCCAAAATACACGAAGAGAAATTTTTTCCTTTCACATTTAAATTTGAAACTATATAATAAAACAACAATTGTATATATGTATAAAATTTTGAAGTATTTTTATAAAAAGTACATATATATTTAGTATAAGTATTTTACAGAAGTTAAAAGTCCTGTATTAAAAGAATAATATACCCATATACAATCCTACGCATTTCTTCGGATCATCCTTTCTGAACACATGTGTAGCAAGTCAAAGTGTTAAACGAAAGATGTGGGTGGCTGACAAGTGCGGTTGCTCTATTGTCCACATAAAGGAATGTAAAAAATAAAAGTAACGTTTCACATGAGGAACCGGAAAACTCTAAGGGGTAGCAGACAGATGGTCATCAAAGGGGCTACGTTACAGGGGAGACACGCAGAGACAACACAACACGAAACTTTTAGGCTCCAACCTGTTTACTACAGGACTGCACATGATAGTGAGTGTTCGAATTGTCGAGAGTTTTATAAGATAACTTCGAGTTATATAGCGTGTTGTAATCTGGCCAGTCACAGATTTTACTTCGAAATGTTGAGTGTACCAAAACATATTGTTTTAGTTCGAGATATCAAGTTTTTCTAGGGATTGAGCATATACTTTGAACTATCGAGAGGTTCGTATAATCGAATGTTTGAATTATTCAGAGTCGACTGTATATATATATATATGGATTATAACGTGGCATTAGTGGGAGCAGTGAATAATGTAGGTGTTATGATTGATGTAGGAGAAATGAAAAATTGTTAAGAAATTGAAATACCGTTCATCGATTTCATTTATTAATAGGGTGATTTTGGGTGAGTTTTTGATGATTTATGTAATCTGTTTTGATGTTGTTAGGTATTTAATTTTTGAATATACTACGTTCTTGATTTGAATTTTCAAACTTTTGAGGTTTTTTTTTCATTCTATACAACCATTTCAAAGATCGGTGCATAATCTTTGATGTTTTATGGTTGTTTTATTATACACTTAGTTGTCTTAGCATTTTAACATTTTTATGGTATATCTTTCAGAATGAAATGGCAAATAGTTTAATTTTTAAAGTATTAAAATTTTTTTAAAAAATTTTTGAGAGTTTGGATATTTCCAGATTACTTACCAAGTTGCAATAGGGGGAAGGTTGGCGCCATCAAACTAGTTTAACCCCACTTATCGGTCCTAAGTCCGAGGTTGCACTTGGATATTTTATAAATTTTATCTTATACAATTTTAATTTCGTTTGAAAACGTTGGATTTTCATTATTTTTATTCGCCATTGTTATTTTGAAATGGGATGTCGTATTCTAGGATTCATATGGTTTGGAATTTTTGCTTAGTTATAATTGTGTGATTTATTTACATATATTTAAATATATATATATATCATCTGTAGTCTGCAACAAATTTAATGAGTATACTTTATTGTTTTTGAAGAATTGATCTCAATTCGGACTCGTCTTCACGAAATTTTGTAAAAGTATTGGTCCTAGATTTCTTCATGATTTGTGTCATAACGCCTTTTAAGATTACATTTCTTAGCAACTGAAATAGTCTTTAGATATCAAGCATATTTTATTCTTGTTTTGGAAACAGAAAATGTTGCATTTCCAATTTTCTACAAAATAACGATGTTTCTCTTGAAATGATCTTTGTTGAAATTTTACTACATTTTTTATTAAATAACTTTTTAGTTAAAAATGAATTAAAATCAGAATCCACTTTTATTATTATGGCCCCTTTATCTTAACCATCCTGAATATTTTTGGTAAGCTTTAAAATACATCTCTGACTGCCTCTTGCTGTTTGGACACTCCAAACAGAGAAGGAGTATACTCCAAAAGAGAAATAAAAGTCACACACACAAGAAGAATCGTATACCATCCATAGTTAAGAATATGTATAATGCACATTTCAGAATTTAATTAAAAAAATTAATTTATTGTAGTAAAATTAAATGAAAACGTTTAATAAAATATAAAAAAAATATTTTTAATCTAAAGGCCATTTTTATTATAAAAAAGATTTTTTTTAGAATAAGAACAAAATTAACAGGCAAATATATTGTGTGTGCGTATATATATTATATATAAGGTTCACCTCAAATAAATTTCAGAATGAAAAAAACTTTAAAAGAACCTGATATTCAAAAATTTTAAAAAAAGAGTCGGCAGGCCGCAACTTACGTACTGGCGGGCCACATGCGGCCCGCGTGTTTGACACACCCTTGTTGTAAGCCCTAAAATGGCGGATTTTTTTTTTAAAATTTATGAAAGCAACTTAAAAACATAAGAATTTAACATTTTTTTGGCTACAGCAACATCATATAAATTAGAACAATACACACACACACAAAGCAGACTTATTAATATCTATAAGTTTGTAATACATAAAAAAGAATAGATGCAACAATATTTCAACCATATTTGTATTTTTTGTGTGTTGGTGTGATTAATTCAATACAAATATTTAAAACTAATATTTTGGTACAAACTATTTAATATTAATAAATTTAAATAGACCTGTAATTCTTTTACGAAGAATTCCATTTGTGTGAGAAAAACTTGTATATTCTCTCTTTAGACTTTTTAATTTAAATGGATGGAGCGAGCATGTCACATTCATTTTTATGAATCTTCTTTTTAATGATTTTGACACATTAAAAATGCAATCAATTAAAAAATTTTAACAATAATTAAGTACTTAACTTTTATAAAAGGCAACATTTTTAACTCCCACCCCCCTGAAAAATATTTCTTATAATTTCTTTTCATTTCACAAATTGTGAATAGTTTTCATATATTTTCAACAAAGGCAATTCAGAAGTCAGAGTTTTTTTCTTTCAATTCTGAGTCTTAAATGTTTTTTAAAAAAAACAATTTTTTAAAAAATCAGTTTTTTTTTCTTTTTTGGGGGGAGGGGGGGGGGTAAGCTTATATATAAAAATGGCAGCAAAAAGAAAAAACTAAAGATATATTTTTATGAATCAGTTTCAATAAAAGCATATCAGTAATTTCTTTACAAATTTATACGTTTTATGTTACAGATTAATAATATGTTTCAGAATGGAAAGCATTTCCTCCTTCAATTCTTACCTACTACATATAAGAAAGCCCAACTTTAAGGGTACTTGTGTATTATCACAATCACCTAAGCAAAACTTGGCAATTTATCACATGTATATGTGTTAATGTACAATGTTTTAAATTCGAATAACTACCTGGGTTGCTTTTTAAAAATTATCAACTTTCAATAAGGTTCTTTAAGGAAATTTTAATGTAAAAAGTTTCAGAATAGCTTGAGTACACTACATAAATCTTATAGCTGTGGTAATAGATTTTGAACCAACAGCTATTCTTAACTCTAAATGTGTTGATTTCAGTTTTCAATAACACATTTCTAAAATATAACATCAGATGCACAAATTTCATCATTTACAATTAGAGGGAAAATGTACTTTTAAAGTAATTTTATTGTATCCCCCCTTTTGTAATTGACAAATCCAATAATCTCATTAAAAAATTAAGATTATGATAAAAATAGGCAAAAAGAAAAGTTATATAAACACACCTGGAAATAACACGCATGGCTGCCAAGAAGCAGTGATGTCAAGTTACAAGAACTACAAGCATTTAACTTTGGCATAATTTCTTTTAATACAGTTGTGTAATACACAAATCCCTATACATGTTTTATACATATATTTTCTTTTCAGTTACCCATAGCTTTCTTTTAGTAAACATTTTTACTTTGCATGTCCCATCCTTTTTCAAGGATTAGAACATACTCAAAATGAAAATTTCAATTCAGTTGTATAAAAAATTTTACTTTATTTTGACATGTTAGTACTGAATATTACTTTATTTAACACAAGTTAAAGACACAAAAAGATTTTTATAATTTATAATAAAGATATTATAACAGAATACATTCTATTTGAAAATTAATTGGATGAAAATATATATTTTTAGAAAACTAGATGATCAACAAATGTAATTTTTAAAAAAATTTCTTTATTTCAGTAGTAAGTTCTGTATTTCGTTACATTTCTGTAAATAAGGCTTCCTTACAAAGCAAAAACTAATTCTGTTACACATCAGCTAGCATAAAAAACTGATAAACAATGTTTTCATTTTTTACTTCTTTTGGCGCAATAGGGAAAAATGATGAGAGTAATTTTTTTGATGCGCGCGCACATCGTTGTCTAATAACTTTGGAAGTTACTGAGGGATCTTGGCTATATGGGTGTCGATCGAATTGGCGTGCCTCCCCCCACATGTATTTGAAATCAATGTGCTTGTGGTTGGGATAGGGGAGGGCTTGCACACTAAAATATCAGTCCTCCATGTTATTCCTATGGGGTAGGAAATTTTCTAACATGCCACTTTTTTGGTGCTAGGGGACTGATATTTGGGAGATCATAATAACTATTGCTATAAACTGTATCTGTTGGGAGGCACCCCCCCCTCTCTTCAGCTTTTTGGCCAATATCTCGGCATCCGAGCCTCACAGTCCATTCGGACCTGGCTCATTCGATCCCTCTATGCTCTTCCAGTTATTATAATTTCATGCTCATAGGGCTATTTCTTCCATAGTTTTTAACTGTTTTAAACTTTTTAAATTTGTTTAAATTCACAATATCTTGGCACCTGTTTGAGTCTCGAACTTGAGATTTGAACCAACTGTTCCATTCGTCGAGACCCATTCAGTCATGTACTTCATTCCCATTGTGTAGGCATGTAAAATATGCTCCAATGTTAATCCTATGGGGACTGGAAAAAATTTCACCCCCGCCCCCAAGGAATTGCACGAGCTTTATGTGGAATTGGCCCCCATGTTATTGGTCCTATTGTCCCTGTGCGGGGGTATTTAAATTTATTTAAATCGGCGATTATCTTGGGTTTGGCTGGTCCAATTGACTTAAGGTTGGTATTGTTCAACTCTGCTCGTGACCACCAATGAACCTCTTTTTAATGAATTTTTCTCTCTCCCGATTCAAATGAAGGCAAAAACCTCTATTTACTAAATAATAAATTCAAAATTAATGAATTATTTCAACAGCTGAAATTTTTTTTTATTAGTTTATATTAGAAAAAAAATTGAATTTTTTTGTTTTCTTAAAACAATTTATCCTCTTTGTCCAGAACAGAAAAAACTTTTAAGCAATAAATTTTGACAGGAATAGGTGCAGATTATTAAACTATACAGGTGCAGATTATTAAACTATACAGGTGCAGATGAATCGAGAGAGAAACCTATCATGGGAGTTTTGAATAAGATAGTAAATTCCTTTTTTTATCTCATAACACTCTGCAATGAAGAGGATATTTTAAGATTTTAATGATTATGCTACATTTGATGACGGACAGCCAACATGTGCAGCTGATATTGATTTATCGTAGCCAATAAATAACAATTCTGGTGCATAAATTGATAATGTTCCTATCAAAACTGTTGCATTTTCTAATGCCTTATGTTTTTGGAAGCTGTAAAAGCATGCCTTATGCAGCAGGATGTAAATGACGTATTTTCTTCTCTGCATAAAGTTGAAAACAAACTCTTTCAAGTCAGGAATTAAAAAGAATGTCAAATATTTATTAGTCTGTATTTGAAAATTTCCAATAAACTGGTGAGTAATAATAGCATTTTTAGCTGTTGTAAATATAAGAAAGTCATTCCTAACTATGAATATTTTTTGTGTAGTTAGTTATTATAAAATTTTCAAAAGGTAAGGACTAAAAATTTGTATTTTGTTTGGATCTCGATATAATGATTAACCTCAAATTAAAGAACATAATGTTTGGTCCCAATGAATTAGTTAAATCGGAGTTTGACTATACATACATCTCATTTTTTTCTCTTTGCCACTGTGCTTTTCTGAACACCAAATATATATATATATATATACACACACATTAGGTCTCATTACACGTAATTTTTAAAAAATCTATTTGTTGTTTTAACACTATTGATTTTTATTTTGTACAAAAATAAGTACATCACCAATCCATAATATTAATCATACAATCTAAACAGAGCATTATTTTCATCCAACAAACAAGCAGCAAATGTTTCCAATCTAGATTTATTTTATAAAATCACATTAAGTAAAATCACAAATCAAAATCTGCTTTGTTTCTTAAAATTAACTTTATTTATACCATTATCTGCTCTCCTGTCCAAGTCTACTAAATACATACTTTTATGTAGCCTAAGCCCCAGCGACAGACTGCAAAAAAGTTAAAAGTACGTTTCCCAAATGCAATGTATTAAATTTATAGCAATTATTCAGGATTATTAAAAAAGTTATAGAAAACATTTCTTTAAAATTTTGTTTTATTGCTTAGCTCATACAAAAAATAACTTAAAATTAGGCTGCAGTTTTTCATTTATTTTATTAATAACTACCAATTTTGATCAAACTAGAGCAGTGTTGCTTTTTAAGACATTTAATTTTGATTTGTAGAAGCTTCTTTTCATAAGAAAAAAGATATCAAACATTTGTCGACAACTGATACATTCCAAAGAGGCATGTAGGGCTATCCAATGATAGAAAAAGCATACAAGATTGGAGAACTTCATATAATATACAGTGTAGAAGCAAAACATGCAATTTTAGTTTATTTTCAACCACATCATTCATACTTAGAATATTACAATTCAAATTACTCAACATAAAATAAATACCTAATTCAGAGCTACTATCAACTTCCTTGGCGACATTTTTGTGGCCAAGTAAAATATATAGTAAAATAATTTCCCTACTTCGAAAGATGGGAGATCCCCCCCCCCCCGACACCTCTTCCACAGTGGGAGATGAAAATCAAAGATGTTAATTTATCCCTAATCAAAGAAGCAGGAAAAATAGAATAAACTAGAAATATAAGCTCAGCTTCCACACAAGTTATAAGAGTTTGCAGCAAAACGTAGCACTTAATTCTTTTATTAAATGTTATTACACAAAATTTTTCCATAATAGCATGACAGTAAATGTTTTTATACTTTAATAGCCCCTTAAAAATCAGTTTATGAAATGTCCAATTGTGCATACCAACAAGAAATTTTATAATTTTTACAAATACGTTTATTTATAACCAATCTTAAGTGGAAAAATAACGCAACATTGAAGAGGTATGTTTACTTGATGGGTTTATGGTTTTGGAATTTAATAAAATACAGATTCAAAAAAAGCTAGGATTTAAACAGAGTAGAGGTTGTACTATGTGGAGATGGTTTAAGCAACCTTATATATTTAAATACTTCTCAGATTTAAAATACTAAATTAACTATTTGTTCTTATATTATAAATGAAAAATTTATATTAAAAAAGTCAATCATTAAATTTATTTCAATAATTTCTAGATAATTTTTACTAAATTATATTTCTTGTTAGTTTACATTGATAGTTGAAAATTATACAGTATTCAACAACATACAATGTAAAGTCATGCATACCATGCAAGTAAAGCAAGTTTTATTTTCATGATAAACTATCAAGATAATGAAAATGAAAAGGTTCTAAGACATCTTTTGTAGGATTGGAACCTGAGCTTGATAAACTGTAGAATACAGCTATGATTGTTCATAATTTATCTGAGCAAAAATGATATCAACAAATTGCCAAACAAAAGTAAGAGCCCAAAACAGGAGAAACTCAATAGAGAGGAAGTTAAAATGACAAAATTATTAACAGACCACAAAAATAGTTTTGATGTGAGTAATGATTTTATATACAAAGATATTTGAGGAAGGAGGCAGGTAAAGAACACTTCTTAACACAAATGCAAAACTTTACTCTAGAGATTTGAATATCCAGCTTGGGAATATTTGTTTTATTCCAAAGTTCAGCTGAAATTTATTTATAACTGATCGAAGGCTGAAATGTTTGGTTCCTTTTGAATCTTGTATTAAGATAAGCATAATGTATTAGTCAGCTTTATGTCTTATGCTTTTTTTTAATCAGATGAACCTAGTCCTTTTACAGACCCAGAATGCGAGTCCTGAAACTACATTCATATCCTTCATTATAATTTTTTAAAACTCTTTTCAACAAATCAAGTAATAAGATGGTTATAGTATCGAATAAGTGGTTAGTTGGCGAATGCAATTTTTAGTGACAAGAAGCAGTCACTAAACAAGCGATATATGTCAATAGTTGTTCCCATGAGAGTACAAAAAATTACTAAGGAGAATTACAAATAATACTTTTAGAGCAATCACTTACAGATTAGAATTATGTTTTAATTTATTTTCTTAAAAAATTACAGAAAAAAGAAACACTAAACTAGGAAATTAAAGAAAAAGGCTTATATTTTGCCTAGAAGAGAAGTTCCTTGGGAAAAAATAAACCTTTTTGATAGGTTTGAGAAAAAATTCAGATAGCTGGTCTTGTGCATTTTTCTCCACATGAACTCCACAAAATAAGAATTGAATTGATTCTCATTCTTTATCATTAAAAGGGTCTATAAGATTGCAAACAAGGTATTTTTTTTCAAAGGAAACATTTAACAAAAATTCTTTTGATAAAAATATTATTCAAAATTATTTGCTTTGTTGTACCTTAGATCATTTGATCCTGTAACAAATTTAACTATATCTTCAGTCTCAATATTCATGCGCACATAAAGTAGCTCAAAACATTAAAACTATTTTTCTGAAACAGCAAGACTCTTAGTAAATAATAAACATAATTTTACTTCAGAAAACTTCTGAATCACATTTGCTGGTAACTTATGGTATAAAAAACTTATTATCAAAGAGTCAGAGCACAAGACAATTCACAATCATGAGCATTCTTAACAGGCTATGGTATAAAGTCAGATTTTACAAAATTCACATACTTACAGTACACAAGAGTAATGCTTTAAGTTACATTGTGCAATCAACAATACTAATATGTATCATTTGTTTTGTTCTAAATACATATTACATACTACATTTGATGTTTCTGTTAGCATACAGCAGATCAAAAGCATGTGATAAAAAAATTGTTATCTACATAAAGAACAAGTCACATAAAAATACCCAAAAACATACCTTAAACGTAAGCTTCAACTGCACAGATGAGAAATACCGGGGTGGGTCAAAAATTATGTATTCAGGGTCATCAGCCAGCAACCCATGATAATTGTACTTTTTCAAGTAAGACATAACTTCTTGGTGATGATCATTCGTGGTCAGTACTACATTCACTTTCAAATGACGCAGTAATATTCTCAAACATGTGCGGAGTCCCTGTGGAGCTACCCACCAAACTTTTGGCGGTGGCGTACCCTTGCATGAAGTATGTCTTAAGACTTGAATAATTTTTTCTTTCTCAGATTTTTGTTTCTCGATCCAGTTATTCATTCGTTGTTGTTCCAACGCACCATTGAAAAATACAGTAATTTCAATATTGCGCTTGTTTACAACTTGAAAAAACGTCCGGAGGAAATCAACCATTCGATTCCATTGTCCCCCACACACCCAGTCGCCAAAATAACCTCCATAAAGTCTATCCAAACAGCATTCACCATCCATTACAAGACAAAATGGACTGGGAATAATTTCAGGTGGTTGATACCTAAAATCATGTTCCACTCGTGGACCAACATTGGACAATAACACATTCCTAGCAATTTTCACCAAATCTACCGGCACGCAGGCACTTGGGCTAAAAGTTTCAACGAATCTTTGAAATGACTCGATAGTCATATTTTACAACCAAATGAAAGCGAAAAAAATGAAAGAAAATCTATACGAACTTACAGTTTGAACGTATTCTTGAAATTCCAAAAATATTTGCCCAAAAAAAACGTAAAAAAAGGTTCATTCAATAACATCTCATCACTCCATCTCTTTGGCACTTCTAGTGATGGGTCGTTCATGAATGATTCGTTGAACGAGTCATTCAACTAATCCTAGTCAGAGGTATTTAAATCCCTATCAACGGGACTTTCTTAAAATGAACACCAATATATCCGGTTGTCAAAAATAACAAAATTTTTATAAAATTTCTCTGTAACAAATGAAATCTGTTAGATTTAAAACAATATTTTTGAAAGATGATTTATTCACTGGATATTGAAATTCACTGACTCAGAATTTTATCATACATGAGTATGTGTGTGTCAAACGTTTTCAAAAAGAAAAAATTAAACAAAACTTTGCATTTCTAGATGTCTGTGCACGCAGTTAAATAATCTCATTTAGAAGCATAATAATAGTGCTTAACAGTCGAAAAAATGTCTAAAGTAGCTTCGTAGTGGCTTTCTTATTTGGGTTAACACATTTTATAGTAGATAACGCTTTGAAAACTAAATATCTATCTACATATCGAGATAATTCTGCATTCTCTCTTACAGTCCAAAACATGTTGAACTTTACTTTTGGTTCTGAGCTTCATTATTAACAGTAGATCAAACACAAGCTTAGAAGATCCTGTCCACTTGAGTTCAAAAATCAAACCAAATTTTCCCATTCATTAAGAAAATTAAATCAGTGACAAACTCCAGCAAGCCATGAATATATGCTTCCGATTAGAAAAATATCGTAAATACGAAGACGTAAGTTGGCTGAATTTTCAAAAAGATTTCTTCAACAAAACTGTAACTTTCAGACCAGAGACTAATAAGATTTCTTGTTCTCAGGGTATAGCAGATCGAACAAAAATCTCCCTGCTTTCTTCCCTTTTCCTAACTCTCAAACTCAGTTCCATGTGCTGCACTTTGATTGGTCGAGTGTAATTATGACCACCTACACTTGTGTCCAAAAGCTAAGCATAATTGATAATTATGTAAATAAAGAAGGAACTGTAAATCAGAATGGTGGGAAACACAATATGCGAGCGTAAGATGGTTATAAAATAAGGAAGCAAATCAAAAGAATGATAATAATTAATTTTATTATCCAAAGTAGCAGTTTGAAAGAAAACTGAGCATAGCAAGGATTCCCACTTTAAAGAAAAAATGAAAGAAAACATTAAATAAAATACTGATGCTGCAGTTTAATAAGGCATGTGGTCTCCTCTGACAGCCAGGCATGCTGCACAGCGATTTACCATACTTGCTATGAGATGATGAATGAGTTGTGGGCTCAAACGGTTCCAAGCTTCTTGGAGAGCTCACTTCAGTTCTGTAACGGAGCTTGGTGGGTGTGAAAGGGCTGAAATTTGTCTCCCGAGCATATCCCATACATGCTCGATAGGATTTAAATCAGAGGAGTTCGCAGGCCACGACATGCGCTAGATGTTTACCGTTTCAAGGAAATCTTCAATCAGCACCGCTCGGTGACATGGCGCATTATTATCCATGAATATGAAGTCAGGACCAGCAGCACCTCGAAACAAGCGAACATAAGGCTCAAGAACTTCGTCTCTGTATCTTTGAGCAGTCACAGACCCCGTGTCAAAGAAATGGAAGTCTGTGCGGCCGTTCATTATGATGCCTGCCCATACCATTACTCCCCTTGATGGAAAATGATGTCTTTCCGTTATGTTTCTTGGTTCAAAACGTGTTCCACGTTCTCTCCATATCGTTACCCACCGAGAATCACTACTCAGACTAAACCGGGACTCGTCACTGAACATCACATTGGTCCACTCTGCCACACTCCAATGTTGATGTTTCAAACTCCTGTTCAAACGAGCGCGTTTATGCACAGACGTGAGGGGAATGCAAACTGCTGGTATACAGGCCAGCATGATTGTCTCTTGTAAATAGTTTGTCTCGAAATTCGTATTCCTGTGGCGACTGCGAGCGCCGAACCCAGTGCTCTGGCAGTACTGCCCCTCTGACGTCGCGCACTTATTACCAGATATCGGTCTTGGCGAGGGGTTGTGACTCTTGGTCGACCTGATACTGGTTGTCGGGTAACATCTCCCGTTCTTTGAAACCTCTGCCACAGTCTTGAGATCTCAGACTAGTCTACATTCAGAATTCGAGACACTTTGGTTTGTGATCGTGAGGATTCCAGCATTCCAACGATTCTTCCTTTTGTAAACATGTCCAATTGGCGTCTTTGTACCATCTTTCATCTTGTTTGATGGTTAACAACGTTCCTTCGCACAGCAGTTGCACGAAACTTGTCTGAACTGCCTATGCTGCGTGAATCGGTTTCTCCGCGTTCCGACATGCGCCGGTGCTTCGCGCAGGACGTAGTCGACTGAAAAATTTTGCTTAAACCCAATGTTTCTTCTTCACCCAATTAATATTCGCAAGAAATTTGGAATAATTTTACGAATATTTACTCCATGTTTTTCGTATTTTACGATTTATGCTTAACTTTTGGACACCAGTCTAAATGTTCTAACAACAGTTTAGACTTCAAGATTCTTATTTTGAAATTCCTCATGTTCTTCCTAGTTTAGTTTTATCCAACTTTATATTTCCATCAGCATTCATTGTTATTGTTTAAGAATCTAATTTTCTTCTTCATTTATAAACTACTCTTGAACAATGGAATTAATACAGCGAAGTTTTATAAAAAGGTTCGATTTTGGATAAAAACCCGCAAGGGTTCAATGTTCCAAAAACACACCCACACATCAATAGATGAAAAGTTAAGTATGGTGTATATACAGGGTTGATCCTAGCAGGTGTGCACCGCACGCTGGCGACCAAAACAAGGGCCGATAGTAGGCCGCATATAGTTCTGTAAATGAAGCAAATTTTTTTTACGAATTTCTCAAAATAAAACTTATAATACGTCGAATAAATATACTGAATTTTAAATAAATATTGAAAAATCAAAATAAGTCCCGATTTTTCGATGGCATAGTTTAAAATGTTAGTGCATAATATATTGGTCCGCCACCTGTCCGGTATAGTGGTCAGTTAAGCTGACTGCGGTGCCATAGGGACTGGGTTCGAATCCCGGAGAAGGCATGGATGTTTGTGTTGTAATACTTTCTTCTGTCTGTGTTGTATACCCCCGTGTTATACATTGCGTGGTGCACGGGGTTTATAAATGTTAAAACAAAAAAATATATATTGGTCCATTGTCCATTAATATCTACTCTTTACACACACTTTTCATTTGATAGCAAAATTCGTGAGAGAGCTGACCATATCACAATAAATAAGGCTTTTTTTTTGCTTATCAGTGACACTGGTGGCGCACTGAAGATCGATGCTTAACAAAAGCATCTCAAAAATGATTTTTGTGAAAGTTGCTTTACCAAAATATCTAATATGGTTAATTAATATAGCCTAAGATATAGGCGTGTTTAAATTCAATATGCCATATGGGGAAATAAAAGTTCTCAATTTAATAATAGCCTTCAATTTAGAAAAAACAAAATAGAGGAAAAAAGTGATTTTTGTGTCTATGCTTTTACAGCGCTTATATAAACAATACCCGTTTTCCTTTTTAGTGTAAGTGTTGTATTTGTATTAAAGGTAGTTTACTGTAGTTTTGTTTGGTATTAAGTTACTTTGAGAAAAAATATCTTGCAGTTTCTTTTGATTAAATGATTTTCATTACAAAACCTGTTTGAAAAACTCTTCAATATTCCCATAGCATTATTAATGTTAGCGAAATTTGCCGAGGATCTAAGATTTTTTGTTGTTGTTGTTGTTGTAGGTACTTATTGGTACTTTAGTAAACTATTAAGAAGTTGTCGGTATTATGCGTTTTTTTAAGCTCCAAATGTAATAAGATTCCATATAATCAAGCAGGCGAATCAAGAGCTTCACAACATAGCACTGAAAAACAAAAATAAAAGAAAACATATACTAAAACAAAGGATCTATATGTAGTTGCCCACTTATATGTGTACTCCGTTTATTTGTTGAAGATAGGGTTTCTTTCCCAGGAACATGAGAAATCGTAAGATTTCCATATTTTTTGCATTCCCGGGAATGGAACGAGGATTAAGTAATGTATTAGGTAGCTATTTCTGACTTGTGACTGTAGATTTCAACCTCGTATATAAATTTTAGCTGACTGTACTGTGGTGATTTGCGATCGTTCACCCCAAACGTCCTGGAATGTTCATTACCCCAGCAAAGTGGGGTAAGAGTGTAATAAAAGAATAAGTACCCCCTCCCTCGCCTGTAGGTTTGGTTAGAATTTTTCAAGATACTCCTGGGAAACTATTTTTTCTTATCAGTTTCTGTGAGCTATAGACAGAAACGGATTAAGCGGGTGGCGGACCTGGCGGCTGCCAGGAGCCCCAAGCTCAATGGATTCCATTAATAAAATCAACGTGCAACAAAAAGATCTTGAACTGATATTTCAATCCCAATAATTTCATCGTATTTTAGTCGTGTAGCAGCCCTATCCATCTTTTCCCCGTATATCTGTATTGTTGCAATCTGTACAAATTTTTCTGAAATGTCCCTTTTTTTTTTTGCCCAAATTTTATTTTGAACAAATAAATACTATCCAAGTCAAAAAAGTTCGTTTTTAGCTCACAGCCGGGATTAGTCAACTAATGAAACTTCGGCAATACATTTGTACAATGAACACTTTTAATTGGTTTAAGTTTCAAGATCACAGATTAATGTAAGCACTAGTAGAGCCATTTCAAATGTGTAATGACGATACATTAAAAATCAGTACAACCACCACAATTTTAAATGCAAGCATGTAAAAGTGCATGACATATGCCGTACAGGTACTGGATATCAGTTTGTGCGGGGGAATTGCACATGCCTGTTGCTCTTGGTCAGTCAATATAAGGTTATTTAATTGTGGTTTTGGGATGATTCTGGTGTTGCCGTCCAATGATATCCCATTTGTGATCGATTGTAGAAAGATCTGATAATCTAGAAGGTAAACGAAACTCGTTGACACCCTATAGAGCAGGGGTGGCCAACCTTTTTGGTAAGCGTGCCACAATTTGATAAAAAAAAAGTTACGCGTGCCACTTCCAACTTCTCCACCAAACTAAAAAATATACAAAAGGGAAAACAATGTTACTTATTGGCTTATTATGGGTTATTTATAACAAAAACATATTTTTTAAATGCAAGTTTTATATAATGAAATGTAAAAAAAATTGGTATAACAAATGAAACAAAAGAATAAACTTATATATTTTATTATTGATAAATTTTTACAGGATCAATCAGTTAGCTTAGGTACAAAATAAAAATAATCAACTTGAAACATTTAATTTTAAATGATTATTAAGCAGTCAGTACTTTCTTAATGAGGTTTTTGAATTTGTAGTTTTGTACTAAATCATCTATATTTGGATTCATTCGTGAAGGTACTAACAAAATTAGGTGTTTTAGGTGCATGTTAGTTAATTTTGAGAGATATGTTGTTTTAACTACATTCGTAACAGAAAATATTTCTTCACTAACATATGTTGATCCCAACCTACAACAACATCTGACCGCTAAATCATGTAAAGTTGGAAAACAACTTGGTGGCACAAATTTCCAAAATTCGATGCAATTGGGATCATTTGTGCTTAAAATAATTTCCTTATATTTGTTTTTCAGAGTAATATGATGCTGCATGTCAATAATTTCAATTTGTACCTGAGGTGGGTAGCAATTAATGTCTTGAAGAGAAATCGAAAAAGTATTATTGAAAAGTTCAGTATTTTTTTTATCATCTTTAAAATCCTCAAACCTGGCACTGAAAGAATCCTACAAAATGGATATTAAAATTTTAAATTTATCATAGTTCGGAACATTACTAACTTTGGCATATAATTCCTGCATGATGGGAATTGGGTTAATTTTTTCTCTACCCAATTCCAGACAAATAAGCAAAAGTTTGTTCACAAAAGAAGATACATGACGAACTAGGAAAAATACAATTTTTTCCCTGTTATCTTAAATTTAAATTGTTTAAATGTGTTCCATTATATCAATAAGAAAAGCTAAGCCCCACAGTCAACTTTCACTCCTGAGGAGTGAGTATTCAGTGGGCAGTTCATCGTTTTCTTCCAGATATTCTAAAAAACGCATTCCCTCAAACTCCAAAATCTCGCAAATGGACTGCCTTTGGAAAGCCAGTGCACACTATAATGAAGGAGTAACTCGCCATTTTCTTCCGTTTCTTCAAGGAAAAGCGTATGAAATATTCGTCGATTCAGAGCACGAGCTCGTATTTTGTTGATACAGCGCACCACGGGGTCAACAACGAAAGACATGTTTAAGTCCTTGGCACAAAGAGCTTTTTGATGAATAATACAATGATATTTGAAAACTTTTCTTCCCAAATAATTTTGAAACAATGCAACAAAATCTTTTATTTTGCCACCCATGCAAGGCGCTCCATCTGTGCAAACACTGTATAATTTTGTCCATTTTACTTTGTTAACTTCAAAAGTTCCTTAAAAATGTCTTCACCTGCTAGTTGGCGCAAATCAAGAAGTTCTTTCACAGTATCAAAATTATTGTTCGTGTAACGCACAAAGGTGCTTAACTGCGCATTATGTCTGTGATATCACAGCTTTCATCCAAAGTTAATGAAAATTATTTGCAATTTTGAAGTCCAGAGACAATTTGTGTTCAAACACAAATCCTAGCCCATATCATCTATACAAAGCATGGCGGTATTTTAGACAAAGCTATTTTATCAACCATATTTTTGACATATCAACCACCGACATTTTGTGCGAAAATTATAAAGCTACTTTTTTATTATCCCCTCTCCGTCAGAATATGGTTTTTTCTTGCGCTCTAACAACAAAGAAAGTTAATAAGAAGCCTTCACCATGGTTTCCATTTCGTCATTTTTCTTCTGGAACAAAGATTGTTGGCCGGTTAAAGATTTTTTTTTTATTGATAAATTCCGTTTGCAAATTTGATCCCACAGGATATTTGCTGTTGAAATCACTGTACACTTGTTTGAAATGACGGTTTAAGTTAAATTTTTTTGGAACTGCTATACAAATTCCTCATAGCAAACAAATTGTCTTGGAAGCATTTTGATGTGTTAACACGTATTGTTCTTCCCAGACAATTTTAAAATCACGTGCTGCAATATTCTCTTCATAATTTCTTTTCGATGTCATAGGTTTACTCCAAAAAAAAATTGAAAATAAAAAAAAATTAAACAACTACGCTCAACGCTAAAATCTAAAAACAATTTTAGAAAAGGAAAAAAGCTTAACATCTTTCTAAACAGAGTTTAAAATCAAATGAGTCTGACTGCTACAAAAAATTTGTCGATGTTACGTTACAAAATTTCTAGACTCCGATCTTAGCATTCTAATTGGTCGTGGATGCAGGTTCTATCTCCCTCTGCTTTATAAAGTGGCTACTTTGTGCAGATAGAATTATTTCTACCGTACAACAACTGCTCTCCTAATATATTGCAGAATTACTTCTTGAGATTACACAAATCGTAAATAGCCAACACCTTTGGAAAAACCTTTTTATTTGACATCACGCTGACAGCTATAAACACTACAGGACAGCAAGGGTAAGCTGAAATTCGAATAGAAATCCGAGATGTTAAAAATTAACCACCCCCGATAGAGGTTGACTTTTTGGGCAGATTGGACCGTCCGAGAGAGAGAGAGAATTTAGTTGTTTTTAGTCTCACGTTATTCAACACTTTTCTCGGAACGTTACAATGCTGTGGAATTATAAGTTTTGGACCATGGATCTCATTTTTGGCGCTATACTGAAGAAAAGAAAAAATCTTTCTTAGCGCCTTTAAAATCTCACGCTGAAAATTTCTGTTTTTTTTTATACGTATTCTCTTCATATTTTCTATTGTAATTCAATTAATGCAGTAATATTTTTAAAAATTGTTGTAATTTTTCAATAAGTTTCCGCGTGCCACAGTTACGACTCCCGCGTGCCACAATGTGGCACGCGTGCCGCGGGTTGGCCACCCCTGCTATAGAGCATGCTGGGTTACAACAAGGTATAAGGTAGTACTTTATCCTGTTGGAAAAAATCCCTTGAATAAAGGTTTATAAATCGCAGTGCAACAGTTTGAATCACCAGATTGTCGCACAAGTTTGCATCCAGGATTATATGAACGCTTCAGGGTGTTATCAGGTGCTTCAGGGGCTGGAAACTATTTCGCCAAAGATTGATTTGTTACAGTTCACCTTGTCAATCTAGTGCCGGAAAAAACTGTAATTTCTGCTGCAGATGTACTATGTCCCACAACCATGTGGTGAATACTGTGATCTTCTCTGTTAGTGGTGACCCGTGCGAGATTGAACTATAGTTTTCTTGAGGTATTGCCTTCCCGGGACCACTGCTGCCAAAAATCACGCACAGTGGATACATTCCTTCCAAGTCTTTCTGTAATATCGTGGGGAAAAAAATACACTTTTTTTACTCTATTATACTACCTCGTTCAAACTCAGCGAGCTGTTGATAATGGCTTGTTTGTGTCGGTTTAAAGTCATCTTGAACTAACATCAACTCACTACGTCAAGTCTCAGCGATAAATAACACTCATGAACTTTATAGTGGGTATTTAAAGTACAATTGATCAGAGAGGGCCGATCCTAGGGTGTCGGCCGCCCGCGTGCAAAGTCCTAATTTGCCACCCCTCTGGAGAATTTTTCATATTTTGACTAATACTTAACGTTGTCATTATAAACTCATCTATTTGCATTAAAGTAAAACATTAATAAAATGTAAATACAATTTCAATTGCAGAACTTTTTTTATTGACCAGTTATATGTCATAATAGAGACAAAATACTTTAATTAAACAATAAACAAGTGAAAAAGACAGTTTTTAAAATAAAAATAGATATTTTCTAATTAGAAATACAAAATAACTGTATTTACTCAGAAAATATAATTCAATAAAAAAATGTGTTCTTGCGTGGGGGTGTAAATCGACCTCAAAATTAGGTAATTTGGTATTTTTTGACAGTATTGTGAATCATGAGCTCTAAATAAATATTTTTAAAATAAATTTTAAATTATCCGTCCATAATTTGGATATTGAAGACGGCTTCATTTTTTAACAGGATAATGACTCCAAGCGCAATGCTCTCAATGTACTCCGCTGGTGTCTCTTTAACTGTCCCAAAATTCTGAAAACACTTCCTCAAACAGATTATTTAACCCAGTAGAACATATTTGGTGAGAATTTTTGATTTTAAAAAAGGAAAACGTGACATATAAACACATAATGCGAAATAAAAACAATAATCACAGCAGCATGGAGGAAAATAGATGCAGAAATTATAAAAAAAATGATTAAATCTATACCCAGACTTTTAATAGTTGTTGAAGATACTAAAAGATATCCTACTAAGTACTAAATTAAGAAAAAAATACAATATTTAAAGCTGTGCTGAGATTTTTGTTAAGTGTACGAAGACTTTTGTGGCATAACTTTTCAGTGGCTTTTTGATAATTAATTTTTAAAAATAATAGTTATACTATTTTAAAAAAATTGATTATGTCATTCCATTAAAAACAAGTTGCAGTAATCATAAAAAATAACAATTCCAATACAGTAGAACGTCGTTTATCCGGAGCGTCAAATATATACAGACTAAAGTCCGGATACGGTTTCGAACAGTGCAATACACAACAGTAGTTTCGCGTGAGGCCAAAAGTGACGGGAAAACCCAAGGTGAGGGATATTTGAGGAATTTCAGTTTTGTGATTTGGTAAACTTCTGTGCAGAATATTAGGTCTGTTTGTTTCCAAGTGAGGGGTGTATACGTGATCTTTTGCTGAGTTTTGTCGAAGTAGAAACCTGGAGGGCATGCGATGCAGAATACTGTGGATTTCAAATTCTAAATGATGACGAGATTGTAGACTTCCGTGCAAAAAGAATCCGACCCTATTGACGAGGAAACGGATGAAGACGAGGTAAACAACAACGACGAAAGTGTCATGGGTCCATCAAATACTGACGCGTTTGCTACGTTAGGGACAGTATGGAGTGTTACGAACAACAATCAAAGTGCTGTCCTACTCAACTACTGTTGCTCAAGAGAATCAGAGACCTTGAAGCGAAAAAATGAAAGTGTACAATAGTACAGCGAAAAATAAGTGATTATTTTCCACAATAAAGGTAAAATGGTGACATTTTGCTTCTATTTTGCATTTGCTTCAAGCACGTTTCCCGCACGTGATGATTTTCAATATTCGTATAGTGTCCGGTTTCATATACTGCAAGGATAACATTCAGTTTTCGGTTATCCGAACGGTGTCCGGTTCGAATTGATTCGGATAATCGACGTTCTACTGTACATTAATTTTTATTAGTCGAAAACAATAAATTTTATCGGGAAATTGCAAGTGTACGAACACTTTTGTGGTCCACTGTATATGCCGGTGGCACTTAAGAGGTAAAAGTCGTATTGTAGCTTTAGCGACAAAGTATAGTAGTATTTTATTCAAAACATTGTTATTGTTTCGAGGGAGGGGGTGCGATGAACATTATGATTGAATACTGGGTTGCAAATATTGAAAGTTTGAGAAGCACTGAACTAAGGAATTAAATATAAATTTCTGGCCTTTTTTGTATTAAAATGCTTTGTTTCACATAGGGACATAGCTTACGGGAAACTTTTTTTGAAAAAAAAATCATCCTCTATTGTTCTTTATTATTTTTAAGACAAAATTTAGTGGAATTTTTGCCTGTTCAAAATAGTCATGGTACAACGGTGCGAAGTAAGTGAGAGAAATGTTTGTTTTGACTACAGCTTCCAGATGTTCCGCTGTTTCGAACAAAAGACCGCCACGAGATGCAAACTGTTTCACAGATTTTTTTCAAATTATAAGTTAATGCATATTGTCTTCGTAAGGTGATCGTGGGAAAAATGCGCTGATGTATGTGAATGTTTAGGCATCAGTGCTTTAAAAACAGACAAGACCTTACAGGTTGCTTATAAGATCTATAGTGTGTACACAACTGCGCGTATCATTTGCTTCAAAAAAAAAAAAGGAAAAAAAAGTGCAAAACCCCTTTGTTTCCTCTGTTTTTCAAAACATTGGTGATTGTCCTTCCATGTCTCATTTCCCACCCCCCCCCCCGAGCGCGTTCTCACAAAGCTAATACGACCTCTACCTTCAGTCTTCAAGCTGTGTTTCACCAAGCATATTCAGGGACTCCACAAGTCAAAATAAAAATTCGAAAAGAAAAAGTAAACATGAATGCAAAATAGATTACCTCACTAGAGTACCTAAAATCATGTTTCTCAAAAAGGGTCCCACGAGAAAATTTAAAACATAAATTCAGCGCCGGACAGCCTTTTTTTCAGTAATTTTCAGCAGTTTTTATATTATAATATAATAAAAAAAACGTTAAAACATTTTTTCTGTATATATGTACTACCTAGATTATATATATATATATATATATATATAAGCATTGTGTTACTTTTGTGTGTGTGATCCAGGGTTCCACAAAATTATTTTATATTCTGCTATGTTTTGCACACCTAACACCTGTAAAATAATATTTCTCAGAGGAGAAAACTAAGCTAGATTGCGTAAACCTGAAGGCTTGCCAATGAAGGGGAGGGAACAACTTATTGACAAATTAACTGATTCACAACGTTAAAACTTACATTTAAACTGGAACAGCTGCGAAATTTACAGAATACATAGATGTTTCACACACAGTTTAAAACATTTAAATGTCCTTTTGAGCAACGTATTTATGTTATAAACATTTCTCTCGACGTATGTGGCAACAAAATTAAAATGAAAAACAAATTAAAGCAGAATGTAAAATGTGACTGTAAGCAGCTTCAATGGACTTAAATTTCCACAACTGTGTAAAAAAAACACTCACACACATACTCTTGTTACTAAATATAATATAAGGGTTGAAATGACACTCACTACGTGAATTAATGCTATAAATGCCCCGTTTCCCAAACTGTGGGTCGCGCCCCCCTAGAGGGGCATAATAACTCTACGGGGGGGTGCGTGCATATCGAAAAGTATAATTCTATGCGAATATTGAGGTTTTTTTCAAACAGGCTTTGTAATGAAAATTATTTAATCAAAATTATCTGCAAGATTTTTTTCTCAAATATTTTTATACCAAATATAATAACGAGAATCTACCTTTTAGTGGAAGTGTAACAATTTTACTAAAAAGGAAAATGGGTGCTGTTAATGAGCGTATGGGGCGGTATTGGATATCACTCTTGCACTCCTCTAGTACGCATTGCCGGTACTTTAAACAGCCAGCGCTACATCTCCGAGGTGTTGGAGCCAGTTGTCCTTCCTTACCTTCAGGGCTTGGCCACAGCCATATTTCAACAGGATAATGCGCGACCACACGTGGCACGCATTGTCCAAAGGTTCTTCGTCAATCACCAGATTGAATTGCTTCCCTGGCCGGTTCGCTCTCCGGATCTTTCGCCGATAGACAACATGTGGTCCGTGGTCGCTCAACATTTGACCCAGATTACACCCCCAGCTGCCACACCAGATCAACTTTGGCAACGTGTGGAAGCTGCCTGGTCTGCTGTACCCCAAGAACACATCCAAAGTCTCTTTGAATCAATGCCGAGGCGTGTGGCAGTGGTGATCTCCAACAGTGGCGGCTACTCTGGCTACTGATTCTGACAGGAACCACACTTCACAGAAGTCTATAAATTTAATCATTTGATACTTGGTCAACATGTTATCTACAAAATAAATTTTGTTGTGCTATCTCTTGTCTTTCTTGGTGTTGCATTTACTGTGGCCAGCAGTGTAATTATGAGAATTTTCTTATCAAGGATGATTACTAACGCGAGTGGTGAACGCTCGTTTTCAAAACTCAAATTGGTCAAAAATGAATTGAGAAATCGTATGACTCAATTACGTTTGAATAATTTAAGCTTCATGTGTATAGAATATGAAATAGTATTAACAATTGATTTCGAAGACTTAATGATTTCACGAATTTAAAATGTAGAAAATTAACTTTCACAAAAAACCTCTTTTTACTATGGATTACATTCATTGAACAGTACATGCATATTCTCCAAATTAGATGAAAAGACCGCAGGGGGGGGGGCTATTTTTTCATAAAGACCCAGGGCCTCAAGAAGTCTTAAGACGTCCCTGATCGTAATACTATTTCACGTGAAAAAAAGCATAACAGATGTACGTTATTTACGACTTCGCTAAATAAAAATGAAATTCATGAGGGAACTACAGTTGCCAATAAGTTACTCTGCGGCTTTGGTAAAAAGTAAATTATGTCTTTTCCCCCCTCTCTACGGCTAGAGTAAAGTATACTATAATAATAACAGTATGAATCTTTTTATCTTCCCTGCATTATATCCGATTCTCCATCTGACTTTTATTTTATCTGTTTGTAATTTAGGCCTTAAAAAAACCCCACTGAAGAAAAGTATCTCTTGTCGCGGGAATTACGGCACATCAAACAAAATGTTTTTTGATTTGTTATTCAAAATAATCCTGTATATAAAATTCCAGCTCAATCGAGTGCTTTAAAATGCGAGAAAAGAGCTTTTAAAGTTTTGACCCCGACATAGTTACATATGAAAAGAAGAAAACCCATTAATTCATAATAAAAGCACTAGATGTTTGGAAGAAAATTTATACTTCCTAAAGAATTTCTTGAAAAAATTTTTTACATTATATTTATTTGTGACTCTTGAAAAAACTAATAATAGGTTGTATGTTATGGCAATTGTGTTATAAAACACAAACAAAATTTTAAAAAAAACCCATTTAATATTTTCTTATAATTGAGCAGAAATCTATAATACAAGTATAAAAAAAAATGAAGCCCTTTTTAAAAACAAAATTTTATAACAAGAATTCCTTTTTGCTACCCAGAATATCAAAAATATCTTAACATTAAAAACAACTATTTTAAAAAACTTTCTGGATGCTAAAGCATATATGTGTGTGTGCTTTAGGGTTAATTTCCATATTGAAATACATTTAATAATGATAAAATGTGCATTAAATAAAGCGTGTATTTCAGATTTATACTTACATAAAAATATTTTGCATTGTATTAGATTTTGTAATTACTTAAGTTTTGTAAAAAAATGCCATCTTATATTTTGTATTATCATAAAACTTAATAGTTTTTATAATCATAATTTTCGAGCCTGTATCTAGATCAGCGTTTCCTAACCTTATGTGCCAAGAGAGACTATCAGGTGTGTGTGCGTGTCACAAGAGTTTTCGACGAATAATTAAAAGTGCATGAGTTTTGTAGCTTTGAAAATAGTAGTTGTAATTATATATATATATATATATATATATATATATATATATATATATATATATATATAATCAAAAGATTTGTGAAATAATCCAATTTTTATATTTTTTGATGAAATTACAGCGTTGTGAACTAATGAAAAATATTTCATTCAGTAAGCAATAATGTGTGTGTGTGGTCAGATATTTAATAAAATCATTTGATAAATTTATATTTGTAATATACATCTTTCACATTTTTAACGCGCTTTTATAAATTTCATTTGTATGTAATGGAATCTTAGAACTCGATTTTTACCAACTTTAAAAGATCGGATTAATTCGAAATTTTGCACACTTGTCGAAGACCGATGACAATACAGTAATTTCATAATTTTGTTCCATTGTCCTTATCAGGATCGTCAGGAATAACGATAATCAGATTTGGCTACAACTCCATATACCACTTCCAGATTTGGAAACTTATTTCATAAACAATTTTCAAATTTGGCGACTAATTCCATATACCATTTTCAGATTTGGCGACTAAAAGAATAAGGTGTAACCCTAAGGCGAGTGTTTTTAATTTAAAGCTAATTATATGCAAGTGTAAAATACACTTGTGGTTATTACAAATAAAACAAACAAAAAAGTGTTCTTTATGTGAGAAAGGGGAGAGTGGGTGTGTATTAGCAATTTTTTACCATGATATAAACATTTTTCCGAAAATGAAAATTTAAAAAAAAAAGGCTCGTGCATGTGAAAAAAAAATTTATCTTCTAATTGCTAAGTATGTTTTATTTTTATAAAGCAACACGTTTAGAGTGATGATACGAATTAACATTATAGCAATACGTTTAAAAGGTGATTATACGATTGATTATTTCTTCTCAAAACACTTTTATTAGTTTGACCTTTATCTAAGAGACGGAATCTTTGAAATATAACGATACGGGACTGATTCGAGGCCCCGTAAATTGAGAAAGAATAAATACCCTTCAGACCCTTTAATTAATATTCATTGAAGAGCGAGACTAATTCCAACAGCTACGTAATCCCCCCCCTCGCATCCAAATAAGGATAAATTCAACAATGAGTAAATGATAGTTTGAAAAACTAAAAAAAACACGCTTTTAATGTAGATAGAACTAAAAAATGAAAACTAAATTATAGTTTTAAAAAAAACTAAAGAATACACATTTTTATACTGATTCGAACTAAAAAGTAAAAAAAAAAAATTCTTAATATAAGAATAAAATGATGAACGAGAAAATTAATGTCATTGGGGTAAGAGCGTAGGGTGCTTTGTACTATATTTTTACACTAACTTAGCCTTTCGGAACAGAAATTAGAAATTATAACAATTGATATATTTATAGAACACCCCACTTTTTTACCCTCAATGACATTAATTTTCTCGTTCATCATTTTATTCTTATATTAAGAATTAGTTTTTTACTTTTTAGTTCGAATCAGCTAAAAGCGTGTTCTTTAGTTTTTTATATAAACTGTAAATTTTTTTTTTATATTCAGATGTGCTACCAACAAAAAAGAATGCTAAACACTGGTCACATTGTGTTGAGCTTATTAACTCTTTCATACTTGGTGGTGCATATATTGTACCACTATTTCTTATTTGTTTATTGTGTGGTGGTAAATAAAACATACCACTTGTTTAATTGCCTCAGAAATTGATGCTAGGGGGTAAATTCTCTGACCCCCCACAGAGGTCAACTCCCAGCAGTTTTCAACAGATGTCAGAAGCTAATTGTATGTAATGGGATAATGCAGTAGTTCATTCTTTGATCAGCTGTGAGTCTGTTGAGTGGTATTTTTTTAAGTGACTGTGTTGTGTATTTTATGTGTAAATGAGAATGATTCTTGTTATATTTGATACAAATCAGGTAAGTACGTATATTATATAACTAAATGAGTCAATATTTCTATAATTAGTACCTCACATGTGCATTGCTAGTATGAAAATATGAGAGTATAAAAAATATGTGTGAGAGTCTACCACCCTATTGAAGGCCATCTTCTTTACTAATACAAAATGCATTCCACTTATTTTTTCGTAATAATGAAAGTGTTTACTGTACCAAATAGATTTGTTGTAAGTTATATTTTTTTAAAGAATAACAATATTTATTAAATAACTAGCTGAATGACCCGGCGTTGCACCGGCTTTTTCCGAGAGTATAACTTTTTGAAATTAGAAATTTCCTCTTCCCCTCTCGATGTCATTACTTCCTGGTTTGTGTGTGATTTCTATATTTTGTCATTAAAATCCTTTTTTTCGAAATTTCTTCCAACTCTTCGCCCCGTCAGATAGTATGTTTCCCCTCCGCTTAGCCCGGCGTTGCACGGGCTTTTTCCGAGTGTATGACTTTATATCCCAATAGAAATTTCCTTTTTCCCTCTCGATGCCAGCACTTCTGAGTGAGGGTGTTTGCACGATGTGTATGATTTCTATACTTACGTCATTAAAATTATCTTTTGCGAAATGTCTTAAATTTCCTTTCCTTTGCAGACAAGTTTTTTTCCCTTCAGCTTAGCCCGACATTACACGGGCTTTTTCGTGTATAAAACTCTTTTTCAGTCTTTTTTCTCAGTGATAAGATCTTTCTTTAAATTTCTATTTTCGATTTCTAATTTATAAAAGTAATCTAGTTTTATCCACAAGAAAAAAAAGGGTGTTCAGGAAAAAATAAGTACACCTAATACACTTATTGTATATATTGACTAAATAAAAACTATGTAAAATAAAATAATATATAGAATAGAATATTTAAAATTAGAACTAGCATTAGGTAAATTAGAACTAAACTAAAATTAAGCTTACAACACTAGATTAGGAAAAACTGAAAATGTTTTAATTTATAGGCTGAATAACAATATAAGATGAAGTGTATTTATTTTCCCAAGTTCATACAGAATAAATGTGTTGTGTCTGCAAAGTTCCATTCTTCCTGGGGAAGAAAATAATCATGTTTCAAGAACTATCAAGCTGCTTGAAGCGTGGTGGTACAAAATATGTACCTCCTATTTTTTAAAACTTTGGACACCCTTTATTTGAAAAAGGGTTTAATATTATTACTATGTACCAGCTTTGTTCAATAATTATAGTTTTGTGAAGTTTATCTAAAATATTTGCAAATATTTCCCTCTAGTGCATTATTTTTATTAAAAATTCAGTGCATAAAAGAGTTAATTATGTATCCATATCCAATAGAAACATGCATTATTAGCAGAGTAATGATGCATGTTAAGAAAAGTTTACTTAATTTGTGTTTTTAATTTGATTGCTTTCACAAAAGGTTCTTTTTTTTTATTAAATCTCTGTTACATGACAGAAATTTAAAGTTTCCACCAATATACAGCAAATAAGAAGTTACTGTAAAGATGAAATATTCTTCTTTAAATATTATAAATAAACATTTGTAAGAGCATCAACTATTTCAGAACTAATTAATTCACATTTGAAGAAATTTGTATAAACCTGAGTTAAAGCCAATCTATTTTTTGGTTGAATACAATCTCTATAATATCCGTTTTATGTATAATTAGCCCAACTATTGATAATAAATTATCGAAAAGTTGCAGCGACATTCGAAAAAAAAATTAAAATAGCTTTCTGTGTCTGACACATGCATCTTATCTATCAACATATATGTTGGTCTTAATCGCTTTTTTTAGTACGTCGAGCCCATTATCGTTTTTTAATGCTAAGAAAATTGCAAAAAATTCTTTTCTCTTGCGATCCATATTTAACAAGCCAGAATCAACTATTTAGTGCGATTTTCAACTACAATCCACGCGTACTAAAAAGCTTTGGTGTGAATCAAACAACTAAAACATCTCTCCTTTCTACTTTGATCGCGACGCCTGAACGAGCCATTAGGGGTCTTTCTCGGAACGGAGGGGAAATAGGATTTCAGGGAAATCCTGTCCCCCCCCCCTACAATCTAAGGCAGTCACTGTTAGCTTTTCGTCTCTGACGTCATCAACGGGTTTCATCTCTGAAGTAACTGGACTTCGTATAATAATCTTTGCTACAAACTCCTCCTTCCTTTAGAGAGAACTTCTGATGAAGGAAAAGTTCTGTTCTTTGAAGACCAAATAAAATCATTTCAACTATCAACAGGAGATATCGCTGAATATTCTAGATAACACTACCTTTTTAACACTGTACGATTTCTTTCTGGCCAGAATTACATACTATAACACAATGTCGTTGTTGTTGTTGTTGTTGTCGTGTCCTTCCCGCAAGGGAAGGAATGAAAGTTGCCATTGCCTGTGAGACAGGTTGGACTTCTTAACGATAGATGGCGACACCATCTATCTCCACCTCCACAATTTTGGCATGGAACTGAATGGGACTATAACACATTAACATTTATAAATCAAAAGAAATGAAACAATCACAACACACTTATCTACAAGACATTTACAAATTACACTTTATCTAGTTAATCATTTTTTACGCAATAACTCAAATCCTATTTACTATGAATCAATATTCATATGCATAATTTCTTTAATTAGAATAGTATGAAGAAATAATACTAACATTCTCTTTTTTCTCAAATTTTAAAGAGAGAAATTAAAAATACATAAATACATACTTTATTAATCTAAAAATAATGTTCTCAATTGTATTAAATGTAAGTTATTCTTTGAATGATATCCTAACTCTACAACACAATTTCTCTAATTCATTAAGTAGCTTAAGTAGCACACAAAGGAATTTTTCAAGGGGGTCCAAGGTCGAAAGTCCACTTGTCTCGTACCATGCTTCCGGGGCCGGACCGTGACCATTGGGGGCCCTGGGCTAATGATACCTGGGGGGCCCCCTACATAATTAAAAAAGTTGCCATTTTCCTAAAAAAAATTTTTGTGGGGAAAAATTTTAAATATACGAAACTTTCGCTTAAGGGTTTTTTTTTATTTCAAACAATTTAAATTCGTTATAAACAATAACATAATTTACAAAAAAAACTTTTCAACACTTTTGTGCTGCAAATTCTTTTATTTGTTCATCACATTTTAAGTCTTTAGTGAGATCAGTATTAATAGAAAGAAGTGATAAATAAGTAAGTCTAGTATTTGTCGTTGTTGTCCTATATTTCAAAATAGGACATTTTAGAGAATGCATGCTCTGCTTCACTACAAATAGGGAGCTTTATAAAAATCTTTAAAACGGTATTCATATTTGGAAAAACGTCAACAAGCTTCTTTTCAAATTTAAATTTAACATATCGCTACAACTATAGGACAGCTCATTTTGTTTTAGATAAGTTTTGAGTTGAACACCTTCATTTAATAAATGTTGGTCTACGTCTTCTGAATAGGAATTTGATCTTGCAAATCCATCAAAATTTAAATACTATATTCTGAATGTACTTTTCTATTTAAGTCAAGGGTTAGCTTATCTAACGAAACAATAAGTGTGTCCCTTTTAAAATTTTCTGACTCATACAGAGATTTTTTTTGTCGATTTATCTGCAAATTTTGAAATAACCCGTCTCTTATTCACTTCACTATATTCTGTTACTACACTAGGACTTAATTTTTTGGCTACGTCTTGATACTCCTTTAGTTTTTGATCTGATTCATGTACATTGCTTATAAACATTTTTATTGACATAATTAACTTATTTACTTCACAGATGTCCAAACCAGGAGTTCGTAATTTTTTGTTAACTGAATTAAATCTTTCAAAAATTTCTTCCTAAAATATAATAGAAATGGCAGTTTCGAATTTTGTCAATTATTTTAAAAAAATTACTGCGTTTTTTCGAAAATAAATTTTTTTATTTTCATTGTCACTAAATATTTTAATAATATTCATGTTATTACCATAATTATCTTTTAATGCTTCAACAGCATCGTAGTGACAAGACTATCTGGTTTGAACTTAAACTTTTTAAGGTAAATTTCAGTTTAATTTCACGATTTAGATGTTCCCACGTACGGGTCTAAGCAGAAAAGAAAACATATATTTGTTGCACTAAACCGAATAAGTTCACTATCTCAGTTTCAACATTAACTATCTCTGATTCTGCACCAACCAAACTAAGAGAATATGCAGCACACGACACATAATTTTCGAATTTTTGTTTTTTTTTCTTTTAGAAGATCAAGCACACCATCATATCGAATGGACATATTGACAGCGTTGGCAAATGTCTGCCCACTACAATTATCCAATAGCAGTCCATTTGTTTCTAAAAATTCTTGTAGATAATTAAATAAGTATAATCCAGCGTGACTACTAATCTTTATTAATGAGATACATCTTTCATACACTTTCCCCGGAAAACAATATCGTAGTACAACAGCAAATTGGTCATTGTGGGTCAAATTTGGTGTTGAATCCATCACAATTGAATAGTACTTTGTGTAAACGTTATTTATTTGAGTTGTAATTGTTTAAATGATTTGCTTGCCTATGATCTCGATTTTTTGCTAATATATCGTTTTTGATAAGTACCATATTAACGATTTTGGTCGTAATTCTTACTGTTCAATATGTTCACGAATGAATGGGTCGAACTCTCTTCTAGCAGTTCCAGGGCACCCATAAATTTACCATTATGAGGAGAATCAAAAACTTCCTCGGTACCTCTAAATGCTAAACCTCTTATAGCCAAATACTGTACTACCGCTATAACATGTTTGAGGGCATTGTGTGGTATTGTGTATCTTTTCTTAGTTGCTCCTTTAACTGTTTATCTAACGAGGGGAGGGAACGATTAAGAAATTCATTTGGGGACGAGATTTTGTGTAATAGTAATATTCCTTTAGGGCGTTCAATATAATAGCGCCGAATAGACAGTCAGTTCCGAGAAAATAGCCTTCGAAATTCATACTTAGCTTTTATACAATTAAGTTTCTTTCAGCTCCAGCGATGCAGTGGCACAGGCGGTAGTGCACCTGCATTCCGCGCGGTCTGTAAGGGTTCGAGTAGTGCAATCGATTTTTGTTGTTGTTCAATTCATTTAAATATTTTTACGATTAAATAAATTTATTTAAAAAAGGCTTATTAAATATTTTATGTAATTATTTTATATTTTAACTAAAACAGCTACTAAAGTTATATAAATATTATATTATATTTTATAAATATATTATAATATTAATTTACTATTATAAAATTAATTATTATAGCATTATTAATGAATAATTTATTATAAAAATATATTATATTAAATGATATTTTATATAAGTATTTTGATTTTAAAAAATAAAATACTTTCAAATAGTTTTATAATTAGACAAAAAATAGTTTTATTAATGTAAAACTGTTTATGATATTTTATTATTACAGTTATTTTTTAATTATATAAAATATTTGAGAAGAAAAATTATTTAATTGTAAAAATAATTAAATGAATTGAAAAAAAAGCAATTCTACCGTGCGACTCTAACCTTGACCGATCGCAAAAAATGCAGGTACGCTCTCACCTATACCACTACATCGCTAGAGCTGATTAAAACTAATTGTATAAAATGAATTGTATAGTTTGAATTTCGATTGCTATTTTCTCCAAATCGACTGCCCATTCGTCTCTATTACATTGAGGGTGAACATCCTGAAGCAGTGGACTTCAAATTGTGTTTCACGGAACCCTGGGGTTCCACGAGGCATACTCTGGGCTCCACGAGTCACAATAAGAAATCCAGAAGAAATAAAAAAAAGTATGCAAAATGGATTCACATTCTCTATGAAGTTTATAAGTTACAAGTATCTAAAGCTCATCGCCTCCTCTAAAGCTCATCGCCTCCCTATTCATTGAAAATTCTATTTATATATAATAACTTTACTTTGCAACACTTTTTAAACTTTTATTAGAAAATAATAAAAGAATAATAAAACGTTTAAACTTTATATATATATACTTTCTACTAGATTGTGAATATTCTATTGTTTACTATCTCGGGTTCCACGAGTTAATTTTATACTCGTTAGTTAGCACAATGTCTTGCAAAACTGAATAGTTTTCTAATGGGCAATGCACCTTTTTTACATTTGTGGAAAACAACACCTATAATGAAAGAAAATGAACAAAACATGTTAAGAGAGTTGATGTTAAAATCTAAATTTAAGCAAGAACTGCTTCTTAATTTTAGGTTTCAAATTCTCTCTCAGCAAAATACACGGAATTTCTCGCACATCTGTAAACATTTTTATACCATTTAGAACATTGTGTTTAAGTTAAAGATATTTTTCAGCGTAAGTGGCTACAAAAACAAAGTATAAAAGCAAATTAAACTCAGAATAAGTAATGCAATTGCACTTAATCTCAACAGATCTAGACTTCGACCGTGTGAAAAAAGGAAGCACATACCTCAGTTACTAAATATAATGCATGGATAGGTGACACTTAAATGAGTAAATTATGTTAACAAAATTAGAGTAGAATTTTTTAATAATAAATGCAAAAACTTTTTTCATTGCTTGTACATGAAGTGCTTGTGACATGATTAATTTTTACTTCGAATTTACTTTTAAATATTACTTTGAGACATACTCTTCGACGTATGTGTTTGAAATTGGGTTCCACGAAAACACTTTCTAGTTCAAGTTGTTCCCCAAAAGCACTTTAAGTTCCAGGGGCTACACGAAAGTACCTTCAAGTTCTAGGGGTTCCATGAGTTGAAAAAGTTTGAAGACCACTGTCCTAAAGGAGTACTGCTAATACACAAAGTCTCGTCCCCAAATGAATTTCCTTCTCGTCATGCCCTTCTCTTGTAAAACAGACTTATTTTTTTTTCCGTGTCAGCCAAACTATCACTGAATTTTTATGTTCAATAGAATTTTCCTGATTTTCTAAACAACATGTAAAGTATTTCCTATTAGAAAAGTCGGTTGTGTATTGAGAATTTGTTTTAGAAAAAGTTTGCAGGTCAAACAAAAACTACTAATACTAGTTGAATAATATAGCCAAGATCTTTCCAGCACTTGGCCATTTTAAAGTTTTTTAATGAAAAGATTATTCAAAAATGATCTCTCTTGTCCTTTGTATTCTCTTACCGAAGCAGAATATATATTGTTTGGATTTTTATTTTGAAAATAACTCATTTCACGTGTATGAAACAATCGATAAAATTATTACTTAACGATTTAGGCCACGAACCCCTGTCAACGTATTTTTTAAACTCAAACCCAACATTTTGTAAACACTGATGTCCTCTGTCTGAACAATATATTTTTAGAAGGCTGCTGGTCATCGAGATCTTGCATATTTTCCTCATTAATATTTGCTTGTTGTGTTTCTCCGTTTTCTTTGGCTAAGTTCCTTCCCCTTTCACTTCAGTGGCTTAGCGTACACCCCTGCATTATGGGCGGCCCAAAGCCTGTTTTGCTAAGTTTTTTTAATCCTTTGTAAGATCCGGTTTTAGGCCCAAAACCTGATTGCATCTTTTGCACAAAAATAAATGGCTACAGAAAAAGCGTCACTACGTTTGTATAAGTCAGGCATGTCAAACTCATTTGACATCACGGGCCACATGAACTTTTTTATGTTAAGTTGAGGGTTGCATGTTTTCAATGTTCAAAAAATTAATTAAACAGGATTTTTAGAATGATTATATTCTTATTTATAAAAATCAATGTATTACATATTATACATATATAGTCGTCTAATATTTCAGTTCATTTTTTAAGCTATAGATGTTTTATATGTTTTATTAAAAAACAAAAAAGTTGTATTACGAAATACAATTTAATATTTCTTTTATAAGATATTTAATATTGTTTGTTTTCTCAAAACGCAAGCCGTCAAAACTTGGTTGAACATATTGAACTGATGTAATATTTAAAAAATGATGATAAATGTTTATCATTTAATCTTGACCTTTCAAAATTTTTGTTATTTTTCCTTAAAGAAAAAAAGTTTTTGCATAAATAAATGCTTCCGAACATAGCCATTCATTATATGCGTAACAAATGATAAAATTTTAAGAAACCGATCTACAAATGAATATGCATACAAATCTAGAGTTTCAATTTACAAGCATTTTTGCTTCAACAAGGAATCACAATAGATTTCAATTAATTCCATTTGTAAATTTTCATGAATTCTTTCAATATCGATAGATAGATGTAAAGTTAAAAATTAAATTGTTATTCAAAATTTTTAAAATTTAGAAAATATTTGATCGAATTCCATTTCTAACAATTCAATTTGGTGAGAATGTTCTGTAAATTTTGATTTAAGTGATTTAATCAATAAATTTTGAAAGCTTTCAAAGTGAGAAGTTTTCTCTTTATGTTTGTAATAATTTTTGTTTGAAAGCGTTAATATCAAATAACATTGTAACAAAAAGGTTTTTGCCTTGAAACTTAAGTTGACTTGTAAGATCAACTGAGAAAGTCAGGGGTTTTCTCATTTGATACTTAATCTTTTAATTCAGAATCTGTTTTTTTTTTTTCATCTATTCTCATCTTTTAATTCAGCATCTTTTTCTTCTTTTATCTTTTCTCATCATATAATTCAACATCTTTTACTTCTTTCATATTTTCTCATCTGTTTACTCAGCACATTCATAATTTTTCTTTGCTTCCAAAAAATAATAATAATTTTATCCAGAAAATTAAAAAATTCGTTTTAACACTTTATGACTCGAAATTCATTGAACTTTCGAATAATATGGTTGACCGATAAATTCACATTCTATATCTTCCAAAAATGAAGCAAATCGACGATGCTAAAGTCTACATGCTGGTGTATAGTTACAATTTTACTAACTATTTTAAAACATGTCCAACATATATCCAAGTTCATACCCAAGAACAGTACTTGCTATGAAATAATACAATGAAAATGTTTAAAATTATTATTACCATGCTGTTTGCTTGTTTCTTTTAATCTCGCTGCTCTTTTAGTAATACTGGTCACGGTAGTTGCGCTATCAGTTGCAAGATAAACCAACATTTTTTCCAAGGAACGTTTTGTCTCAAAACTTCTTTAAATGCATCAAAAATATGTATTATGCACAATACAGGATTCGAATTGACCCAGTTCACGACTATTTCATCACATCTGCTGGTTACAGAATTT
This sequence comes from Trichonephila clavata, assembly GCA_019973975.1. Lineage (NCBI taxonomy): Eukaryota > Metazoa > Arthropoda > Arachnida > Araneae > Nephilidae > Trichonephila > Trichonephila clavata. The sequence goes on along the minus strand of BMAO01009631.1, from coordinate 192,124 downwards.
CGACTTAAACTTATAGATCTAAATTTTTTTGTTTGTGCTGGACATAATACCGTTTTTTCTTCTTTTTTTTCGAATCTAAGCCGCCATCAATTCTAAGCTGCACCCCAAATTCTCAACAAATTTTTTGTAAAAAATGAAAAATAGTGTAAGAGGGTTTATTGATATCAAATTTTACGAAATTAAAATAAATTTAAAATAAGAACTAATGAGAAAGGAATAATTATTTATTTTATCAGTATTATAAACTTTTAATTACATGCATGCTCTCGTAATTGCTCTAAATACCCTATCCAACAAATTTCTTTCCCTTCAATTCTTTGCCGCGCCCGATTTTAAGCAGCATTAACATTGGGGGGAAAATGCGGCTTAGATTCGAGTAAATACGGAAATTCCTCCGCTTTAATTAAGCATTCACGAAAAAATTCTTCTTTAGTAAATGGTTTCGATTTGTGCTTACGATTAAAAAAGTAATAATATATAACTAGTTTTTACTGCAGTTGTATTGTCTTCAACTAATTTAGGTGGCTGCGGTAGCCTAGCGGTCACACAAGGTAACAAACTCGAGTCATATGAGTTTGAGCCTTGTACCAATGAAGCTGATGCAACATATTTGTGACTGTTCTTAGATTTGTGTCATAGTGCCTTTTAAAATCATATTCCTTAGCAACTGAATTGCAGCTTTCACATACCAGGCACAATATTTTATTCTTGCTTTGGGCATAAAAACATTGCAGTTCCCATTTTTCCCGTGTTCATCGTCAGTTCACATTTTCTACTCTGTTCTAGAAGTTTGACTATGTTTCCATTAAATAACTTTCTAGTTTAATATGAATGAAACCCAAAATCCACTTTCATTCACAAACTATTGATTAAGCACTACATTTTGTCTGGGTAATCTAGGGTTTTTAAATTAAAAAAAAAATAATACTTCAGCTGCTTCTAGTCACGCTATTCGTCTCTAGCCGATTGGACTCTTCAAAGAGAAATAAAAGTCGCACACACGATGAATCAATCGTAATGCGATCTCTATAACAAATGATATTCATAAATGCATTTAGAGTTTTATTAAAAAATAATTTATTTTTGTAAAATTAAATGAGAAAAATTTAATAAAATATTAAAAATAATTTGCATTTAAAGGCTATTTTTATAATTAAATAGGATTTTTTTTTAAGAACAGGAATAGATAACAGGTTAATATGTTGTAAATTTTTAAAAGTTTAACGGAAATGTGAATTTTAAAATAAAAAAATACCCTTATAAACCCTGATTTTGTAAAATGTAATTAATTTTGTAAAATGTCTTCGCGGGCCGCAAACTATGTACTGGTATGTGGCCCGCGGGCCGCGTGTTTGACATGCCTGGTATAAGTGCTCGATGCTCATCGGCACCGTCCTATGATAGAGCCTCTGTCTATTAATTATTAATATTCACGTATTCGGTGGTAAGGCGGAAGAACAAAAGTAAATTGTGCTCTTGCTTTCAAAAATAAAAATAAATTTAGTAATTTCGGGTATTTTATTTTTGAAATGTATTTTTTACTGGTTTATTATTTTATTACTATTTTGATTGTAAACATCTTTTTATGTTTGTTATCTTCAATGGGGAACGGAGGCCCCTAGAACCCAGGGGGCCCTGGGCTGCAGCCCATTAAGCCCATACGTAGATCCGGCCCTGGCTGTCCTCTTAGATAAAAGAATTCTCTAAATTAGACTTTATACACAAGGCAACATATTGATATTGTTTTCGCTTGATGTTAAAGGACCTCTCAGATAGAAAAAAAATTAATGAATGTAAAATCAAAATTTTTAAAATAAGGTTGTACAAAATCGTGTGGTTAAATGCATATAAACAGCGTTACACATTATCTCCTTAAAATTTAAAAACATTCCATAAGCAGGCAATTTTCTATCTACAGTATGTAAAGTGAAACATTTGCTGCAATACAGAAAAAGAACAAAACATAGAACACATTTCACGGAGGTAAAAATTATTGATTGTTTTGAAATAATGTGATGGCCCTCAATATATTCGCTGGAGAAGACAAAATACGATATGAATCATGGAACATTTTCTTACTGAGATAATTTAGTTCTAGTTTGTATTTTATAACTATCAGCTAAGAAAGTTTGAGAAGAAAATTAGAGTAAAATTAAAGTTTTAACTGTCGCTGAGAATCAATTATTGCAGAACATTGTTGGTGAATCGGAAATAAATAAAAATACAACAATGGAAAATGAGTGATTGACAGTATTGAGAGAGGCTAGCTAACACGAAGACTTTTTGCAACTTACCTCGTAATTTTGAACTATAGTCAGATGAATTAAAACGATGTATTTCTACAGCACAGTACGTCATATCGTTAATAAAGGCATATCTAACGATCCGCAGCTTTATTTTAGTAACGTTTATGGATGCTTTCACCACCACGCTACTTTTTTAGATAGAAAAATATTGATCTAAACAAACTATTTGAATCGTAAGACTAAACTTCAAGTCTGTCCTTCAAAAGGAGTGAGATTTAGATGAAAAATGTCAAATACGGATGAACAGTATAAACATAATTGAATCTTGAAATTTTAATTTATAACTTTAAAGATCAAATATGATTATAAATACAGAGTGCCCAATAAAAATATTTTGAAATGAATAATCTTTGAATGTGACTATATATGGCACTACTAGTTTGTTACAGAAAAGTTTTAAAAATCAAAATAATATAAACATATGTAGGAACCGGCTATTTAACGAAACTTTTCGAGTTGTCGGTTAATGTAGCTCAGGTATAACTCAAAACTCTGATTGGTGAAATCCAAAAAGTTCCTAACCATTTCAGTTGGTATTTGGGTACCACCAGAATTAATTTCTTCTCTATCATGATAACCTTTCTTTTCAAACTTTTCTATTGCCTCACAAAATACGATGGATTCTCAGTCTTGGAAATCTTATCTCACAAGCCACTTGTCGAACAGATGTAGTTAGGCGGTGATGATCGTGGTATTTCGGAATGGTTCTTTTGGATATTCATAAAAAAGTTCATTCTTACTCAAACTTATCTCCTAAACGAGTAATCGTGAGTTTGTTTGGTGCATCTCGTTGGAACTCCTTTTTCTAAACTGTCTTAGTACTTCATTTATGTTTTTAGTCTTCCTGTAGCACTTAAAAGTGAATTTTCTTTGCTCAGGTTTAGTCTAACTTTAGCCATCATTTTAAGCCGTCACGTCCCCCTTCCCCCAGAAAAAAAGACAAAAAAATATGGTCGTCATAAACTTTCGAAGAGTGTTTACATTTTATTGGGATACCCTGTGTGATAAATGCTGTTTAACAATTATTTGATACACAAATCAAGAAAAACATTCATCCATGAAATAATTTTTGTAATCTTGAATGACTAATTTGCTTATAAAAAGTTTATAAGTACAATACATTACTAATAATTATCAATAATAATTATGACACTCGAAAATATTGATGGGGAAGAGATACTTCGGTAACAGTGTGATGAGCCAAGTAAAAAATTGTAGTTTGAAAAAACTAAACAACATGCTTTCATAGTGAATCGAACTAAAAAGTAAAAATAATTCTTAATATAAGAATAAAATGATTAACGAGAAAATTAATTAATTGTGGTTCAAGCATGGAGTGCTCAATATCAATTGTTATAATTTCTTACTAGTTCTATTCCGAAATGCAGAGTTAGCGTAAAACGTAGTACAAACGCTTTTACCACAATGACATTAATTTTCTAGTTAATCATTTTATTCATAAACTAAAAATTTTTTACTTTTTAGTTCGATTAACTATAAAAGCGTCTTATTTAGTTTTTTCAAACTATAATTTATCTTTCATTTTCTTTAGTTCGATCTACAATAAAAGCGTGTTTTTTTTAGTTTTTTAAACAATCATTTATTCATTGATGAATTAATCTTAAATGCTTCACTTTTTTTTAGAATCTGGAATACCCATTGGGCATTTTCGCTTTAGGATTGTAACTAAATCTTTTAGTCGCAAAATGTGCAAATGAGAAGTCGGTAATCCTGATGATCCTAATCAGGACAATGGAACAGAATTATTAAATTATTGTATTGTCATTGGTCCTTGACAAGTGTGCAAAATTTCGTATTAATCTGACCTTTTAAAGTGGGTAAAAATCAAGTTCAAAGATTCCGTTACATACAAGTGAAGCTTATAAAAGCATATTAAATAAAAAAGCACCTGCAGTAAAATATTTCCTTAAGGCTGTTTTAGCATATAATTAATCAGAATGAATCGAGATCTTCATTTACCATGAATAACATAGTTTTATTAAATTTATTTAGGGAAAAAAATAATGTAATATTATAAGAAGAGCACAAACAAAAGGCAAAACAAGTATATAAATACATTTTTATTGAGCACATCAATTACAATATTTACAAAATACACGCATTTAAATTTAATACAAAAGTAAATTTTTAATAAATATAGTACTCGATGTCTGAAGAAATATAAACTCGTTCGAATAGAAAAAGCAAATGTATATAATATTTATTTTTTACAAAAGAATTCTTAATCGATTGGTGGGGAAAAGTAATTTAAACTCTTTAATTAACAATTTTTAAAACTTTTGTAGATGCATATATACTGCTTTTTACTTTTTAGAATCAAATTTTCGTATATTACAGCGGTTCTCAAACTATGGTACTAGGAAATATAGAGCATAATATTGTATCATAACAGAATATTTTCAATGACACATACATGATTTTACAGCGAAATACATCAGTTGTAAAATATTAAATTGCAAAGATACCAACAAATACCAGATTAATGTTAGAAATATTCATAGCGAGATAGCTTATTTTTAAACACAAAGAATGATATATACATATATAAAATACAATAAAACAGTGCATTTTTGTCACATTTGTGATGAGTTAAAAGAAAATTAAATTCCATTGAATTCAATACTTATAAACCAATTTAATATTCTGTACAAAAATAAATGGCACTTCGAATTGAGATGAATTTCTCACGTATTCCAAAAATCTATGAAAATGGATTAAGGATAGTCTATAAATCGTTTATTCAGATTGAAACTTTTCATTTCATAGAAAATGGTATAAAAGTATTTTCTGTTTCAAATAAGATCGTTTGAATAAGAAGCATTTTTAGCAAAATGATTTTTTTTTTCATAGAAAGGGCTACAAAAATGTCCACAGTTAAGAAATGATAATCGTCTGCTAATGAACATTTCTTATTACAATGCTTCATTTCAAGGAAAACTTTACAAAAATTTATTCCATTACGAAATAATCCTCTGAAAATGAATTATTCTTATTAGAAAAGGCGTCGTTTCATAGCAAAACATTTCAAAAACTTACGATATTAAACACTTTCCTCAGATGAATGCTGAATATTGTTCCGAAGTCGATGAATAATACAATAAAACAATGCAGCACTGATAATAAAACATGATAATTTTCCATGAACATATAAATCTTTACATAAATAGCTAAACAGTAAATGACACAAGTGAGATGGAAACAAAAAATATTTCTATAAGTAAATATTTTAAAGTAATAGGAACTCTATAATATCTTCACAGCCTTTCTACACTAAAAATGTATTGTTATATGCTTATTAAAAGTATTTAACAGAAAATATAAGTGGATTGAATGACATATTATGAAATTAAAAACTAATGGAATTAAGTTTTTGATATTCGACGTAGCTAGTCCTGAGTGGACCCAAATTGTTAGGTGGTCTTTTAGGGGTCATTCGACATTTTACTATCTTTCGCTTACTCATACTGGGGCCCATGTAGCTTGGGGGCCCCATCATTGATACGGCGGTAGCTACATCCTTGTATATAAACCATAACAAATCCCTAAACAGTAATGATAAAATTAAATCACAAAATACCATACAGTAGAGGCGTAGCTACCACCGTATCAATGAAACGGGGCCCCCAAGCTACTGGGGGCCCCAACATGCGGAAAATTCTGACACTTTCAGATAAGTGTCTTTAATTTCTTTTCCAAAAAAGGGCCCCCAAAGAATTTTGATACAGGGCCCACGCCAGTGACCTACAGATGATCAAAAGAAATTGCTGGAAAATAAGTTAGTTACATAGAAAACACGTTTATGAACTAATAATGATAATGCTGTATTAATTAATTAACTCTTATTACTTTTGTAAGAAATCAAGACAAAGTTGACTTGGGGGGTACAGATTATCAACAAACAGATAAGCTGAGTTATAGACGAATCTCATAACTTATGATTCAGAAAGACATGTATTTAAAATATATCACAATTTTTTAAATAATGGAAACAATTTCCTTAAAGCTCTCCAAAGTTACAGAAAAATGGAAATGATTTTATAAATATACATGTCCTAAAATTGGAGAGGCCGTGATTAGGCCACCAATTTTTATATGAACACATGTAAATGATGTCTAGAGCTAATCATTTAAAGATGATATGCCATCCAAATCAAGGTCCTGGTCATACACACGAATACAAATGATGAACTGTTTTTTTAAACCTCATTGATATATTAAATGATTAAACTCACTATAAATATCAAAATAAACCATTTTCATATTCTTATTGAAACCCTCTCACTATCTATTCAACTTACAGTACATGCATCAATTTACAGTACATGCAGCTACAGTCATGACGATTGTTCATCACTGCTTGGATAAGTAAAATTTACATTTCTTAATTGACTCATTTCTTGAAAGATTTTCGCAATTTTCATTCTGGCTTCCAGATACAGTGAAGGTGGTAAAGAATCCATCACTGGATGAAAGGACAGCAAGAAAGCTCTGTTGCCATACTTATCAGTAACCTTTTTTTGATTTTCGGGCACGGCTTCGGAATAACTTTTGGAATGACTCGAAGATGATTCATTCGCTCTATCAGCTGTTTCCAATGGCTTTGGTATATTTTTGTTTCTTGGAATGTAAGTGTTCGGAATTATCTCGCATTCGCTGTCAGACAACTGTTCTAAATCTATAGTGTTATCTTCTTCAGTAACAACTTCAAGTTCTTGTTTCACGTTGTCAATATCTATCCCTCCATCATCAGGGACATCGTAATTGTGAAGCTCAGAAGGATACATCCTCCAATCTCTTGCCTCTCTGATGAAAGGAATCAGGAACAGCAGCTTATTGTAATACCTGCAACAACGTTTTGGCACAACCTCTTTTCCGCCCTTTTTCTGAGTGTGCACTCTGTAGTACTTAACAAAATTGTCTCTTATGCATTTCCATTTCCTTGTTAATTCTTTTGCTAGAAAAAATTATTTAGAATATATACATGAAATACATATATAATTAAACTATCAGCATGCAGTGAGAAAACTTTTGTTAAAAATCAATGTTATGAATAGTTCAGAAGTTAAGAATCCCAAAATCAATTAATCCCTTTTGAATTGCAACAATTCCTTGCTTAATAATATGCCTGCTATAGCAGTGGTTCTTAAAGTGAACCAAGTAAATTGAAATCAAATGGGTAGATCAGTAAAGTACATAAGGGTAAGGTTTGGAGGCAGGGACGTCTTAAGACTCTTGAGGCCCTGGGTCCCCGACATCAATGTAGGCCCACCTATGACCCTTAAAGGCAGACAGTACGTAGCATACGTCGTCAAATACTCGTATAAACAATAACCCAAAACTTACAAATGTGCATGATTTACAATCGCACAAACCTGCTCGACGGACTGCAGCCTTTTGACTGCATGAATAATGATGGTGTATGGTGGTAGGCCTAGGCCTGGACGACGGTCATCAAATGTAACCAGTTGATATGTCGTCCGAAATTCCCAGTTTTTTGAAGAATACAAACGGAAATAACGTTCAAATTGGAATTATTCGAATTAGGATTTTATAAAGGTTGAGTCGAGAACGAGACGAGGCCCTGGGCCCCGTTGGCCCATGCCTTAAGACGTCCCTGTTTGGAGGTTCCAGCACCTTCCAAAGACCAACAAATTTTTAGCTCTCTCTCTCTCTCTCTCTTAGCGTTAAGATTACATCTAGATCAAGGGTGTCAAACTCAAAGACTGACTTGGGCCAAATGAACAAGATTTAACTTAAGGTGGGCCGCAAAGAAAATCAATATTCATAGAAAAGTAGGTTTATTTCGAATGATGCATTATAATAAACACATATATAAAAGAACTAAAATAATTTAATATTTACGTCTTGACACTTGATAGCTCTTCTCTGCTACTATCTTTCCTACGTAGGGAGACATTTTGATATTTTATAATATAATATTGTGTGCCAATATACTGGCTGGGCTGCAAAAATGCTCCTTGAGGGTCGCGAATTTGACACTCCTAATCTAGATGCTTTTGTCAAACCTTTGATAGTAAAACAGGAGCAAATACTTTTATATCATTTTCTACTTTAAATTAATGTATTAATGCTGTACTCAGTGTTGTCATTAGCTTTTTTTATTAAAAATATTGGACGAACAGCCTTTGTTTGTTTATGAGTATAACTCACTATTAAAAAGGAATTGCTTCCTTGGAATAATCAAGTTTACATGATAAATTATACACGAAATACAAAATAATAATAAATAAATATCTATTGCGGGAAAAAATGATTTCATTAATCTATGTCCTCAATCCTATGAACTCGTACATATTCTTTTTAACATTCTTCATATTACTTCTATTTTTTTTTTAGCGTGGCGATATGCTGTAAACATGATGCGTTATTAAAAATTCAAATTAATACTTTAAAACTTTCCTTTAAATCCAGTATCTTTAAAATTAAAGCTTCGATGCGTTATCTAACAACTTTGTCGTGTTTATATCCACATCAGTGCATCACGATAAAGAGATTTCTGGTAAATCTTTCTTTCCTATTCACAAGATTGTGTGAATATTCAAAATAAGAGCAAAAGAATAACTAAAATACAGTCAAACCTCCATATAACGAACCTCTATTTTGCGAACTTTTTTGGAATCCAGAACGTTTTACTATTTACTAACGTTTTTTAAAATATTTCAGGGCATTTTTCCAATTTTTCTCTTTTTTTAGCACATTTTATGATGATCAATGGCCTTGAACTGGTTTTACAAGGTGCATAGAGCAATAAAAAAGCCATACTTTTTCAAACAAAATTAACCAGTATTGAATCTAAGGGCGCACATGCTAATATATGCTTAAAATGACTGGTGATAAAAAAAAATATTTAAAATTACTCGTAGGCTTAAAAATTAGAAAATGTCGTTAAAAAAAATTCATTAATTTAATATAAAATTATTTTTTAAAGATGAAAATACAATGTATTCCTGGACAATGTGATGTCTTTTTTTCTTATTTTCGCATATTTCTTTGGGATGGGTGAAATATATAAAATAAACAAAGATTAATTTTCAAAACAATGCGTGAATAGTTAATTTTTTTAAAAAAAAATATTGTGTTTATGAATCTAAAATTTGTTTTATGCGGACTATAAAGTATATTAAATGATGAATCTCTATTTAATAATTTTTCCATATACAGTCGACTCTTGATAATTAGAAGTTAGAGGGACCAATGACAAAATTCGAATTATTCACGCTTGTTATCAAGAAGTGATGAACAGTGTCAGTAGTTTTATTCATAATTTCAATTTGAATTTTTGCATGGTGTATGTCTTACAGACTAAATTTCCACTGTATACCAATTTTAGTTTTTTTTTTTGTATCAAAAATGAATTGTTTTTGTTTTATAAATATGTCGTGTTGTTGTTGCTTAGGCCACCTGATCGACAGCAACATTAGATCAAGGTCCACGAAATTCATCGCGACTAAGGGCTAGAATTTTACGCCTGTCGTTAGCCTCAGCTTTGAGCCCCCATGAAGGTGACAGTACGATTTTGCTCGGAACAACACAGCAGATGTTCCGACAAAATTACGACACCATTCGCTCTCCGTATGCACTCGGCGGCATCGGGCATCGAACCCAGGCCTTCCGGTCTGGAGTCCGATGTTTTAACCACTAGGCTACCCACGACCCCAAAATCGGGATTCCTGGAATCGAACCCAGGGAAGTGAGAATGTGATTCGGTCGCTCTAGCCCCTAGGCCATGGATTTTATTATTACTTTTTTGACGGTTTTTTGGGAAAATACTTAGAGACTTTTCATCTTACATGATTTGTTTAAATTGTTGAATATATCTCCAAATTTACGATGTGTCGCATGTATTTTTTTTTATACGAATTTTTTTTCTTTCCTTTCCTGCACGGTTTTCTGAGGAACGAATCTACCGTGTGGGTGTATTTGTGTGACTCTTTGATACCTTAGTTATCTTGTTTTTTCTTATAATTTGGCTCTTCTCTTCAAAAGTTTGACAACCACTGGGATAACATGTTAGAAAAATTAGCAAACAATTTAGAATCTGTCGTCTTGATACATTAAAGCAAAACCTAAAAGAAAGCAGCTGAAATTAAGTTTCTGACTCGATTTTATTTTATGAAATAAATAATAACACAAGATTCAAAGCAAAAATTGCTAAATTGCAAATGTTGTTCCTAATAAAAATAATTTACAGTTGTTAAACAGTTCCACATGAGAATCTAACAGAAAGTTTGCAAAGAAAAAAAAAATTGAAAGCGAAAATTAAAAACCAAAAAATTGCTGCCTTTTTTTTATTATTATTATAGATTATCAGTTGACTACTGGATGAAGTTGATTATTTTAAAAGCTTTTATTTAACTTACAATGTATGTATGTATGTACTATGTATGTATGTATGTAATTTGTTCGGGTGGAATCTTGCAGTTCAATTTGAAACTGATATCTTCATCACATTGAGCTGAAATTTTGTATACACGTTTAGTTTGGATGACAATGCATGTTTCGACCATTTATATTCCGATATTGCAATTAATTAAAAAGATATTAATTAAAAAATTTAAACTACTTTTGGGCACCAACTTTGATATGTCTGCATTGTTGTAATAATGTTATTGTTACAATAATGACAAAAATTGGCGTCGAAAATCGGTTTTCAGCCAAATTGAATTTCATAACGTTGCGCTATTGATTGTATTAATTAGCTTTGTCTAAAAAATAATTAATTTCTACAACGTAAAAATAATCTAATTTCTACAACGTATGAAATTTTTTTACAAATTTCTATTTATTTTCTTAGATTTAAATTCAAAACAAAAAAAAGTAGAGCTATTTTTCAAGTAGATTGGTACATTGTATACCTTTCTCAACGCTGCCAAGTTAAACTGAGATGGAGCATTGTAGAAATTCTTTAAAAAATTTATCTTACTTTAATCTATGAAACTCAGACACACAATAATTACAGAATAGGAATGATCATTTATTTCGTCCCGATACGGTATAATGTTTTTTACAAAATATTATTATTTGTATTTCTTACGATTTTTTAGCGCGTTTTTCACGTAGTAGAACAAAAGCGCTATTAGGACGCAAATTTCGTCTTCGTTCCATATTTTGTCGTACCTTTTTCTCAGCCAATAAGCAACCAATTGACCTCGGGTTTTCGGCATTTGGTCGCATTTGTACACTAGATGAGCCGAATCATATTTAAATGTAATCATTTTTATTTTATTTTTTAGTACAGTACACTACTTTTTGTTAGTAAAAAGTTCATTATTTGCATTATTGTAAAATACAACATGTGAAAAACGCGCTAAAATTACTTGGCCATGCCAATGATTGATATCTTGTTTTTAAATACGACAAAATCGATGCATTTTTATGAAAATAATGTCTAAATCATTGCGCTTGAATTTTTTTTTTTTTTGTTTTGTTTAAAAGAATCGACATTCCGTACTAAAACAGCTCATGCTTTGCTTTTTTAGAATCAGTCATTTAAAATATAAAATGCCAAAAACTTTTTTTTACGATTTTTCAAAAAATACTCAAATTTTAATTAAACATTTAACAACTTCGTCATTTATGAAGAAAATATCATAAAACTTTTTTTTCGTGTGTAGGACAATGTTACCCAAGATCTGTACGAAAATTGAAAAAATTGCTTAAAAATTACGGATTTAAGAAAAAATTGTGTTTTTTGACTAGTACACTTTTTGCGAGAATTCATTTAGCTAGACTGTTCGAAAATAACCGGCAAACACCTAGCAATAATGGTGCGTTGAATGAGATGAATAGACTGAGAAACTAGTCCAGGGATAACTAAAAAGTTAAAAATAAATTTAAAGTAAAAAAACCTTATTAAAAACAAGCGTTTATTTAAACGCGCTAAAAAGAATAAAATAAATTTTTCTTTAAAACTTTTTTTTTACAATCAACTTATAACGTCATTACACAATTTATATGATATAAAAGCTTGTCGCGAGATTTACCTCTGCAGATAAACAAGTAAATTACAAAACTTGATCTGATTGATTTTAATTTTTAAAAATTTCAAACTAAGTAAATAAGAGTACTTTGATCTCGCGACGAGCTTTTATATCATATAAATTGTGTAATGACGTTATAAGTTGATAGTAAAAAAAGTTTTAAAGAAAAATTTATTTTATTCTTTTTAGCGCGTTTAAATAAAAGCTTGTTTTTAAAAAGGTTTTTTTACTTTTAATTTATTATTCTTCAAAGATTGCTGGCTTTAATACCATGATAGACTAAGACATGAATTTAACGTAACGTTGGACAAAAATTAGACTTCTCGAGAAAAACTCTCATGCAAAAAATTGTTATTCAAAATTTATAAATAACTGTTGCATTACATTAGATGCTGTAATACAATAGAGCACTAAGAGGGTTCACCCCCCATAAATCAACAGATTTTTAATTTTTACCATAGAGATTACCTCTAGACGATTTCGTCAATAAGATTTTTAGAGAAAATTTACCCCCCCCCCCTCACACACACACACTGAATTTAGACATTTTTCAAACTTCTGTTTGAGAGCTGCATTCATTTGCAAAATTAAGAATATCAGATATATCCCTATGATGCAGTACAAAGGCCATTTCTTTGGTAATATGCAGATATATATATGCAATGCTGGTTTATCCACTAGGTGCTTGGGACGGGCGCCCAGGGGCCCGGATGATCAGGATTTAACCAGATTTTCTGGTTACAAATTTCGATCCGCCTGTGTAAAGGTAACCTGTAGATCTTCTACGACCAGGGCCCGAAATAAGCCTAAATCGGCACTGTATATATATATTTATTTGCAACTGTATATTTTAGCAGAAAAGAATAATTTAAAAATGCCATGATGTTTGTGAAATAAAGAAAAATGTGAATTTCAAATTCCATTATATTGTATGATATTTACAATTAAAAGAGTGTAAAATATTATGTAATTCATTCAAGTAATAATTTAAGTACTTTATTAAGAAAATTGTCAAACTCAATCGAAATAAATCATTGGTTTTTTAAAAAATTCAAAAAATTTTAGACAGACATTTCGTATGTAAAATCTAGTTGTAAATTCAGTAGTCGTCCAAGTGCATTGTTTTGCTTTCGGAACAAAAAAAAAAGAATTTTTGAAGTGAAAACTGCTTTAGCGACGTTAAGCACTTTTTGGTAGGGGAAAATCTTATGGGTTCGCGTCACCGACATGCTCTGACTGGCGCATGCGCAGTGTGCTGTTCGCTTCA